>VWYH01004008.1:95000-110000 GCA_013399365.1 Pampusana beccarii
CTGTACAAATTCCAGAGTAGCATCAGGCTTTCCAAAATGCTTGTAAAGACATACCTTCCCACAGATATGGTGTGCTAAAGATCTAGTGAACACATGCACTGAGGATTTTCAGGGCTACAGAAAAGATGTTTATTTACAATATTTGTATGTCATATTTCATAAAGCTCTCATACATTCTGTTGTTTTTATGCACAATATGTAGTACTATAAAGAATTTACCTGGTTTTCCTTGGCACATGCCAACTGTGTGAGTATATGCAAAGAGTAGCAACCATGACTTAACTGTTCTAGCTATATTTTAAAATATAAGAAATTTTAGAAATTAGTGTGCTGCTTTGAGAACACCATTTTTCATGGTAAAAGCTCAGATAACCTAGATGTACATGATTTTTACCATCTCCAGATTTCACCAAAACAAATATAGAAAAACAACTGCGATCCAGT
Organism: Pampusana beccarii; assembly: GCA_013399365.1. NCBI lineage: Eukaryota > Metazoa > Chordata > Aves > Columbiformes > Columbidae > Pampusana > Pampusana beccarii. Next base: position 95,445 of record VWYH01004008.1, read on the forward strand.
TTTGGAACTGCTCTAAGATTTTGCATTTTATGCAACTGGAAGTTTAGGTTGTGTGATTTAACTTTATGTAGTTTAATTCATCCACTTTGCAGGCATGTTTCTGATACACTAAGCAGTGCATTTTCCTCACTCAGTTCTCCCACAGGGACCCAGCCAGCTGGGAAATAATCCAAGAGCTTTTCAATAGACACATACAAGCATATTACACAGGGGTACTAAGCACATAGATTAACTTTCGCAATGAGGAAATAGTGAGGACAGAAGGCATACTGGGAAGAGATGGGATTGAGGAAAGGAGAGGATGGATTATCAGAATCAGAAGGCCAGTGTTACTGGATTTGGTTTGTTTTGGATCTTTCCCCCGCCCCCCGCACAACTCTAGCAGTCATTTTACTTCAAGTCCTAGACAAATTCTAATTTGTTCCAAGAAGATCCTTCCACACACCTCCAGAAGTACAACCCTGGGACAGTCAGCACATTTTAGCTGGTAACAGCAGCCACTGGCTACACAGTTTTAAGAGACATTATACAATTGCTACCACTACAACTCCTAAAAATCAGGTAGTACTGGCCATTCTGGCATGGAAGCTATTAACCAATCATACATCTATCCTGGAAATAGAGTTTAGAAACAATTTGGGGATTCTTAGCAAATTAATCTAGCAGAGGATGAGAAATTCCAGACAATGCAAAGCAGTCTCTAGGAACAAAAAGGGAACAATGCTGCTCTCCAGGTATCTTGGAGATGCACTACAGGAGTCACATTAGTGTGCCTGCATACAGTACACAAAAGGATCTTAACAGTTTAGAAACAGAAGTTTTCATTTTGAACCTGCATTATGCTGAAGCGATGATGAAGTTCAGACTGAGCCTCATTTTTAACGTGAGCAGAATAAACAATAGTATCCCATGACAAATGAAGGCATTGATTAAAACTGGAAAAATGGGGCCAACTTGAGTAAATCTTACTGGTTTGCCTGGTTTCCTGTCTGCTCACTTGGTAGTAACTAAGAACAAAGCCTAACATAGCAACTAAATGTTAACAGAGAGACATTAACACACACATAGAGTCCTCATCATGGCTGAGTGGTGTTATAAAATTCACCTTCTTAAGTAAGAAGTAACATATAACCCATGCGTGGTACTATCTCCTCCAACCTTGTGACTGAAGATGAACGTCATAACACAGAGCAGTCATTGTGTATACAATGTACATTCTTCTTTCTCCCCCTGATCCTGATGGAAACTGCTTTATATGATAGAAATTAAAAATAAAATGTAATGAAACAGAAGGAAACCAGAGAGTATTAAATAATTTGTAAATTATTATAGTAGCATCAAAGGAACACATATATTCTGAGTCTTCACTCACCACTCACACCACACTTTCTCTTTTGCAAGGTGCCTTGAGATCTGAGTAGAAAATTTTCGATAAGGGCTAAGTACTTTTAATGAACCACACATCTCTTCAGCTGAAAATTTTTCATAAAAAGTGGGTATTGACTCCTGCATTCCAAGCAAAGTAACAGTTTGTATAACCTTAGCACTTACTGAATTTACACTGCAGTTTCATCTAGACAGTTTGATACTACTCGCTTTCCCAATTCACTCTCCCATGTCTTATTACATGCAACATGTTACTTTATGGTGTTAATACGCTTTCTATATTTCACTCCAGAAGTTACTTCTATTTGTGACGTGCCATGTCCACAAATAGAAACTGTATTTTTCTAACTATGAGGTACAGAATGTAACAGGTTGTTAATTACGATATATTACTTTTTAAAGGTAAATTTATATTCACATACTTGTTTAACTGTACTTTGACATATAAAAGTTAGTAGTGATGATATATGTCCAGCGGTTAGGAAAAGCAGCAGGGTGTGAAGACTTACGCTTACTCCTCAATCTCAAATGATGTGCTATGGGATATTGGGTAAAAAATTTCATTTTGTGTTTCTGTTTAGCCACACATAGAATTCAATAATATTTAACTATGCATAGGCATGCTGCAAGGCTTACTTACCTGATGGTAAAGATGCTATAGATAAACCAAGTATTTGCTATTTTAAATGCATGTATACAAAGAAATTGAAATTAAAAAATGCATCATCATTCCTTTCTGGACTTCTTGCATACTTTTTAGGTGACTTCTGCATAATGCATGGCTGCATTTCCTTAGCACAGCAACCTGTACTCATAAAATGACACTTGGCACTGCACCTGGGACACTGTAACCTCTGGGGACTAAAAGGATTTGGCTTGTCTCGTCCCTTCTGATTATGCAGTGCATGCTAGGAACAAGAAAGTATAGCGACACGGATCAATGGACTGCACACTGTGTTTTCTGGTCCTGCTTGTTTCTGCTCTTCATTGCTTGTTTCATGTACTACCTTTAATATTCTTCCTACAGTAGGGCAGGCACCACACATTTTATTCACCATACCGTCCCAATAAAAAGAAAAAACCTTTTTAAGGAAAAAGAGATTGCGAGGTAGTCATGAAATTCTAACCTCCTCCTCTGATATTATAAGCAACTTAAGTTTTCTGGTCATTAAATGTGAAAACCAACATACACAGCTTACATCTAAGAAATTGCAGGGATAAGAAGAACGACATTTAATCATGTATTCACATCCTTTATCTTCCATTCGTCCCTGCCTGTTCCCCGCCAAGAAAAGAGAATAAAGGAAGTCCCAGGTAGGGATAATGACAACACTGCTGTCAAATGACAAACAAGGCAGTTTGTAAAGAATATTGTAGAAAGAAGCCTACTGAAAGATTTCCAATAGGAAATTTAACAATCTGTCAAGCACCACACCCAGAGGAAAGTTGGGAGTCACTTAGCATTGTTATCATTTGTACTCCTACAGTGAATTACCAATGTAAACCACATAGGTCCACAGGGATGTACTAGTGCCTTCTCACTGCATATTAACTTTAAGTCCTAAGGCATTGAGAGGGATAATTATATTCAGAATACAGTCAGGCCTCAAAGGAAACCAAAATGCATCACATATCAACTGTATGTGTGTTCCTTCTCATTTTTATGTTACATATATGATGCATATGCATATACAGAAACACATAATTATCTTGAAAGACAAAGAAAGGAGTCAGCCACTTAGAGACAAATTATTCATTAAATCCTGATTTCACTGACTTCAGTAACTAACTCCCATTGATTTCAGTAGAGTGACTTCAACAGGAATGTTAAGACTTCTGTGCTGCTTGTACATTCAAAAAACCCTTCAAAATGTTGTGCTATGCATAAATACTAAAGATAGCTGGTTTCAGCAGCAAGGAAAAGGAAAGTAAAAAGAAATGCACTACGTGTGCAAAATCTCTTAAAAATTCACAGTACTTTTTCCTGCTTTCTCATTACACTGTTGTGTAATGTAAACTACATTAAGAGTAAACTGCACTAAGAGATTCCCTCAGAGGGAAAGAAAGCAACTTAAATTTGGGTATTCTTCTTTCAGAGGCCATCTGCCTTTGTGGTCAGAGCTCATCTTCCTACCACTTCTCCCTTGGAATATCAGAAAGACTCCGGGGGCTTCCAAGGCTGATACATTCGGAAATGCTAGCATAACAGAGGGCACACACTGCCTCATCATAGCAGCACTCGGGGTGCGGGAAGAGGAACTACACCTAATACAATTTGGTTTTGTCTTCAAAAAGGCCATGATGTCAATTCTTACTACTGATAGTTACTACAAGTTATCTCAGGTTACACCTCCTCTCTTAGAAAGAAACATGGTTGGCCATTGTTGGCCATGTGACATCCTGCACTTACACGAGACCAAATACAAAGAAGTAGAATAATCCAGTATACCTGTATGGGAAGCAAAAACATACCTCTCAAAGAAAAACAGTTACAAGTAATTAATCTTCCTCTTTAAAAGGCCTGCCTGTACAGAGCATTTGCCATCAAACATGAGGGAAACATACAGTTGAATAAAGACTGCTATCACCATGAAATCATGATACCGTGATGCTTCTCTATTGGCAAAATCAGCGGTACAGGTGCTCTTGGAGTTCCAAGTAGCAACTCTTTAAATCTCAGGAATGCGTATAGTCAACACTGAGGCAAACAACAGTGGTTGACCTAAGGCTGCACATGTATTAACACAGAGATATCTGAAGTCAAAGAGCGGAAGAGGGAGGCAGGAGTTGGACAAATATTAAGGCCTTGATCTCCTATCACTTCAGTCACAGCTATAAGAAGAGTAGTTTTCATCAAAAATTACCCAGCAAGATGACAGACTCACTAAAAAACAGGGCACTACACCAAAAGGCAGATCCTACTCAGTCAAATAACTGTGGTATTAAAAAAAATATGAAATGCCTACCACACACGGATGCACACTGGAGATGGCTGAAGATGCACCTAAGACGATTTTAAGTCAAAACTTTTTAGGATTACAAAATAATCCACAATCCACACAATCCACAATGGGTAAAAAAACATGAGATAGGCACCACCTTCATAGTAGTTCACGCAAAAAACACATGGTTCACATGGCTGCTTCTGCTATTCTTGCTGTTCTTTCTGCTGTTGCTGAAAATATCACTGGTTGATGATGAGCAAGAGAAATTTAAAGCCCAGAAGCCACTCAGTGCTCATAGCATGATGTGGAAGGATGTGAAGTTTGGGTGTTAAATCTGTGAGAGTTCACTGTGAAACAGAGTAGGAAAAAAGGCAGGGTGCTGAAGTCAAAATTGCCTCAGCCAAGCTGGAGCCAGAAGGATCAATCATGTTATTTCTTGCCTCACCTTGGGGAGGATTGTTAGTAGAAGATGAGTCAGGGAAGCTGTGCTTAAATATCTTTCCCCACAAGATCAGGAATACAAGAATCTTGGAGCAGAAGCACTGGCATTTCTTGTTGACATCTAAAGGAAAGAAGCAGACCTCAGGCTATCCTCTGCAATGGAAAGCAGCACAAAGGGCATCATCCTTCTTTTCCCATTTGTGATCTGCTGCATCTTGAAACAGGTAAATCCATCTGGCAATTAGTTACAGGCTCCAGACAGATAAAGTGTACATGGATGTTCTTGGAGACATCTGTTCCACAGACCATCTTCCATTCCACAGAAAGGAGTGGACCTCACACCACCTTGTCAATATAAAGCATGGTGGTCATGCTTTCTGTCACATCTTCATGATGGCCCTACTATGTAAACTGAAGGCTAGTCACAAGTATCATCCTGCTTTGAGCTCTCAAGACACTGAAATGTAAATTAAGCCTCTGTTTTGAGATGTCAAATTAAAAAGCACGTCTAGTAGAGATGAAACTTTTCCAATCTGGAAAGAAACCATGAAGAGAAAAGCAACTTTTGCCAATTATTGCCTAATTTTTGCTTTCTGCTTACACAGTGAGTCATCATGCTACACTGCTACACAATAGTCACCAACATGTCCATCAAATGGAGCACTCCAGAGTATAAAGTGTTTAAATGTTTAAATGGTTAAATGCATATACAATAAATGTATATGCAGTGTTGTATTAGGTTGCATGCAAGTGCAGGATGTCCTACAGCCAAAGATGGCCACATGCCATTCCAAGAGAACAGAGGTAACCTGAGTCACCTTGTTAGCTTTGTCAGAGCTAATAAAATCAACAGTACAACTTTTGGCAAGAGAGAATTTCAGTGTAGTTTTCAGTAAATTGCACCATCTGTTTTATGAGCCAATCTTACAGATATGGCCTAATGACAATTCAGGGTGTTTTTAATGTCTTCAGGATCTTCATGACAAGGTCCAGTAGGAAGCAGTATCAGAAGTGGCAGAGGCCTACCACAAAGAAAAGGCGTAGCAGAAAGAACTTTGCAGGTTAAAATAAAAACCTGGCTGGAGCAACAAGAGTGTCATCAGCCAGAAATTTAACTTTGACATTCAGTCCTCTCAAGCCCAAGACTGATAAGAGTTCCTATTTTTTCTCTGGTTCTCAGAAACAGCTGCTGTAAAACAACTTTCCTCCAATATAAAATTATTTTAGGTGGTCACATCTTTCTCCTAACAATTCACTTCAGAATCCTTATTTGATGAGTCTCTGAGAATGATTAAGAAGGGGGTTTGGCATATAACAGTGCTGAAAACTGGTGAGGTACAGTATCACACACCTATAGACTATTTATGAAGGTCTGAAGAATATCTGACATCACAGTCCCAAAGAGATTTAAAAAAAAAAAAAAAAAAAAAAAAAAAAAAAAAAAAAAAAAAACACCACACAGAAAATAGGACAAGGCATTAAACATTTTCTCCACTATCATTTGCAAAAATCAGTTTTAAGCCTCAATTGTGTATTTTCATGAAAACTCATTCTGATGAGCCATGCTAATGGCTACGCTGCCTCTTTCCGAAGGAATCATACTGTGTATAATGTACTTCAGAAACAAGAGAAAACTGACAAAATGAGCTTGGATATGAATGAGAAACTTGTATTTTTTGACAGCTGAAAGGCAGACTCTAGGAGAATGTACGGTATGTAAGGAATCCTTGACTAAGCATAAAAATTTCATCTTCAGACGTGATTTCTGATGCTAGATTTCCAGGACGAGGCACTGGATATTCTATATGATGTGAACTGATTACTGTTGACATTACTCCTTGCCTTGTCCAGACCTGAGGCCAAAGCCCTCCACAATCCCTCCAGACTTTCTAGATGAGATGGTCAACTGATTATTTTTCTCAGAACTTATTGGTTAAGGTGACTCTCATAAACCTTCCACATTGTGTGCCTCCGTTCCTCAGGTAATCAAATGACGGATGAGCCCTTTCAGTGAAGAGAAGTGATTATCACAAGAAGGGCAATCCTGGAGATGGGACACCTCAGACAAAATAAACAGAAATTCTGAGGAAGAAGAAAAATTAAGATAGTATCTAAAATAAACAAACAAAACTGATTTATTTACAGGAACACCACTACTGAAAATTGCTTCACTCAGCCATACAAGATTGAAACAAACCAAGGTGTGAGATCTACTGGCCTCTATAGATACAGTCATGGCACACATGTATGCGTTACAAATACTGCTGAATCAGAGTACATTCTATAGCCATCCACAGCAGGGTATTTACATTAAACCACAGTCTGAATGTAAAAAGATATAAACACGAGAGAGAAAACTAAAAATATGCATCACAACTTATTTACATAGGAAGATGAAGTATCCTGCAGGGTATCTAGGAATACTATTACTCAACTTTCATCCCATTTTAGGGAAAGGACCAGAATCACATTAATTATTTTATCGAAAGCACCTGACAGTCAGCTACATTTGCATGTCCATAGGCTCATCAATCCTAAGAATTTTGTTCTTAACCTTTCCATGAATAATGACTGCCAACTTGTTCTGTAGGACAGCACAAAGCAGGACTTCGATAATAAGTGTAAGCCTGTTTTCATTTTGACTTCAAAGGTTTCAAAGTTGTCCCTCCAGAGGCAAAAGATTGGTTAACTGCGCACTGTGATGCACAGCTTCCTATCCATAAATATCTTACTAGTACAATAAAGAAAAGCAGGCCCCTTAAATCCAGGATGGGGATATTAGTATGTTAACACAGGACAGTCTACAGAGAAATATGCATTAACATACATGTGTTAAACTAATCTATCTAATTCCGATCAGTACATCTAGGTAACTTCTGTGAGCAGCTGAGCAGTCCTACATTTTCCAATACTTAGATGAGAGGTATTAGAGACACAAGCCAAAGAGTAAGAAGCTGGCAGAACATAAACCACAGAAAATAAAATGGGCTGAAAGGCATCATTACATTCTATGGCATTGCTGAGCTAATGGGCAGTAAAAAATAAAGGAATAGTAAATCTAGAACTTAAACATTTTTTTTAAAAAAGGTAAAACTGCAGGTAATATCTGCATATCATATACATCAATGTTTTAAAGCATGTAAAGGGAACAGAGGCAGGTAACTGAATAGTTCCCAAATCATCTACTGTTTGATTCTGCATTGATGAGAAACTATTTATGACACACCAAGACTGCTTCTGGAGTGTTCTAGTAATAACATACAGCAAAAACCCGATTACACGTAGTCTCAAAATGCTCTCAAAATCTCTTCTAAACACAATGTAAAACATAGTGGTAGCTGAACTGTAGTCAATAAAATAAACCTAACTATTCTTGGTCAGTGGGCATAAAACTAAATTTAAGTACAGGTAACCTTTCCTTCTTTTTTCACTCCCACCTCTTTTTAAAAATTATTTATGGTACAACTTGTTTCTATCTATATGAGTCAAACTAACCACATTATTATATTTAAGTTCCCTACAGAGCCTGGTGTGCACCATGCATACAGGTAACTGGCAGCCATTGCTCATATTCTGGTATTCATCAGGTTGTATTTGGGGTCCTGTGCATCGCTAGTCATTCAACGTTTGTAAATGATACTTGTTAACAGTAACTTCCCCAGAAATCGTAACATACCATTACATAGCATACTTTCAGTTTTCTAAATCTTACCCCAGATAAGTGAAACTGAAAATGTTAAAAATGATAAATGATTTGATCTGGCACTAAGCACATAACAAGAGTTCAAGATACATTAACAGTTTGTTGTGGTTCTGCTGTACACTCCCTAGCTACAAGGGGAGCATATCCCAACCAGACAGACACTGTGAAATAAGTCCTTCTCCCACAGATGAAGACACGACAGAAGAGAGCTGGTCCTGAGCCACTCTGAGCTACAAGAAGCTTCCAGTCAGTCTCCCACGTAGCTTGCTGGTAAGCAACTGCAGTTGACTTGTGACAGGTTCTGATTCCTGTCCCAAGTCCTTCTCCATCTGCTTCGTGCTCCAGCGATCCCATTTCCCTTAAAGACACCATGACTTCTACATAACAGGAGATTCACAGCATCTTCGGCAGAGCTACATAGATGTGTCTGAGAGACAGATGTGGCTTAGCATCTATGAATTCATATGCAAATCTCAGCTCCAAATGTTTGCCTGCTACTTAAGCCTCTGACAACTTTTTCTTTTTTTGCTTGCTGAATTGGAACATATATTTCTGTATTTACACGTAATTTTAAAAAATATTTAGGTTGATACTTCTTTTTCCTTTAATTACCTGACAAACAGTAATATAACTGCATAAATTTTGCCTGAGGTGAAAGTTGGAGTTGAGCCTAATCACCAGCTTCAGACATTGTTCTGGCTAACTTAGGCAGAACACATTTGTACTGTATGTCTGAACAATGGTTAGGCACTACATTTAAGGATTCCTTTTAGCAGTTGTCGATTTTTATTAACCCTTTTCTAGATTATCTAGGAATACAGTTTTTCTGCTTTACATTATTTAATTTGCATTAGAGTATTAAGGCAGAGGCCGTGAGTGAACTCTGAGCTCGGCAGAGCGTAAATATATGCACAGAGACATGATTAGCCTTCAAAGAAAGCATATGCAACTTTCTGAAATGTAGACTAGCATCTCCTTACACACTATACAATTCATGCAGCAGCACTGGGTTTATTTCCAGAATAAACTACAAGTCTTCCTGTTTGACTGTCTTGAAGTAAGGAATCAAAAGTAAAGCCATGAATGTATAAGAGGTTATCAAATTTGAAGAAAATAAATAAAGATAATATAAATGTGCCTGGAATATATATTTTAGATTATACTCTTGCAACAGGATGTCATTTGAGAAAACTAATCAAATATTATTTTGATCAGCATTTACTGAAAGACAAGTGAAGTCTACTGTAAAGTGAATAAAAGTTTTTAAAAGTTACGTATACTTTTAAAAATCCTCAAGTTATTTCATTCTACTGTTTCACGGGTTTTCTGTAAGCTCACGTTTCTGGTACAATGCACTTAATTCCAAGGGGTCATCAAAACTATCATAACTTTGCTAGAACAAAAATATTTCACCACCACTGTGACTCCCCAACAGTTTGCAGCATCCTGCATGATCTGCCCGTGCTGTTCTCCACAAGTCTCTGTTTATAGCAGCCTTAAAACTTAGACAGACTCGATGCCTAATTTTGAACTACCTCTAAAAGGAAGATCCTCAACAGCATCACTATAAAGAATGTATCCTGATATGTTTAGAGATGGTCTGATCAGATTTTCTGCTAAATTACTGACTAATTTTTCCTCAGGTAAGAGTGATCCCATTAATTTCCTCCCTAAAATATACACATTGTTACTTACAAAAAAGCAGCTTGTGTATTTGCTTATTGCTCACCACTGGAAGAGGCCTGAATGAAACTCACAGTAAGGACCAACCAAATCTGCAGAGCTTGAGAGCTAGAACCCAGATTCAAATATGAATTTTCCAGCTGTTATTTCATCTGTACAGCACACAGAGCCAATTTAACACATGATGATTCTGCAGACTAGGGCCATCGTATCAAAATTAATTCATTCTAAAAATGCTTATCTCTTTTGGCTTAAAAGAGCTCTTCATTCATGCTAGAGACTTCTAAACCATCAACCACTTAATCTACACTGCTCCTAAAATGAAAATTCTCTTCTCCTGATAGTATTGTTTTCTATGAATCCAGTCAGAACTCAGTTTTTTTATTTGCACAAGTAATTTGTTTTGCAGAGATTGTCATGTCTCAAAACATCCCACATTTCAGCCATCAGCTTTGTTTGTTTGTTTTAATATACTAGAAGATTACATCACCATTAATAAGGTGTTTGTATGTCTGCTATAGGCCTTTCAAAATCCTGAAGAGACTCATCAAGAATCCGTAGAACATCAGGATCACTCAGCCTCAATTCATGAATCTCTCATTATGAAAATGCACAGGAGACTCTCTGAGGCTCCTACTGGCATATATAAACATAAAGGACAGCGATCTCTTCCCTTTACATCAAATAGCATTTCAAGAAGGAGGAAAAAAAAATGGAGGAAATATGAAAAAATTATGCTTACTAGTGAAGAACATGTCCACTGTTTCCAACACTAAAGTAAACACTGAACATTTTTCTTCTACCAGAAAAAGTGTGTTTAACACTGCCAAAGTCAGCTTAGGAATCTGTACTGAGGCACTTCACTTGGAACCCATAGTGAGAGAGACACATGTTTTTCACAAATGAAGATTTCTCACTGTCCATCCAATCTGCCCCCCCCATCAAACTTGAAGCTTAATTAGCATTTTTAAAAAAACATTTGTAAAAAGGTAACAGGTGAAAAAATTATCTTAGTATTAGAGGGCAGTTATTTTCTTTCTCCCTCCATTTTGCATAGCTACATCTGGAAATAAATCATTAACAACATACGAATGTAAATATAATATCAAAATATTGGCAAACTTGTAGCAGCATACCCATAACCCATATATGCAGTAGGCCTTCTAAAATTACTTAGCTTGAAATCCTTAAAAAAGCAATCCATTAAGAACTTTACAAGGAAAGTGCCCAAGGCTAGTTTAGAGGCTGATTGATGTTGCTGAAACACATTACAAAAATGCAGGTTAAAAATATGTAATAAGAATCTCGTGCTTGATAACAAATGCAATACTCTGACATGTAACTTCCAGATAAAATATGGTATTCCACCGTATTTTTATACCGATCTCTGCTATTATGTTTTTACTGACTTAACAGGAACAAGAACTCTGTATACTCCATGTCAGGTAAAACACTTCAGAAGCCCATACTATTCACTAATAAACTTATTAAGCAAGAACCCTTTGATTCTGTAACACCTTAACAGTCATATTTCTGTTTTCAGTTTTATATGCTTTACTGCAATTGTTTGACAAAGAAACAGAAAGCACAACTAGAAGAACCGCAAAAGCACCGTGTTTTACAAGGTGGGTGAAAATAAATTTGGCAACATGTGAGAGCTAGGGAGAGAAGTGAGAAGCTGGATGAAGATTTAGGCATCCAAATGAAGCGGGGGGGTGGTGTGGAAAGACTACTTTTGCGCACACACATGTACTGAAGAAAGCAGAAGGAACAGTGAGCATTGTACAGGCCTGATCTGCCCTTGGATTTTCTAGGAGTTTCTTCCGGAAATCTGGTGAATAGGGGAACAGAAGAATCAAACTTCTGTCTCCTTAGCTCTCTCTGAGCACACTCCACACTGGCAAGCAACTGTACACAGTGCTTTCAAAGACATATTGCTGTGTAGGAGTGATGACTGAGTGCCCTCCAGGCACCTCAAACGCAATGCTGTCACTTCTAGTCACTATTCAGCAGGGCTAATGCCATACCTGTTATGACAAGAATCAGCCACTTAAAGGCACCACACCTCTGCCCCCACAACGCATACTTGGAAGAAGGTATGAGCCACACAGTAACGTTTTAGGTGTTGCCAAGGAGAAGCAATCTTTCCTATAAACACCGAAGAGGTGAGAAGCACAGAAAATTAATAAACTCAGGGAGAGTATTAAATGGAGGAGGACTTCTTAGTCGGAATCCAAATAATTGCTATGATTTTGTAGTGGTTCCTCTTGTGTATGGTCACAGAAAGCAAAAAGATTAAGATGCCATTTGACCAGGCTAAATTGGGTTTTAGTTGTCAGCCTAAACCTGCCATCTGGTGTCAAGATACAGCAGATCACACCCCAGATGTGAACCTTCAAACAAATTGCATTTCTACCCCTTCCTCTCTTTCTGCAGTGTGAGCAGAGAAGAGGATCTATCAAAGACGTGAATTAGCAGAAATTTATTTCTTAGTAGAGCAACTGTTAATAAGAACAATCACATCAACAGGTAAAATTTCACACATATGCAGAAAAAAAATTAATTGCTGCTCCACAATCTCCATCTGTCAGTATTCAGTGCCATGGAAATATGTCTGCGGTTGAGGAAGGAGGTATGAATTTCTTGCTAGCAAAATATGCAGGTTGGCTCACCTCAACCATTTGAAAGTCTTCTGAAAACCCAGTATTTGTTTCAGGGCACTCTAAGTTTTGAAATCCTTGTCTCATTTCTTTACTTCTTTCTGTCGCAATATCTCATTCCACAATTGGGGTGGAGAAGGGTTATGCAGCGCTATCATTTGCACCTCATTAGTCTTGGGCTGGAGCTTTGAGAAAGCTGATACTCCCTCTAAATTTTTACAGATGCTTCTAGTTTACCAGTTCATGACTGCACTACTAGGAAAGACTTCCTGCCACTAAACTGCTTGCTGGCATGTAAGCTGAATTTCAAAATCCCTGAAAAAAGTAAAGCTCTGTGGTGCTCACTTGCCTTATTCTTAAGGAAAAAAAAAAGTATCCTGAAAAAACACAGTAAAACTCTTCACTCCTAAACCGTGAGACTAAAGCCCTTGGAAGTATTTCCTTAAACTTGCAGAACATCTTGATTTTGAAACTCCCCACAAAAATGTTCATTAATAGAAAGGTATTTGTGGAGGTGTTTGTGGTGTAAATTAGTATTATGACACATTAAATCAGTAGGGAGAATAATTTATCAACAGATACTTTGTATTTTGCCAAAATATAGATATTTGCCTTGATTTCCTACACGTCACTTGCATAATCTTTCAGTCGGTATTAGAAGATTTACATGAGAGATTCTTCCTTCTCCACAATGCCATGCCCTATACTCCCTTCCCTAAATAGTGAGAATGCTCTTCGTTTTATAGGCCTTTTTTTAAAATACATTTTTAAATTACTTTTTTTATATTGCTTTGTTTATAACGGTTTTGGAGAGTTTTGTGAAGTTCCGAGCAGGTGACACTGGTCTGTTCTTAATCTTTAGTGCTTTAGTAATGTTAAGGCTAATGACGAGGGACACAAATCCCCTGATGGAACTGAATGCATTCCAAGCTCCCCGACCCACTCAGAGCAGTAATCCCCTGCAGCTGGAACTTACTTACCACCATGCACAGCTAATACATTTTTTAAAAGCTAGTCACTAGTGACAAATGTAAACTGGACTGAACAGCTCTCATCTCCTATCCCCAATCTTCTCTCATAACCCTGAGACTTGCTATTTCAGTGATGGATATGATCTGCCTTTTAAAGCTACCAAACCAGAGTTGTATAGCTCCGCTCTAAGTGACTAGAAGGTTTTAAAAGCATTTTCAGCTGTCAGACTTGAACAAAAACAAAAAAGGTCATTCTTTACACAAACATTTCACAACTGCAAAAACCATCTTAGTTGGCTTTATCACTACCATTCTGAACCCACTATTTATTTAGATGTTACATGCAAGCCATCTGTACAACACAATTACAGTATCTGCTTGATGCTATTAAGCTGCTTGCTGCTTTCTGTTGTCTTAACAAAACTGCTGCTTGACATGAGAATGAAATCCAAGACCAGGGTTCAATTCTGCTGATGGTAATCTGTTGCTAGTACTAAAGCACTCTGAAGTTCCAGCCTCACAGCACAAATCCTGTGTACTATGGTACAAAGGCAGACTTCCACACAATTTCTCCTAGTTAGCTGACTGCAGAGGAGTACGCAAATTTACACATGGGCGAATTACAACAGAACCCGTTTTTTCTAGATATTCCAGGGGGACAGAGGGCTGTTTCCAAATAAACATCCTCTCCTCACCAACTTCCACAGAAGTACAAAGCTGAACAACCCAACATTAAAAGTATGTTCCAAAGAAAGCAGTGAAATGCA
>VWYH01004008.1:115000-116261 GCA_013399365.1 Pampusana beccarii
TAATTTGAAGCAAAGCACTGTCAAGGTGCTGGCAACAGGCAGGCTGCAGGGGTGGCCTCTGTGAGAAGAGGCCCGGGGCTGCCCTGTGCTGGACACAGCTGTCTCCAGTGGACCCACCGCAGGAAACAGCTGAGGCCCTCAGCCAACATGGTGGCTCCCGAGGGAAAACACAGTTAAGAAAGGGCAAAACACACTGAACAGAGAGAGGGGTTGGGGAAAAGGACTAATAAAAAGCAGTGCGAACACAAAGGTCAGAGAAAGAGGCGGAGGAGGTCCTCCAGGTGCCAGATCCCCCTGCAGCCCATGGAGAGGACAATGCTGCAACAGGTGTCCGTACTGCAGACAGCGGAGGACCCCCTGCTAGGGCAGGAGGATATTCCTTGAAGGCTCTGTGGCCCATGGAGAGCCCAGACTGGAGCAGAGTTTTCCTGTAGGCCTATAGCCCATGAAGGGATCCATCCTGGAGCAGAGAAAACGTGTGACGTGGAAGGAGAGGCAGAGGGGAGCTGTTATGGACTAACCATAAACCTCCCATTCCACATCCCCCTGCACTGCCTGAAGAGGTTAGAGGAGTCAGGAGTGAAGGAGTAAGCGAGCAGCTGGGTGAGAGTTTGGCCCTTAGCCAAGATTAAACTCATCACATCAACAAATGTAATAACCATCTCATGGACCGAACATAGGACATGGGAAGTGTGAAGTATCGTTTGGCAGTTGGGCTATTTAGTCCTTCATAAACAATCCACAGGACACATCTATCTAGGTTGCACTGTTTTGACTAAGCATTTTTCAGTATCCAACACAGTCATTACTGGCAGTCATTTCTACCTATAACAAGCAACAGAAAAGTCTTTCCCTTAGTGAAGTAGGATTAAGATGAACAAATGTTTCTAAGTAACTTTAAGACCCCGTCCCAGACTGTTACTTTATGTTACACTTCAGCATGTTTTGGTAACCTGAAGAACTGCCATCTCCTTCATGGAACCCTCAAGGTATTCAAGGGACCCTGGTGGACAGCAGGATGCCCATGAGCCAGCACTGTGCCCTTGTGGCCAGGAAGGCCAATGGCATCCTGGGGTGTATTAGAAGAGGGTGGTTAGTAGGTCAAGAGAGGTTCTCCTTCCTCTCTACTCTGCCCTGGTGAGACCGCATCTGGAATATTGTGTCCAGTTCTGGGCCCCTCCGTTCAAGAAGGACAGGGAACTGCTGGAGAGAGTCCAGCACAGGGCAACAAAGATGATGAAGGGAGTGGAGCATCTCCCGT
>VWYH01004008.1:116268-136442 GCA_013399365.1 Pampusana beccarii
GAGCACTGGAACAGGCTGCCCAGGGAGGTTGTGGAGTCTCCTTCTCTGCAGACATTCAAAACCCACCTGGACACCTTCCTGTGTAACCTCATCTAGGTGTTCCTGCTCTGGCAGGGGGATTGGACTGGATGATCTTTTGAGGTCCCTTCCAATCCCTAACATTCTGTGATTCTGTGAACTACAGTTTATTATTCGAAAGTCACTTTCTATGGATTTTCACCTAATTGAAGGTAGTTTTCAGATCATGTCCAGAATGCTGTGAGGAATTTCAGTTGCTTTTTGGAAGCATTCTGTGGACAACCTACTTTTTTTTTTCCCTCTGTCCAGTTCTGGCACACATACATTTACTATTCAAAACAATCATAAAAACTAAATGATTCAAAGTTTAGTTAGGACGGTGGAGTGAAAGAATTCAAGCTGCACATAAACCATCTACTTTAACTAAGAGTTCAGAAGAAGCACTTGAGCATGCAGAGGGGCTCAAGAGAATGCAAATGCTCCTAACTAATACTCCACCTGGTGAAGGAAGTATTTTTATGTAGAGAAACCACAGCCTTAGCTGGTGTAAGTCAGCATTCTCACAAAGAATTCAATTAGACCAACTGAGAGGCTGGTTGCAATCTTATGTATAAGTCCTACTTTTTCCACATGGGATTCAATTCAGCCAGAAATATTCATCTGATTGACATCTTCTGTGAAAAGGTCAACATGTCCAGGTTAGGCATGCCTATTACTGGAAAGGATCATAAAACACGAGAAGCATATGCAAGTTGTAAGAAGGTACCTCATACAGGGCATGGCTTGGCGAAGTTCTAAGGACAGATATAAATGTTTATTGAAGTCAAGGAGATAAATCTGTATTCATATTAATGCAATGACATAAAATCTACCACAATACTGTATTTTACAGTGTTTTACATTGATTTAGGGGCAACGTTAGGGACTGCTGGACTCTTTAGTTTTTGGACTGCTTTGGTTTTAATTCACTCTGATTTAAACTGTATTCTTTTACTCAAACCAGTGAAGGCACTTGCTCCTGCCTGCACCTGTTGAATTTACTACGGTTCATTTCCCATTGATATAAATATCAAGGCTTCAGGGAAGCACTTTTAATTTTAAATAAATCCATTAGATGTTCCATGTCACTAATTTGGTTTGTTCCTGCTGCCTCTTGCTTACAGACATCTGAAGTTTGCTCATCTCTCTCTCACAGCTCATCATTTATCAGAGGGGACACAGCTGGAGTTCAAGCACTCCAAAATACTAAATATGAACAAGACATATCATAGTTCTCTGCAGATCTTCAGAGTAAGTCTGATCACTCACAGAGCCAGATGTTTTGTTATCTCCAAATTAGGCACGGACTTCATTTCACACTGGGGAAGGGCTTCATCTTACCATCTATCATGTTTCTGGAATCCTTCCTTTCCAGTCCAGACAACACCAGTCATGTTTCTGAGTCTGTTCACAACTGAATTTTTGTTACTGTATCACAGGTCTGGCAGGCGTTTGTGGGAATGGCAAAGGGGAGCAAATATTAATGGAGAGGATCAGACCCGTGCTCTCCCCTTGAGAGACTACTGACATGGTACTGATGATACTGATATGCATGAAATGACATATAGCACTTTTCTTTTACAAAGCATAACTTCCCTGTGTATGATTCTGGATTTTAAAAACGATCCTGTTAGCTCCAACAAAGCTCTTAAAAAATGAGGGAAATACAAATGTGACACTAGAAAACAAAAACAAACAAACAAGTTACATTCAGTAACTGTGTCAGACAAGTGTTCTTCGAAGTTCTGGATAGTGGTTCCTTCAACCCTTGCAAACACACTAGGGACCTAACTCATGGTGAATAGAACTCTTCATCTATATGGGATTGTTGCCTCTTGATACAATCAGAGCAGATGAAAACCAGATGCTGGGGGTCTGGTTTGATGGGATTTTGTTTTGGGGGATTTTTGCACAACAAAAGTCATTCAACTTCGTAGAGCTTAAAAATGCTCTCTGTCTTCCCAAGAGACATAACTCAATAATATGTTGCATACTAGCAAAAGACAACAGCACTGCCATACACACAGGTCTTTTGAGTTTTTCCATCCAGTGTTTGTCATGTACATTAGATGCAGATATTATTTGCTCTGGTATTTACACACAGTTACACACAACATAAGTAAGATGCCACCAAACAGGATGTTTCAGTGTTTTACTATGTTTTTGTACGTGTTGTAAAACATTCAAAAAACTATAATAAACTTGCTTTAAAAATTGATTCAGTGAGGGGAGTAAAATGCAAAGCACTACAATTTACATTCAAAAAGGATGGTGACACATAGAAGTTTTCTGTGTGTGCATCAAAAGTTGTTTGGAAGCTTAAAACTAAGACAATGGATGACAGAGAGAAACCAGCAGCAGACTATGTAACTACTGGTAAAACACATCTATAATATATTTTTCTGTTTGTACCACATTCATAAGACCAGTGCTGCAAAACCTCTTTTGGTTCTTCTGTGGTCATAAATCCAGAACTAAGACATGGAATATGGCCACAATTCAAAAGTCAATCCCATTTCTCATAGTTTAATCAATTTCTGCGTTGTTTACACATGCTAACCTAAAAATCAAGCCATATTTGTGCAAATAAAACTGAGTTCTCTTTTCCACAGAGCATCTTGCCTTACTCTCTTCTAACAAAAGGTACTGTAGAAGAAATGATGATTACTGGACTGCTTACTTATAATCTAACCAGTTGAGTACCATTAGAGTGGTAAGGTCTATCACATGAACAATGACAAAATAAATCTAGTATTATGTTCAGCTACATGTCACAGAGAACACCTCCATGCCAAACTTTCTTCTACTGCCATGTGTTTTTTTACACGGAAGAAAATTAGTTTCTCTTCCAGGCAGCATTTCTCTACTTATTTTAGATAGTTTTACGTTCCTCTCAACTAGTGATTAGTTTACTGATCCAATGGCTTCTGTTATTTTCAAATGACATTTACTTTATCAATACAGCTATTAACTGTTTCATTCTCCTTTACTGGAGTGATAAACTTACATGCTCACTATCTATACAGAAACCTTGACATACACTAATTGCCAGGACTTGAAAACCTCTCTCAATTTGTGGGCAAGTAGGATCATTTTCAGGCAACAGTCATTAACTTTCAAGAAATCTGGAGCTTGCACTTCGAATTTTAGTCCTTGTGGCATGACAGGCCTCTCAAACACAAAATGAATGGAACTGATGCAGAATCTATCTGACCCTCCTGACTGATAGCTCCATGGCTGTCTGCTGCTGCTTCTAGTTGTGTGTTCATTGACCAGAAGTGAAAACTCTCACATCAGTTTCTCTCTGCTACTTCTCTGGAAACCTTAGGAGAACCTTCCAGAGAAAAGATAGACTTAAAATCATAAGCTCAGGCAGAAGCAGAAAACCATAAATTTCCCATCGGTCTAAAAGAAGGCTAAAACAAACAGTCAAGCCCAAAGTGACTGAAGGATAGGGACAAAACTGTCTTCTTCCTTTACAGCAAAGGAAAAAATATACCAATGAGGAAAAGAATGAACGGTAGATGTGGAAGGAGAATTTCCCAGACTGTGGTATAGGAAAATACCCAGCCTCCTTTCTTCCCCGGTGGCTGAGTAAGATGTACTTTTTTCTCAGACAACTCTATCTCAAATTTTTACATCACTGAAACAGCTGGCTTAGTTTCCTGTTAAGTGTTTCAAATCCATGCGTGAGTGGAGAGTTGTAAAAACAGAAGAGAAAAAGGAAGAAAATAAAATGGCTTAAGTTCAAACAAGAGAAGTATTTTAAAAACCCACCCTGTATATAAAGCATGCTCTATTGTATTGGTAAGTAATCCTTTATTTTTCTGAAGAAATCAGGATACTAGATCTTTGCTTATCTTTGAAAAAGACAACTGAAGTTTCAAAATCACTTAAAGATCTTACATGCAACACATTCATCTTTCTTAGCAAGCAATATTAACTCAGTTCTGAAACCATATAAAACTGGAATGTGGGACAGCATTATACCTTCCCTGGTCAGACTGACCCAGTCTTCTCCTCCCCTGAACCATCTACAAAATGCCTATTGTGGAGAGGAAAGTGGAAGATAAAATTGCTTGACAAGACATTGGAACCGCATAAAAAATACATTTTGTTGTCAAAAAACTGTCAAAGTAAGTGATTTAATACACATTAATTTTTAAGGTGCCACAAAGTAACAAACTCATTTGACAAAATCAGGCTGCTCTCTAACACAGAAACTAACAGACAACACAGCAACTTACACAACCAGTACGTTATCTAAGAAACCTTTAATTGGAAAAGAAAAATATACCTGAAGTTTCACAAAATGAGATACAAGCACTTATTTCCTTATCACACAAATAAAAAATTTTGTTTCCCTGTAAAACTATCGTCATAAACTGATCCGTTGTTTTTCTATTTTATCAAAAAAAAACCCCCAAAAACCCAACCCAACCCAACCCAAACCAAAAAAAAACACCTTTAGGAGAAAACCAAGCACTGCTGTTGCAGTTTTAGTAAAACAATGATACATACTCTATGAAAGTAAGTTTTTAATGCACAACAGCAAGTAGCCATACAATTCCCATAAAAATGTGGTCTCATAATTCAACAAAGACCAAAATCAGAACACATCCTGACAATACCATAATCTATCATTAGCATTAAATGCTCAGTCCTAAGACTTTAATTGCAACAAGACGTGAAGCTCTTAGACTTAAGACTGGCAAAGTGTTCATTCAGCAGGCATGGACAAGGAGCACATATTTTATACATGCTGGTGCATATAAGTCATTGTTTGCTGGCCCAGCTGTGAGCACGCAAAGTAAAACTTTACGCATAACCACAAGGCTCCTTCGCTCTTTCTGCATGTACCCAGGAAAATTTGTAGATACACAAACACACATACATGTATACGTACACACTCATGAAACACAAGCAAAGGATTCTGCAAATAAAAAGATGAAAGGATTGTTGCTTTTCCCTATAACTCTTTTATACTTTTTCCTTCATCAAAATGCCAGTCTCTCCTGGTTTTTGTTTTTCTTTTGTTAAAGCAAGGAACTGAAAACAGCATTGCAGCCAAGCAGAACTTAGCCAGTGCTAAGTGCACAGACCAATTCTGTGGAAGATTTGAACAACCAAACAAAATTTGCAGAAGACAGTATGGCAACAAGAGGCCTTCACTGCAAGTGGAGACAACAGACACCTCAGAATACTGTGGTTAAAGAGAAGTTATAAGTACTACACATGCAGAGGTACAGTTCAGAAATACCCCCTTCCCATGTTTAAAACAAACACACACAGATGTCGAGAAACAATCATGAGATGATGTACTTAAAATAGTAATATCTGTTTACAAATTCAAGTTGCTGCTTGGTGGAAACTTGATTTCTGTAACATGTCCCGAAGATATAATCTAATACTAAAACTTATCCTGCGGTAGGTCTACTTTCCAATTACTAGAAGTAAGCATTCAAGGTATATAATTAGTTATGACACTGGGACAAGCATACATGTTTCAACACAGACAGAGTTCTGAACAAACTTTTTGGCAGTATATGACAGAGACTTAAATTGAAAGCTCAAAGGCAGGGTATACTCTATTGTAGGGGGAAAAAATTAATAATAAAAAACCACCCTCTAACTGAAAAAGTTCTCGCACCAAATGATTTTTAAAGGTATGAGCATATTCAGCTGAAACACCCTTCCTAAGCTGGAGAGAAAAAAATACTGCCCTGCAGCACCAAAATGGGCTATATTACAAATTAAGAAAAAGAAACTCAATCCTCTGAGTGGTTTCTTTTCTTTTAGTGAAAGGGTGTAATTCTTCCCTAAAGACTACATTATGACAAAACATTTATATAAATCAAAGAAGATTTCTTTAATGACTCTGGGCATGGGATCTTAAATCTGGGATGAAACACTGAATTCTATCAATTCTAAAATAAATTAGGCAAGGATTATACAAGTAGTACTTATCTTGGCATTAGAAAAAAAAAGAACATTAGTGTCAAAGACGTATCATCAACATGCCTTCAACAGATAGGCCCTGGAAGGGCCTTTAGGACTAAATTCAGAGTAAGTGAACTCTGAGCAGCTCAATCAGGTATCTAGTTTCTAAACGTTTTCACTTAAGAAACCAACAAGACACCAAATGAGATATAATGAGAATGTCCATAGGATTAACTGTATGGATGTCTTGTTTCATTCTACAGAAAGAATTAGACTTCCACTAGTTTAAATAAGCTTTCTTGGATGTTTGAAAGGGTCTCCTTGCTCTGACATCTTCCCTACAAAGAAGTACTTTTAATGTCATTTTTTCAACAGGAAGTCTGGTGATCAGTTTTCTGTAATACTTACTTAGTCTCTGTAAACGAAATTCTGAGTACATAAATTTGTGGGGCAGCTATCTTGGAAAGTATAGCTTAAGTTAAAATGATCACAATTAATAGGCTTTTTCAGGCTGAAATTCATTAAGCTAATATTTTCATTTGACACCCTAGTTTTTTTTAGGGTTTTCAAGTGTTTAGAAAATATCTTACATATTCTCGATACACAAACAAACCAGATACTTCAATTTTGATACCTATCATATAAAATTTAACAGTATAACTTTTTAATTCCACATTTTTACACAATATTAAACAAAAAGTATACACAGTCTTTCCAAAATGAGTATAGTAATACTACCTCCATCAGCTTAGCTAATGTTACTGAGAGAGATGATGCAGCACTGTTGGCAGAAGTATTTCTTCTGTCAGCATTTACCATGTCCCATCTAGACAAAACCTGACAATAACCCTCTTTTTCCTCCTTCACATACTTAACCAAAAACGTGGCCTTTGCCAAATACTTGAAAGAGTGTGCCTGTGACGTCACACACTATGTTTGTATGAGGGAAGAAACAACATTTTTAAAGACAGTGCCTCCCATGACAAGTACATAGCACCAGATGCCTGTTCTGCTTTAAACTGAAAGAGTTAAGTGTTTGTTTGTTGATTGTAACTGTGATAATAGGGCTAAGGTGGCATTTACATTCAACCATTTAAGTCTTCTCAGTTAAAATCAGCACCTTTACCATCACTCCAGAAGCAGCCTGCTTAACAACCTGCTTAGCAGCTGGGTGGGCCACGTTCAGCTCATGTTCAGTTTGTGAACATAGCAGGAAGAAAAAATAACCTAATCTTGAGGGAGAAAGAAACGAAGTTGACACCTCAAAAACACCAGCCTGTGTTAGCCTTGTCTAAATTGTGCCTACCTCAGAAGGTATGCTCCTCTCACTCACAAAAACATAATACATTTAGGAAACTAGCTTCACCTGCAGTGGAGGGAAGACTTCATCTTGCGTACTTTGTGGGCATTGATCCTGTATGCAAAAGGCAATGATGCATTTCAGGTGCTGCAAATAAGCAACAGTGTAACACTAGTATGAGTAAATATGATAATACTACAAGTCAGTGCACTCCAGAGTTAGAATCCAGCTCAGAACAAGTAATCATACAGAGCTCCACATGTGCATTGCACCGATCAACCAGATCAAGTTCATCCATAGATTTTCCTCTGTTTAAGATAGATGTGTATTTGAAGAACTTTACTGTATACCACAGAATTACATTATTACCCACACTTCCCTCCTTCACAATTAACATATGACTACATGCTGCAGATGATAATATTATGCAGACCACACATTTACTGATATGTATTCAGCTGTGGGTTTTTTTAACTCTGCGACTACCACTTATAATAAAATTGCCCCCCTCTTTCACTTCTTAGAAGTTGCTACTCTAGAAGGGTGATGCGACTTCTTTTCCAGACAATGTTTTTCTCTCAGTTCTATGAGCTTTTGGATAACAAGCACAGTGACTCAGATACTATTCATGGAGTGGCTGTCTTTAGCACAAGACATTTTAAAACCCTCTTGAATATATGTCATGATTCAAGTTCCCATGATCCCTTTGGAGCAAAGTGTTAATAACCACTGCCCTACCATTTTCCAGCTCTGGTAATTACAACTAGACATCTAGCTCATGAAAGCCAAAGGCAAAGCACCCATGAATTACAAAAAGAAGTAGCCATCACAGGATCAGCACACAGATTCACATTGTATCAATTAGCTTGCAGCATGTCATGTAGCTTTGTCAACGCTGAAAGTGAAGTAAACTACGTATGATCAGGACAGTGCAAATGAGTTGACAAGCTGTACATTCCTACTAAAGGTTACCTTGACTAATAGTCTTCAGTAGGTATACTCACAAGAATAAGGAACGTAAAAAGCCAAAAGGTTTTTTGAAATCAGTGTGGGATCTCGTACTGACTGGTTTGATGAGAGAGGATCTGTTCCACCAGCTCATTCTAAATAAACTGCAAATGAAGTTTGTTCATTCTATCCTGAACTGTCACAGATATCCCATGATTCTATTTGACAGAGGTCCTAGAATGCTATCTGGCTTGGGCCTATGATGCAAGACTAACACATTTTCTTGACATCCTGGGAAGAATTTCCAATACACTAGTTAACCGACAGATTTTTAAGTACCAAAGGCCAGCAATGAGTACAGTGCAAACCCTCTAACAAAACAGCTAATACTTCCAGTGAAACTATCTAATGCCTCAAACACACCAACTTTTACCTTGCCTGAAACTGAGTTAAACAGCACCTATCTGTGCTCACAGGGGACTGAGGAATTCTTCATACCCACTTCAGAGACTGGCAACACCACAATTACCTGAATGGGAGTAAAAGAAGCTATCTGCTCAGGAACATGACTTAACTCCAGCTGAGCTTCCATTAACCTTTATGTAATTTATTAACTTTTTCTATGCTTTTTTCCAACTCTGGCACTGCATTTTGCCAACACCTGATATTTCCCATTGTGTTATGAGAAGTCTCAGTTATAAAGTCATTTTCCCAAGACTCTCTTACTAGGAATAGCACGTTCCTAAACTCTCCACAGTTCTGAAGCTTTTTCAAAAAATACAGCAATACTTCTTATAATATAACAATAACTAAGCTTGCACATTGTGAAAATATTCCCATGATAATATAATCACATTATACTTCAATGTACATACAACAGCAATAGAACCAAAGATAAACGGATTGAAGATACTCTTTTGCAAGCCAACGAAATGCTGGACCATTTTTCGCCATTCTTCTTTTATAATGTATGACACAAGGCATAGTGTTGTGCCTTTCATGCAATATTGTCATCATAAACAGAAGTCATCAGACTTCTGTAAAGGAAGGAGATCCCTAATTTAGGAGAAAAATGCAGGGATTCTTCTACAAATCCAACCCGACACTGCTTTTCCAGGGAAAATATCCACAAGAGCTGGCATGGTCATCTTCAGTTCCCAGAATTAGAGGTGTCAGAGGCTTTGTTGCTAGTAGGTCTCATTATCATTACTTTGGTTTAAGTAATGCTTATGGGAACATATTCGAATCAGAGTAAGATAACTTAGTATGTTCCTCAAAGGAAACACAGCGGACTGTAGGAGAATGTTGAGAAAGCAGCTTTGTAATATACAGAACAGATAAGAAAGCTGAAGAACAATGAAGATGAAACAAAAAATACAAAAGTCCAAACAGAAACCAAGATTTCCTAAAATGTTCTCCTAAGATTAAAGGGAAGTACAATATTTGGTTTCCCTTCTAGCAGTGCACTAATTCCCACAGACACCTTTTAGGATTAATCTATGTCTTACTTTTACTTAAGAACTGGAACTGCTGAAAAAGTCTTGCTGGTAACAAAAATGCCTGTCCAGAGAAACTTTTATACATACATACATGCATACAAAAACTATGCATTTATAGGTATGCATGTGTATATTATATTTATGTTGATGCATTTATAAAGACATATTGTGTATGTATATACCATAATACATTGTATATATACATACATACATATGTATTCTGAAAGTTTCTTCTTCCACTACCACTACTAGTTCATCTTCCCATATAGGCCAGTGATACATTTTTTAAAAGCACATTACATTAAAATCTTTCTCGCAATATGTTTTAAAAAAATGCATATTTTGCTTGTTACAAGGCTAAATTTGTGTTTCTTAGATACAAACTTATCTTCACAAGTAGCAAAACAATCCTGAAAATGGATTACATTTAAAACTGAAGTCTGAAGGTGAATAGTTTTATCATGCCACATCCTTGAGGCTTAAATCCATAACAGTGAGTACCAGAACAGTTCTTCGCCACTCAGTGAGCTTCTCTCTTGCAGCTATTCAGCCTGCTACAATTAGATTCTTCACAGGTCTGGCAAAAACTGCACGAGAAGAGTGATTTTTTTGACCCTCAGTGTTTGACAGTGGGGAGACAGTAACTGCCTGCATGTTCCGCAGGTTTATCTACCATGCTCACAAATCCTCTGTTACTTTCAAATGCTGCATAGAACTCATGCATTATACAAAACTCATCCCACCATACTAGCCACACTTGTGAACCACTTAATAGGAAAAGGGCTACAAAATTCCACACACAGGTAACATGACAAAAAATGTGTGCAGAGTAGCAAAGACACAAGCCTCTTGCCCTGATGTTATGGTGACTAGAGACACAAGCCTGCTCAAGCTCTTTCAACATTATACTATCAGCCTCACCCACCTCCTTCCCTGCCATCACCAGCATCAGAGTATTTTTCCTCTCATTTTTAACCAGAAGACTACTACTAGATATTCATAAAAGCTATCAATTAGCAGGAGATGGTGAAGAGCTTCTTGCCACTTTCTGACCACAAGCCAAACCGTGAAGAACGAAGTAGCTCGCTCCCATCCTTGCTGCCCTCATGCTGCCAACAGCATTCCAAAAAGCAACAAAAAAGGATGCGTACCTGCATCCTCTCTGAGTGCCCACTTAGCAACTGAAGAACTTCTTGCTTATGGAATAATCATTTGAGATCATAAATCATTTAAATACACCAGCTGATGTATTGCTGATACGCAAAGTAGTACAAGCTACATGTGCATAGGAGGAAACAGAAATTGTCACCTACATTCCAAAGGCAAAAGTTAAAAATACACAATTTAAGCAAAGGAGTAGAAACCCTTAAAACACACATCACTTATCTGCTATTGCTTCCTGTTCCTACTAAACTTTCTTGCTGTCTACCATGTGAATTATATCAGCTTAGACTTAAATTGCCCTAGAAGCCTTTAGTTACGTAACATATGCAATTTTACACATTGTCCTTTAATATTTACACCAAAGTCTGGAGAAAATCTTAATGCCAGTTTGTGTACTGAAGAACATAGGTTCCTCAGCCTATTCACATTGCTTATGTAATCACTTAGCCAGCTTACTGGCTTGTGGTGTCATTTATATTGACCAAATATGTCGCACAGGACATCAGACACAAAGCCAACTGAAAATACAGCTGCTAACTGGAATATGGTCATGGACTAGCACAGAAGCCATAAGTTTTCACTATTACTTAAATAATACTTGCTAATTTTTACTAATTTTTACTAATTCTTAGCATCTTCTGCAGAACAGCAAAATATTTTCCATTATGCTTTCTAGGATTCTGTACAGAATCTCATTCTGGAAAGCTAAGTATTATCAGCAGGCTTCTAGAAACATATTTGGCATCAGATCAGCATAAAACCACTGCCCAACTGTATTGTAGACTATAAATTACTGTACATAATAATAACTGTTTAAACATACAGACAAGCTATACACCCATTTGATGAGTACTATGACTACACCAGTAACTTCACAGTGAGGTGAACAACAAAACATGTCTTTAATAAAACTGGCACACTGCCATAACAAAGCCAATGGTGTTAGACTAGTCTATCAAAACAACTACAAAAGTAACCATATGGCAATAAAAATTGACATGTATTAACAATAAAAGGAAAAGACGTGCTTTCAGTGAAATATTTCCCTAAGTTCAAAAATGGCACTAATCAGGACTTCCAAATTAATTTACCTTAAATTTATTATACTTCAATTCAATTTCAAAGCAGTTTTATTGCAAAAATCACCAGGATAGTTGCAGTAAAGAGAAATGGTTCATCATGCTGAGCACATCTTTCTAAATGTCAAATGCTACATTTCAACAGGAAAATTTATTTGATTCCTAACTGGCCCTTTCATCTTTGATTTGGAAACCATGTAGTAAGTTTAAGATTCATCAAAGCTAATATCAGTCGAGTAATGAAAGGATGTTTTAAACTAAGTAGGCACCACTACATTTGTTCCAGCTCATGTCTGAAGATTTTGTTCCATTTAAATATTTGTCTACTTCAAATCGCAAAATATAACTGCTTCTCTTTTGAGGAACACGGAATTCAATATCAGCATTGCAAATGTTTCCAGTGTTTGAATGAGAAAAAAAAAAATATTATTTTTGCTGAATTTTCTCTCAAATGCAATTTTCTTTGGAGGCACTTGTTCCTACAATCAACTACTATATTGCTGGTCACTTCGGCTTTGATGTTCTGAACTAAAGCAAAAGGTGCAGCCACGCTTCACTTCTTTCTTATCAGAAATGTAAAGAAAAACTAAAAAGCCCAGAATTCCTATTAATGTATTATGACCGCTCACACTTTTTGAAGATGTCAATATAAACAGTGCATCTGAAACAAGGAAGTTGTCAGAATTTCCCTGTAGCCTACTGGATTTATGATCTTTAAAATCCTCTTAGTGTACCATATGGAAGATGCAAAGGAGGTGACTAGATTTTATTCAGCAGTTTCACATAGCTTTAAGTCCACATATTTCAATGGCTTTACTCACACTTTCAACCTTGCTATGAATAAGACCAACATCAGACCCTTATGCTTTACACAGAACTAAGGGGAGCTATTCAATTATAATTTAGCTATAAATCTATAGGTCTAATTTTGTTTCAACAAAAATATCCTTATGAACACCATATGAAGTTACATATCACATTGGTAAAATATTACTGATAAAAATATAATTGAGATGCGTTCTAAAATGTCAACTATAGACAGGTCAGGAATAAGCATGTGTTTTTTACTATTGTAAAAACTGAGAGCTCAGAGTTCAGTTGCATTTTGTTAATAGGGTAGGTAAGATGGGCTTCACAAGAACTTTAGAAGCAAAATGCATGCGAGTATTGGACTGGACTAAAGGGAGGATGTGCCTCAGCAGAACGAGGAAGCAGTGTCCTAACTAATAATTTTGGCTCTTTGGGTGGCAAATGTAGAATAAACTACTTAGATTCACCTAGATAGTCTCAGCCAAATTTATGCCTCAGAGGAGACTGCCACTGTTTTTACAACACAAGAGCGAATTTGTAGCTTTGCTAACAGGAATATTTTAAAATACATTGTAATTCATATTTGTAGAAATTTTTTTTGCAAGAAATTTGGAGGATTTGCAGATCTTGATCCAAAAATGAGTAAACAGAATAAATAGTCATAAAGTGTATTATTGAGGACTATTTCAAGTACACTTCACCCTGACAGCTTAAAAAAGGAAAAGCAATACATTTCCTATTCATAGAAAACATTTTTCCCTTGTAAATGGCATTTAAAGTGAAACTAACATGATTGACAAGTACCTCACAAGCAAGCCTTGGCAACACTTAGTGCAAGTCCATCTCTTCAGCATTTTAAGCAAAATTCCTTCACAACTGTTTGTCTTTGCAATAACTCCTACAAAGCTCATTAGTGCCAGCCTTGGTTTATCCCCCATGTTGTGCATTTATCCCCAGGATGCATTATCAACATGTGGCACATGTCCTTGACATGCACAGAAGAGTTGCACCCCAGGATAGCAGCATGCATGACAATAGTGTTGACTCTTACTCCTTTATGGTTGCTGGGATGTAACCGAGAAATCTAATAACTGTGACAGTAGGCCTTTAGGTTTTTCCTTGCCTCTCCAGACAGTGAAGCTGCACAGACACTAATGAAAGGTTAAATGAATAGGAATAGCTGACAAGAGGTACAATAAAGAAGGGACTTGGTAATCCACAGACACTGAGCAGAGATCTTTGGCTCAAGCAGAGAAAGGACAGCACATCGTCAAGTCACAATATTTAAAACAGCTTGCTATACACAGAGGCTTTTGTGTCTGGGTACATGTCTGGCTTTGGAAGAAAAAAAGATACTGAAAAGAAATTTCAGCATGGGGCACTTTGGCAAATGTCAGGTCACAAAAAGAGAAAAATGTTTTTTATTTGCTGTTACATCTTTGTATGCAACATTAAAAAGCATTGACTAAAAGCACAAATCACAAGTTTCAAAATAATACATATTTGACAAATATGATAAAGTTGCAACACTAATTCAGTGTGATTCCAGCTGTCAGCATGATGGGTACACTCAGCTTCATTTACAGCTGATAACAGTTCATAATAAGCTTTGCATACCACCTAAAACTTTCTCCGTAGCTGAAAAATTCCAGCAGGCCTGGCTCCTTACATTTTATATGCAGCAGAACTGTAGACGTAACCAATTGTAATACACTGCAAAGACATAGCTAAACTTCCAGACAGTGCACCAGACCATGGTGACTTAAAAACTTTTTAGTGGTTAGCTTATGGCATTTTGATTTCCTTTGACTTGTGACTTACGAATCAGCATCATGGAAATGTTGGTTTTCATAATGAAAAAATAATTGCAATGCCCAGCATGTTTTTAAATCTTCTCTAGCTTTTTATAATTTTCTACAAAAATCTGATTTAAGTACAAAGCACAACATTTTAACTCCATTAAAAAAAAAAACAGAGCTCTGTAAAGTAACAAATCTGAAACAAATCTGACTAAGCTGAATGTGTTTTGTTTTGTTCTGTTTTACATAAAGTATTTCAAGAGAGAAGTACTGAAATAGATGCTGCAGATGAAAATAATTCTCTCTCAAAAACCTCGATTTACCTGGAATAAGAAAAAAGTATTTGCGTATGTATCTGGAGTATAAAATATACATATTTATAACATGTGGTGAGAGTACTATGGAAAGATTCTAAAATGAGAGAATCTCTTTGAACAACCACATTAAATTACAGCAGAACTCCTGAGTGTACTAAGAACCTAATAATCAACAAATAGAGGCTTTTATTAGCATGGCACATAATAAGAACTACTGTGCAAGAGATAAAGGAGACAAATCTGGTAGTTTATCTCACTGGACTATATCATTTACTTAAATGGTAAATAAGTTTTTTCCAAAGTAATGCTTGTAAAAGCTGCCATATAACTATTAAGCAGCAATTATGATAAATGCATTTTTAGAACAAATATGTCAGAATTTAGGTGGGATGAAACTGATACAGAATACAAGGTTTAAACAGATGCTTTTTATTAAGCCACGTTAAATGCTATTCCTCTAAATTAAGTACAAATTTCTGGCTAGATTAGGAAGTGATACACAATTCCAAAATGACAGATACACTCTGTCTTTGCATTTTATGGGGAATTTTTGTAGTTCCAGACATTCACATTTTTTTCCTAACACATACTAATACTGGACATTAAATCAAATTAAAACATTAAATCAAAAGCCCCATGCAAACCTGAAGACTGAAAGTCAGGACTCTTCCATTAAACAACATTCAGCAAAGAAAAGACTTCAAATTCTAGTGACATTATCCAATGTGCAAAAGGAAAAGGGACACTGCCAGAAACGCACAACTTTGAGAAGAAAAAACATAAATTTTGCTTTTTATAAAATCACATATTTTACTTTGACTTGTTTCAACATAATTACTTTTCTGTTGGTCATTTCTGTTTTGCTTGAAATTGACAAGATCCATAAGCCAGACTCAAATCCCACTGACATACCTGTATATGTAACATAGAAAAAAGTCAGCTCAAAGTCTAAGATCTTTGGCTCTGGAAAAGTGTTAGTAGTCAGCCCTCCCTTATTCAGAATATTTTTGCCCTTTTTCTTAACCGTGGCATATCTAATAAAATCATGAAGCTCCCTCTAGCTCTGCAGAGGAGCTTAACTGACCAATGATCCTTTACAGTTCCATCCCACTTTCAAAAGCAATACTGAGAGAGAGTGAGAGCAGTATTTCCCTTACATAATAAGTGTTCTTGTTTTCATTCAGCAGTGTTTTCAATTCTACAACTTGAAAGCATGTGGATAATATGTAAGGACATCTGCTATGAAATACAGAAAGTTAAATACTGCTTATTGTTGTGCAGCGTACTGAAGACCCTCTTAATCATTTCCAACTTACACTTTATTTACTAAATTCTAGTTTGAATCTTATATCGTTTGACAAACTAGCCATGTATGTATTGAAACACACACACAGAGAAACACACATCCATTCAACTTCCCAATTACCAAGTGCAAAATAATGCAAAAAAGAATGATAGATAATACCATAGCCCCATGTTAGAATCCAGATTTTAATTACCGAGTGTTTTTGTTCAAAACCAATTTGTTTGTATACACCAGTTTTTCAGAAAACCAGTAATGCCAGTGGTAATTTGCTGACTGTATTTTCACCTACCATAATATTTACACATACCATTTGTAATGGCTTTTATTGTTTAATCTCCACTGCATTTCAGTATTGGATACTATGGAATTACAGTTATTTAGCAGGCTATAAATATTGTAGTTGGCATGTGCAATTGATATTTAAAATGTCTTACGACAACTGTAAAAGCCTCATTACAGACTAGCAAATCATTTCTAACAAGCAAGTTCAACTGACAAATACCAAAGCAAACCTGCAGTCTATGCTGCAAGCATGTTTGCTTTATTTGAACGATACACATTTAATGCAGTGTGCAATGGACCATCCACACAGACTATAAATAAGAAAGTGAACTTCCAAAGTAATATGGCTGTTGTGAAGTTTTCTAAAATAAAGCAAAAGAGAAAAGAAAAACTGAGTAACAACAGAAAGAATAGCTTACTTTCCCCTCCCCACTTTATGAGCTAGTGTCCAATTTCTTCTTTTCTGAACAGCTGTATTATCCAACTTAAGTTGCTCTGCTAATTTCAGTCCCACAAGGACTAACTTGGAAGGCAAAAAAGTACTAGAAAAGATCAATTTGCTGGGAAAGATCAAATGAGAAAACTGTGGGGACAGCACCAGGTCAGAGTGTGAAGAACTAAGCAGACCTGTTCTTCATTAACTTAAGCTCCCTTGGGACGTCACACACTACCTGTCCATGGGCTTATTGAACCGCCTAACCCTCGTCTCTGTACCATTCTTCTGGGCCCAAGTGAATCATATCCTGCTGCTGACAAGTTAGCAGGGGACTGCGGCTGCAACATGAAAGTACTTTTCTTTCTTGTCTAAATCAGGCAGATTTTTGAAAAGACGACACAGCACTGACTCGTGACATGGCAAGATGAAATGAGAGGTCTGGGCTGGTCTTCGAGCTGTGCAGATAAAAGTAATCAAATGACACTCCTGGAATGCAAATTGGCATTCTTGACTGCAGCAATTGCACAACCATGAAACATCTCTGACAGCAAGCAAGATTAGGACAAAATGTTATGTAAAGCACTGAACTCAAAAACTCACTAGAAAATTCAAACCGTAACACTTACATTTTAATATAGTAATAGTCATCTCTGCTTTTGTCTGTTCCTTCACTTTGTTTAATGTAATCACATACCCGTTTATCACAAACACCTCAATAAAAAAACGCAATGTGATTAAAGACACAGATCTGCTCAGTGCTCTCCCCTAAAATGTCACAGTGTTGTATTTTTACAAAATAATGTACCAAGACAGGGTTTTTCTGTTATGTGTGTAAGATGTGTGCTTAAGAAACGCTTTCACAATCCCGAGTCTTAAAAGGAGTTTCAAAATTTGCTCATAACAAATTACTTTATAATTTACATTTAGATTTTCCGGCACCTGGATCGGGTAAAGATGGATCATCTGAAATATTTAGTGAGTAAATTTTAAAATTAATGTGCTTCAGGAATTTAAAGCAGAACATACATAGAGCTAGATGGTTCATTAATACTGGACAGCTTAAAATGAAACTACAGTGTATCACACAGCTCATATGCCCCATTAAATTTCAGATTAAAAATTCCTGCAATTTTTAATGGCAAGGAAAGTTCCACATACTTTTACAGGAACTTGGTATTCTTGTGCAGATCTGCTGATCAGGCTTATTAAATATTACTGTGTGAAATGAACTCAGTAATTAAACTGTGAACATTTGTACTCTGAAACTATGACAAAAATGCTACCCTATTTTAAAATTTGTCTATGGAGATGGGTTATAATACAGAGGGGAAATGGAAGATAATGAGAAATAAAAACCCACTTCCACTAAAAAATATTTCAATGACTGCTATGCACGGCTAACACAGAGGTTAAGATATATGTAATATCCTGCTTTGATTTCTTACTTTAAAATAGCTTCAAACCATTTTAACTGTCGGCCAGACACGCACACAAAAAAGACACTCGGTGCCACTTTAATCCTGGGAACACCAGATTATTACATGATGTCTTTTGTGCATCAATTTTACAACAGCTTGACTCTAGGGTAAATGGGAACCATCATAAATCGCATGCTGCTTTCAAAACCACTTTAATTTCTGTCAGCGTTACTGTAACCACAGTCCTGGGCACATGCTGCTTTTTCCCCCTCCTTTTTTTTTCTTTTTTTTTTTTTTTTTTTTTTTTTTTTTTTTTTTTTTTCTTCTTTTTTTTTTTTTTTTTTTTTTTTTTTAGTTAAATTTTTTTTTNNCTACATTTGACAGTTGCATCTCCTGCACTCCAATTGTGGCTTTGATCACTGAAACAAGACATGTCATGTTAGGGAGTGAAGGGAAAAATACAAACCCTCCATCTCAAGCTCTCCCTTCATTCAGACGCACACTGTATGTATAGTTTGAGTGCTGTATATACATACACACACACATATATATAAAAGTATATATATACGTGTGTGTGCATGCGTGCACATATGTATATTCAAGGCACACAAGACAGATACATAACATCCCTGGAGTGAGGTGAAAAAAGCTGACTGAAAGCAAGGCAGCAGTCAAACATCAACTGAAAATATACTACTTTATGGAATATGGGCTGATCACTATTCATCACTAACTGAGGTCAGTCCACTTTTTAACACGAACAGTTATCACTATGCATGTTAAGTTTACTCATGGCTCTAAACGTGTTTGTTCTTCGCAGCTGTTTAACCTATCCTCACATCACAACCCAGAAAAACGGACTTCAGTCAAATGAGGTCCTCAATCATTTCGATTTTTAATTTTTAAATTAAAAGGTCGTGAAAGCCCAAACCCTGCTTTGCAAAACCCATGCTGTAAAAGAGACGTGCATTTCCACAGCACATGAAGTAAGCAGCAAAAACTTGCTTAAAGTTGCTTTTTTGGAGCTCCCCCATCCCTTTCACAGTTAGGGCATCGGCATAACTCTGCAAGTTCTGTTAACAATCGCTGATTGGAGAGGTGCAAACTGCAAGCACATGCACAACAAAAAGAAACGAGTTACGGAGGGAAGGTGGATTTACACTTCTGTCTCCCTGCCTCAGGCGTTGTTTTACACGCAAACACACAGTTCCTTCTCCCGCTCTCAAAGGTTACCTTTACTTTGCGTGAAAACTTAACTCATTTCCGATCAGAAGGTGGTATCCAAAAAAGATCAGACCACCGTATGCCTGATCGCACCCCAGTCCACCTTCACTCTCCTTCCCTCTATGTACACTTTTTTTCCACTAGCCCCTCATCTTTAGTGGAGGAGAGGAGGCGGTAGAAAGCATGTGGCCATCCCATTTTAACCCCCCAAACTCGCTTAAAGTTTAGCACAGCCTCTTAGTCATTTTTCCCCCAATCCACGCAGCACAGGGCCGATTTATTTATTTATTATCGTCCTCCTTCGCATTGCCCGGCTGCTTGTTTATTTGAAGGCTTAAACACACCGCATAGCGAGCAGGGCTGCTTGTGTTACTGCACGATTTATTAATGAAATCAAACCAAAGTAAAGGCTACAATGAAAACGAAAGGCTGCTGGAAACTTCTTACCATCTCTGCATGCTGGTTGTCAAGTGCACCCCCTGTCTCTCGATCTCCTCTCAGCGGCCGTGCCTGCACCCTTCCTTTTGCCTCTGGGCTCTCAGCGCCTCTCTCTCTTTCCCCCTCTCTCCCCGTCTCTCTTTCTCCCCTCCGCCCC
>VWYH01004008.1:137626-202989 GCA_013399365.1 Pampusana beccarii
CTCAGCCTGGCGGCGGGGAGGCGGTGCCGTTCGCTCCCGTTCCGCGGCGGCGACCTTTCTGCCCGGCCCGCGCCTCGGCGGGAGGAGGGCTGCGGGCCGTCAGCCCCCTCTTGGCGCCCTTCGCCTGCGAAAGCTGCCCTGGGCCCCGTTTGTAGGCGGCTTAGAGCGTTCTCCCGCGCGTCCCCCGGTCGCGGCGTTGAGAGGGTGGTGGGGACTTGGTGCGTCGCGGGGGCTGCTTGCCAAAGAGAAGACGGCAGAAGGCCTCTCGCACTTCTTTTACAGGTAGCGATGGCCGAGCCGATCTGGCCATCCTGCCCGTGAAGGCGCTGAGGGTCACTGGTGCTGCCGAACCCGCTGCCCTCCTCAGGCTCTGTGTTCATGCGAGAGCAGGGCTGGATCTTTAAAAAGTGAATATCAGTAGAACTTTTCAGGTGATGTGAAGTATAAGTGCAAGGACATTTTGCCTCCTGCTCCCTTTTGGTGTGACCGGGCACCTTGATGACACAGCAGGTACTCAGAAGAATCAAGAGGTGATGTGTCAAGTGTGTGAGACAGTGAGCTGCATCACATTCATTTTTCCTGCATCTACTATGGGCTAAAATCAGAGGAAACTCTTAATGTAATGAACAACATATCCTTGTGAATTACAGGGCTTCCAGGCTTTTTACCAGGTTTTGACATCTTTGTTATTTGTGCATTTCCTATGCCTGTCAGAAGAGGGAAGGGTAAATGATCTATATTAGTATCAAACCCAGGCTTTCACAAAAGCTGATTGGATACATCTCAACGTTATCTGTGTTTCTGTGGAAATTTCATTCAGTTTTCTGGGTATTTGTTGGATATCTTGATTAGGCATTATACGTATCAGCTTCTGGACAGGATTTGCAGTGTCCACACTTTGTCAGGATTAGTTTCAATCCTTGAGCTGTGGAGAGTATGTTTCACGCTCAGACAATGATTCAAAAGAATTTTGTACTTTTTAGGATTTTTCTTTTTTTAATGCAAGTACCGTGACCGACAAAGATTTTGTGTAATTTATCGTCATTCTAAAAAAATCACAGGACTAATTAAGCCATGATTTGATGCGTTTTCTGTCAAAGCGGAGAGATAAGAAAAACCTGGTTAATTATTTCAGAGTCACGTTTTATCGTACATAAAAATGCATTTGCCCTTTTGAACCAGTGAAGGGCCAAGAAGTTGCCAAAAAATTGTGTTCACACAGCCCCCTAGTGGTTAAAGCCTTGACAAGGTCACATCCGTGTTTCCTCACATGAAGGAGGGAGGGTCCGAGCCAGGTTGATGCAGCTTTAAAATAAAGCTCTGCAACCTTGGCTCACAAAGGCATGGTCACCTGCTAGAATAAAGATATGCCATGCCCATTACAAGGCTAATCTTTACTGTGCAGTTTCACGGAAGTGAATCAAAGTCTATAAACAGTTTTGTGCAAGAAAAGGCTTATAGTAGGTAGACAGCCATTCAACTAAATTTAAAACCAGTTTTCGTTATTACTTTGGAAAAATTAGATTTTTCTTAATGGGGGCTAGGCACCTGGAGGAGATATTCCTTTATGGACTAAACCAGTAGATTACAGTGATAGTAACAACATATCACACACACACACTGTTCTATCATTTCAAGCAAAGAGTGTAACAATCGTTAATAGCTGCCAGTTACTTTATTTTTAAAGACTAGGTAATTTTGTATTAAAACTACTAGTGCCTCATGAAGTCATACCTTTGTTACCTTGTTTGATATTTAATTCAGCTTTTTTAAACCTCCCTTTTTTTTTCTTCTGCCTGTCAATAAGCCAGTGGCTTTTGTATTGACAGTATATTACAGCCTCTTGAAAGCTGCTGAGGAGGTAAAATAGCTGGAGGCAAGCTGGCTGTTGGGAGTTCTGATTCTTGGGTTGACAGTATGGGATTACAGGATAAACATTGTGGAATAAGACATTTCTGCTCAAAGGATCAGCAGCAACATAGCTAACTGGTGACATTTGAATATACATCATCATTAGACATCAGACTGAACAAGCTCCAAGCTATTAAAAAATTTTGCATCTTTCAGAATCACACTTTCAGTCACATATACAATAATGTTTTAAATTTGCATTGAGTTCTTGCTTTCAAATTTGCCTACTATGTGATATATTCTGAGATAAACCTAAAAAGGTAGGGCCCTTCTTAAAATACCTGAACAGTGACTTTTTTTTTTCTTGAGATTGCTGTGATGACTGTCATATCAGCACACATCATAGATATTGCAGAAAATTACATCTTTACTTTTAGTTCAATGAAAACCTCGAAAGACAGCATACAGACCTAAACTGTGTCACAGGACTGTCTTAATGACTTCTCAAAGTACATAATTATCTCAAATTTTGGAGATTGTATGTACGGTTTCAGAGAGTAGGAGCAAAACCTAAACTTTTCCTTGCTTTTTAGACTAATGATGTTTGTTTAGTGAAGAGAGCAGTGTCTCTAACGATTTCAGCCTCGTGAACAGGAATATCTGCTCTATACAGCAAGTACTTTCTCACTGTAGTTTTTGTTCAAAACCAATTGTAACCAGTATAAAGAATTAGTAGTACTCATTGATCTGAGGTTAGTTAGCATGAGCAAAGTTAGTTAGAAAATTATTTTTCTTCACTTTTATTTTGATTTTCTAGTTTGAAGCACTGAGGGGTTGCAAGTCTGAGATAGAGTTTGAGTAGGAACTGCAACTTGAAAGGAATGGAAGTATAAGTCATCTAAATTGTGATGTTTCTAGATTGTGGTAGTTCTCTGCTCTCTTGATCTTCCTTCTCATGGAAGGAATTCATGATTTACTTGAATTTTCTGCCTGTTTTGCAAACCTGGAGGTGCAGTTCAGAGGATGTGCCCAACCAACAAAGCAGAGGCAGGACATAAGGCACCAGTAGCCTAGAAGGGACTACAGCAATGTATCAGACTGAAATCCTCCATATTTTGATGGATGACAAAGTGAGAAGGGACACTTCTAGAGAACAGTATAATTGAAATGTATATGAAAAAACAGTTTACCAGTAGAAAGAATCTCCAACAGAGAAATTATGCCCAGTCCCGAATATAAAACCTGTTTTCTGTAATTCACAACCAATAACGGGGAAATAGTCCAATTCATGATAAAAATAATCATCAACATTTTAGATCAATACCATTATGAAGTCCTTAAATGGTTATTCATTTTATTCAGAAATATGTGTATAGCATTCATATGCATACTGAACATTTATATTAAGTTCCTGTGCTGACTATTACACTACAATAGGTAGCATGGCTTATAGCGTGACTTACATAAAAGAAAGGCTCCTACTTCCTATTAGAGATTTCTGTTCTTTCTCTTTTTAAACATTTTTGAGTGTTATGCAAGTTAATCTGTCAGAGTCTGACATTTCAGGAGAACTTCAACTGTTTTCAGTGATCTAATTAGGAAAGAATAACTGTGCTTTTGTTATCATAGAATACCAGGTTGGAAGGGACCTTGAAGATCATCTGATCCAGCCTTTCTTGGCAAAAGCACAGTGTAGACAAGGTGGCCCAGCACCCTGTTCGGCTGAATCCTAGAAGGTCCAGTGTTGGGGAATCCACCGCTTCCCTGGGGAGGTTATTCCGATGGCTGATTGCTCTCAGTGTGAGAAATTTTCCTCTTGTGTCCAACTGGAATCTCCCCAGGAGTAACTTGTACCCATCACCACTCGTCTTTCCCATGTGACTCCTTGTGAAAAGGGAGTCTCTGTCTTCTTTGTAGCCACCCTTTAAATACTGGAACGTGGTGATGAGGTCTCCTCTAAGGCTTCTTTTCTCTGGGCTGAACAAGCCCAGTTCTCTCAGCCCTTCCTCCCATGACAGGCTTCCCAGTCCTCTGGTCACCTTTGTGGCCCTTCTGTGAACCCTGTCCAGCCTGTCCACATCTTTCTTGCATAGCAGAGCCCAAAACTGAACACAGTATTTCAGGTGTGGCCTGAAAAGCACTGAGTAGGGTGGGATAATGACTTCTTCATCTCTGCTGGTGATGCCCTTGTTGATCCAGCCCAGCGTCCTGTTGGCTTTCTTTGCCGCAGCACCACACTGTTCACTTGTATTGAGCTTGTTGTCCAATGGGACCCCCAGGTCCCTTGCCACAGAGCTGCTCCCCAGCCTGGT
The DNA here is from genome assembly GCA_013399365.1 of Pampusana beccarii. Classification (NCBI taxonomy): domain Eukaryota; kingdom Metazoa; phylum Chordata; class Aves; order Columbiformes; family Columbidae; genus Pampusana; species Pampusana beccarii. The sequence goes on from VWYH01004008.1 coordinate 141,790, forward strand.
AGATACCAGCCTGTGCTGCGCTCCTGGATTATGTTTTCCCAGGTGCAAGACTGTACATCTATGTTTGTTGAGCTCCATAAGGTTCTTGTTAGCCAATGCTTAAAAAAAAGAGTCTGATACTTTCCCTGGCAAACTATAATTTCCTGGTATTTTAGAGGAAAAGTGTGAAATTTTAGATGATGTAGGCAGGGTATCAAGGATACTGCTTCTGAAGGAGTTCACCTGAACTTAGCTACGGACCACAGGGACCTGAGCCAGGATGTAAAAAAATAGTGACCAACTAAACATTTTGTTTAAAGTGAGTTGCTTTGGATTATACAGGATCTCAGAGACAGGGGTAGAATCTAGTTCTCCAGGATGGGATTGAACTGCTTCGTCTGCTTTAACAGTACATCTGTCTTTCTCTTCCTGTCTCATTCATCACATACCCTAAAACTTCAGCAGAAGATTAAGCAGGAGTCTTAAGAAGGAAGCTTCATTTCTTATACAGACACTAGTTTTAATTTAGAGAACATCACTCATTCTGTGTACTTGATACAGACAGACCTTGCAGAGAGAAAACAGTACATGATCATATAATTTCAGACACTCTGTACTCCTCACATGAAAGAGCTGAATTAATGTTGTGTAGACGCTTGTAATGATAACATCTCTTAACTTGTGAACATATAACTTTCTAACCCCTGTTAACCAGCTGACAACATTCACTATAAGGTTCATGAAAGTATGTCAGATAAAAACACAGATACTTTAGTGTTCTGAATCAAAAAGCATTTTTGTCATTCAGGAAGTGAATTTAAGAACAGGTAATTATGTCTCCTTTGCCTCATTTTGCACAAAAATGCTGAAGGTGATTCAAAGTCTTTCCAGCACTTAAGTATTGCTAGATTCTCCTAGTCATAGTTGTGGGGTTTGGAGATGAAAAAAGATTGTCTGCAGCATATCCATAGTTTTTGTGTGATATCCTCTGTACCCAATCTTTTCTAACACTCTATTAGAGGTTGGTGCCACACAGTTTGATTTATCCTGAACTTTCGCAAATGCATTAGCAGATGTTCTTAAAGACAAATATGCTTCCAGTACTTTATGACCTCAGCTGGAAGAATATATATTAAAAGCTGTAGATATAGATGTTACTTTGTAGTTCTACAACAGCTTTTGTAAGGGACATGAGAAAGTTTTAAACATGAGCAAAGAAACAGAACTGTTCCACCCCCTTTAGAGATGAAGGGAATAAGGTCCAATAAATTTCAGCACTTCCTTAAAGTAGTAAATAAAATAAAAATATATTTTTGGGATCTATTTGCTTGCTCTTTGGTTATCCTTTCTCCACCAAGAATACACACATTTACTTTTAAGAGCTCTCTAGATTGAAGTTTCTTTTTTCTCTGTTGTCACTTCCAATCTCTGTCCATCAAAATTGTTTTCTATAGCTTGGTAATTGCTAGTCAGAGACCACACGTAGTGTTCTATATGCATTCTGGAATATGTCTCGGCTTATCTCATATAACACTTGAGGGTATTTTTCCCAAGTGAATCTCAATGTTTTCCAGTTCTCTTAGTGTTTTACCATTTGTTTTCCTTATATTACTCCAGTAAAACTGATTGCCTTGGAGAGTTCATTGTAAGCATGATGGGAAAGTCTCCTTTTTTTCTTATCCAGTTTAACTGCTTTAGTCTTTAACTTTAATTGTTGATGGGATTTTACCTCTTTTATCCTGATATCTTGCAAGGAGCATTTGTGCACTTAGCTTGCTTTCATAAATGAGTTTTAACAAATAAAATGCCTCAGTCACATCTGAAGGTGATTGGTGGCTCAGTATCTTAAAAGCAACAAAAATGTTAGATGTAGCATTGCAGGGAAAGTAACAAAATCTGTCATGTCTAGTCTTGTAAGATAACTGCTAAGGTTTCCCTACTTTTAGCAGAACGTTTTTTCTGCTATTTACACCTTGCTTAAGTGGAGACCTAAAATGGATGTGACGACATAAGCTGAATACAGTGCAGAACATTAAAGCAGGCTTTAAATAATGTGACACAATCATGGTTCCTTATGCGTTATAACTTCTGTATCCCTTTTTTTATTTCTTTTATAATTGCTTCAAATATTAAAATTCAGTTTGATCTTCATGTCAAGAGAAAGAAAAGGCAGAATAATTGACAGCTTGATCCTTGCCTTCTTTCCAAAGGCCGACTTTTAGATTTTGAATTCACCTAGCAGAGGATTCAGCTGCTTTAACACCACTTAATAGGTCTTGTTTGAACTTCAGCTTGGTTCTAAGCCTCACATCCAAAGATCTAGTCGGAATGCTGGGTACTCTCACTGCTCCTTAGTACAAATACTTTGTTGAGTACTAGACTTCTTTTCTTTCGCACATTGTGAACAAGTGCAATTGCAAAAAGAAGGTGTAGACTTTGCTACAGGCATTGCATAAAATCTGAGGAACCTGGAGAAACCGGGAAATTAAAATATTGTGTTCAAAAACTACTTTCTTTTTAAAAGTACTTTTTTAACCCTGCCATTCTATCACTGGATCATAAACCAAATACTGTTTGGAATTGACAGTGCTATACAAATAGAACTCTGAATTTAATTTCTATCCTTTGGCTGCCCCACTTTCAGTTAGTTTGATTTTACATCCAAAGGGCTGGTCTTGGACCTTGGACCAGACTCTCCAGGTTTGTGGATGTTTTATTTTCTGAACTAAAAATACTAAATTGACCCCACCTGTGTGTGTGTATATATATATATATGTATATATATATGAAAGGAATAAAAGGAATTTATTCCATGTGTGTATGGATGGACAAGGAGAACAAGATGAATAGCAAACTGTTGACTAAATGGTTATTTTTAAAACCTCAAAATGTTTTAGAATCAATTCAAAATTCGAATCTGGATCTTTCAGCATTTGTAACTCTTCTAGTTCATAAGATTCAACTATGCAGGGCAGGAGAGTCTTTCATTATATTTTATTTCAGGGATAAAAAGAAGGTGACTCTCTACTATGAAAGTCAAATTACAAAATGTTTAGAGAAACTTTGTATAATCCACATACATGCACATGTACATATGTTGCTTAGTGCTTTGTAAGAGATGTTGATAGAATGCAAATAATTGCTTAAAAATTGGAGCAAAAATAAATTCCGTATATGAAAGGAAGGATGATCTTTAATTGAAGTGCTACATGTATGCAGAGGAAAGACACAGACATCTGGTCCTCCATGTATAGTTTTAGTAGGAGGCATTTATTCAAGAAATCTGTTGTAGAAACATACCAATGGATGTATTTTTCCAGACTCCAAAGGAAAATGCTATTCATCAGGAGTGCAACTAGCAGAGAATACCTCATTTTGTAATGGAGAGGCATCAAAACAAATAGTCAGTTTATTTTCCACTCTAACTTCATCTCACCATCTGTATTGCTGTGATACGCAGTATCCAAGATGCTAGTTTTTTCTATTTTTTACCTTACTCTGTGTTGTTCTTCAACAATTACTTTTAAACAATCATTCTGATCTGCTTTCAGTTTATCAAAACCTTATAAAATATGCTTTACCGTGCCAGCAAAGTTGTTACTAAAAGTATGGTCAACGTTATAATTGTCAAAATTGCTCTGTTCCAATAAGCCATGTCATGTGTTTCAAGACATAGCTGAGCCGAGTAGTTGTGACTCTGCTTATCCAAAGACTGCCAGCTGAGTTACAAAAGCAGTACAGATGTTATCATTAGGACAGTAACCAAGATACCAAATGGTTTTACATTACTTTTAAAGCTATTGTAGATAGCCTGGTAGCTCTGTGCAGAATAGCTTGTTTCCTGAAAAACTTATCCATTCAGGTTTAACTAAGCCTTGCAAACACAGGACAGTGGAGTTACATTGACAAGCCAGTGAAGGCTTGTGCATTCTTCTCTGAAAACTGCCTTCTGAGAGTTACCCAGAATAACAATTTTTGACGGTGCTAAGTTCTAGTTGGCTTGACATAGACCTGTACATTCACTTAACATTAGTAGAAATACTTCCCGTTAGTAAAAACTAGATCTCCCATAATAAAATATTCACAAGTTTGAAAAATTAATTTCAGATTTCTTGGTATCTCATGCACGGCCCCCTTCTTTGTAAAATCACCCTAAGGACACCAACAGTTCAGCGTTTTCCTGCTGTGCATCTTCAGAGATTCTTGGATGAAAGATGTTATACAGGCATGAGCATAGCTCTCTGTTTGGTCAAGTATACAAAGCAGGGAATCAAATTCAAGTCTTTTGCACTCTTGCAGACAGCTAACCACAGTAAAGATATTTGGCTGGCCCAGAACTAACATGTGATACTTAAGTCATATCCAGACTGGGGATTTCTTGAATCACTGTATTCTCAGGAAGCAATAACTTTTGGACTGAGGGCAGGATGATTGTTTTGTCTTCTTGTAAATCTTGTCAGATACTAGTTGTGATTAAAGTTTGAAATAAGAGATCTCTCCAATGTGAGAGATGCATCTAAATGCATCTCGTATCACAGCCAAAATTAGAAAATTATGAAACTCATAGGACTGTCTGTTCAGAGTAGAAAAGTATTTCTTTGCAAAAATGTTTTTATCTAAGCAACAAGAATAAAGTCAAACAGCGGAATTAGATAGCTTTTCAGATAAAGTCTGCCCAAAGACATATGACACTTGCAAAGCTGCAAAGCTTACAGGTATATTAGAAGAAATTAATTTGTCTCATGCAGACAGTACTAGGCATCTGAATTTGACTTGAGAAATTATTCAGCATTTGAAATTGGTTGCAGTATTCTGTATCAGTACAGAGCCTCAAGAATAAAAGCTTTCAAGCCATGCAGGAAACACAAACTTACTCCACACAATATAAAGTTTGGATCTATTAATTAAATCTGATAGGTAGATTGAGAGTATTAAATAGTTTGACCCTATGTTTTAATGCAGAACTCAGGCACCATTTAACAGGGAATGGGTATACTTCATCCCCTCTTTGTGTTAATGTTCATGTGACTTGTGAACTTCCCTCAATCATTTGTCACTAAAATCAGTTCTACTGGCAGTCAGGTTTCCATGCAGAGAGCTAGGAAGGAAAATAGTTATGATTAAAGAGACATACAGCTGCTATTACTGAGCCTGAATAGTTTATTTTGGACACCCTAGGTTATGACTTCCCCCCCCCCCACACACNTATTTACTTCGATTGCACAGATATATGGCTCTTTTAGTGTAAGGGACCACAGTCATATTCAGACTAAGTTCTGTCCTATTTTTTAAAATAAATTTCAGACTTTACATATTTCTTTGCCTTATTTTTCTTGCTACATTAAAAAAAAAATCAGTCTTTGCTGTCCCTTATTAACATTGATAGAAGGGCAAATAACTGAAAGTAGATCGTAGTCAAAATTCTGTTGGATGCATGAAATGAACAAAAGTAACTGCTTTCAGTTCTCTTAGAAAGAACTAGTAGTCCATCTCAGGAAGTAGTTAACTACTTTTCAAACGGTTCAGGTAAGTTTATGTTGATATTGTCTAATAATGCAGTTTACATATCCTTAGCAGGTCATCCTTACAAAAAGTATATTGATGTTTAACTATAAGCAAATAGTTTGAAGAACACCTGTTCACACTGGTCATGCAGTCCTCAATACTTAATAACACTGGCAGCTGCGCTTTTAGACAGTCTACCTGTCGCTGGCACTTAGTTTCATCCTACTGCAGAATTTCTGTGAGTACTCAGAAATGCTCAGAATTGCCTGTCCCAATGTATTTTGCCTTCAATACCGATCTAATACTCCCAAGTGAGTTATTTAACTAAATGGTTACCCTCCTTGTTCTGGGTCTGCCATTTTCTCGTGCTATCATTGGCTTCTGCCAATTCTTAAACTCTCTCCACTTCTTCGTCTGCTCTCCACGTTAGATGGTATAATCTTCATAGGCTGGTAACACTCAGTACAATTTCTCTTTTAACCCTCAAGCCACTTATCTTCCATTCTTTCTCCTTCCATCCTGAGAGAGCATTTCTTCCATGAATTAAAGATAGGGAAAAAGATGAAGTATTGAGATGAAAAAAGAAAAAAGAAAGACATGGAAGTATATAAATTACTATACTAGTTTTCCACACAGAATAATCTGTATAACATACGTTACATGAGTAAATATATTGCTTACTTTGGAGTTCCTTTTAGTAGTAGCAAGCATGTCTTCCAGATCAAAGATGCCCTCATCGTGTTTAACATATATTATAAATTATTTGTATCAACAAAATAAATTTGCAAGATTGTACTTATTTTTACGTATTAACCAATATGCTGTTCGTAGCCAGAGGTACATACCAAATGTGCAGATGCTAGAAACAGTTACTCTAGAGGAGGAATGTCTCATGGGACACCCTAGGGATTCTTGGGAAAATCGAGTTCAGTTTTGGTTTCCTTCATGTTCTTCTTGTGTGACCTTGGCCAAGTTACAGGCACTTTGTGGCTCAGTTCCTACTGTGTAAAATGGGTGTTGTAAGAAGTTTCCAATGTACAGGAGAGATGTACACTCAGCTAAAGCTGTGAGATAAAGACAGTGATCATTAAAGAACTCCACTGAAATAGTGCAGCTTTTGATGAAAAAGGAAGTTTTTCCATCCGTACAGGAGATGAAGCTTTCTTGGCACTGTAGAATTCTATGCCAATTCTTGCCAATTTCTGCACCAAATACAATTTCTGCTCCAAACACAAGGTGCATTTCATGACTTCGTTGCATCTAGTGTAAATACGTGGCAGGGTAGGTTTTTATGTAATTATATTCCAAAACACTCCAGTGTACACTTTGCTGCTGCTAGGAAGAGGCTGAGAGGGCACAGCAGATGATAGATACAAATTACATTGCTGAGGCACTACTGAGATACAATTGTGAGAAGAGTAACAAAAAGGCTCAGTGTACAGATTCCATTTAAGATCTTGTAGCAAAGGCAGGAAAATGGAGATTGCGATGCAATGCAACCTCATAATGTTTGTGAAGTCGCCTATTATTAATCAGTGAAAGGAAAAAGAAAACTGAACATGTAGGACAGATAAAGAAGTGTAAGAGCTTGCATGTGAAATAAACAGGGATGGACAACAGAGAGGGATGCCTACTCCTGTTGCTTATTCCTACCTTTCACTTTTTATGTCATTTTTGGAAATAAAAAGTAGTATCCAAACTTTCTATTAATGGTATTGTAATTCCACAATGCAATTTACATGTTCTGTTTCCTGATTTGAGGCATAAGTTCAACTGTCTTTCAAATCTTTTACAAAGTTTTTACAATATTTCTCCTTTTCCACTGTGATCTCATTTGCCTGCCCTCAAACGCCTTTCTTCCATTTGCTTCCAAGCCAACGTTTGGTGCTTTTAAAATTTCATTTAGTTCGTTTAGTTTATGTTGAAAAAATATTTCCCTTAAGATTTTAACACTATCAAAAATTATACTATATACAACATAGCAACTAGTGAAAAGCAATCAAATTCTTTTACTTTGCAGAACTAGCATGCACAATGTTATGAGTTGCATCATGTAGTAAAATAAAACGCTATGGTAATGGTCATGATATCTAGGATGTGTTTTTGTTTTCTCTGTGCATGCTTTTCTTCCCTAAAAGAATGGTCCTAAAAACATTCAACTGCAACTAGCAAGTCACGTGCCTTTCTAACATTTGGGAGCAAAAAAGGTTCCTGATCAATTTACTATCTATGTTAGGTCTATTTACTTTATATTACTTCAGAATATGGCCAGCAATGAAAAGGTATCAACACTTTGCAGCAACTGGTAGTTTTTTTCCTGCGTCGTTACAGGACTTTCTTCCTTTAAGAAAGCAAGTAATTCATATGGTAGTCTGAAAAGGCACTGACTATGTAGTAGACAGTACCAATTCACCAAGATGGAAGAAGAATTCGGGTATGGAGATGTTTTTTCAAGTTTTTCAGGGAATGGTGAGAGGTGTTCTGACTGTGAACACCCGTAGATGTGCCCAACAGTTCAGCTACTCAATAGTTGCTGAATCCAGCATGTCTTTCAGCATTTTTTCAGCAATGTTGCACTCATTTTTGGTCCCAGAAGTTGAAGGATGTCAGTATAGAAGAGAAGATTCTTCACATTTTTTGTGAGGGAAAGTGAGTTTAATGAGAATCTCACTAACATTTCATGGAGCAAAGTGATAGTCAGTCACCTTATGTGGGAGAATACAGGGAAAACAATGGTGATGACAGAAAACAACACATTTGGCAGAAGTCTGTACCACTGACACGGTGCAAAAACATATACTTGTGCTTAAGAAGAAAAGGCCAGACAGTAAAATGTATTTTATTCCTGTGATTTTTTTTGTGTTTCCTCATGACACTGGCTAGGAAAAGAAAATAAAGAGACAGAGCCAGACAATCTCTTTCCAGTGGAAAGAATCAAAGACAGGAAGGGGACATCTTTGGATATAAGTACAAGATCACATAGCTTAATAGCCCCCAATGGACCAAATATTTCTCCAGGGGAAGGGAAAAAAAAAAAANTTCATGTGACTTGTGAACTTCCCTCAATCATTTGTCACTAAAATCAGTTCTACTGGCAGTCAGGTTTCCATGCAGAGAGCTAGGAAGGAAAATAGTTATGATTAAAGAGACATACAGCTGCTATTACTGAGCCTGAATAGTTTATTTTGGACACCCTAGGTTATGACTTCCCCCCCCCCCACACACACACTNTCCTTAGAGATCTCTGTGACAAAGTTGCCCTGGTTTTAGAAGCTTCTATTCCTCACATTAGAAACTAATAAATGGAGTAGTAACAGAGTCAACACAGTCTCCTGAGGGAGGTGAGTAAACGGAGACCCGCAGTGAGTTGTATCTGTACTATTCAGGGAGAAGTAAAGATCATCCAATTCAGTGTGCTGGAGCGTTTGTAGCTTACATCCCAAGTTTCTTCTTTGTGCTCTGCTGAGGCTTTTGCCAAATCCCTACATACATTAAAAATACTAACCACACTCCATAGTTGCTTGACAGGCTGCATATCAGTGAGGAATACAAATTTAGCCTGGATACTAAGTTTTTCTAGTGCATTAACAGTCATATACAAGGATGACCAGTAGTGATTAAGCTATGGTACTACACAGAAGTTCCTCCATGTGAATTGAATTAATTGATTTATTAGTAGCAAAATAGCCAGGTGGGTCAGGCTAATTAAGACTATTATTGCTAATTGCCAACACTGGGGACAGAATGAGTGGTTGCAGAGGCAATAGATGCAGTCTGGTTGTAACAGCTCTATAAACAGCTAGATAGTTAAGACTGGGGAAAAAAATAGAGGAGAAGATGTTGCTGAGAATGGAAGTGAAACTCAGTGTAGGCTCTATTCAGCTGAGGTGAAAGCAGCCCGTCCTATAGAGAATGCCTATCATTCCTCAGTGGTCTAGTCCAGTGGTCTCCAAAGTGGGGTGTNGGGTAAAAGCTTGGGTGTGTGCTTGAAAAAACACGTCTCCAAAAAGGGTGGAGAATATCCATTTGTTTTCTGATTCCGTCTGCTGTTTAGAAAGTGTAGTGTATTTATCTGAGATAAACAGCAAGATTGAAAACGATGTTGTTGTTGTTCTTCTTATTATTATTTAAGACNCATTAACAGTCATATACAAGGATGACCAGTAGTGATTAAGCTATGGTACTACACAGAAGTTCCTCCATGTGAATTGAATTAATTGATTTATTAGTAGCAAAATAGCCAGGTGGGTCAGGCTAATTAAGACTATTATTGCTAATTGCCAACACTGGGGACAGAATGAGTGGTTGCAGAGGCAATAGATGCAGTCTGGTTGTAACAGCTCTATAAACAGCTAGATAGTTAAGACTGGGGAAAAAAATAGAGGAGAAGATGTTGCTGAGAATGGAAGTGAAACTCAGTGTAGGCTCTATTCAGCTGAGGTGAAAGCAGCCCGTCCTATAGAGAATGCCTATCATTCCTCAGTGGTCTAGTCCAGTGGTCTCCAAAGTGGGGTGTGCACAATATAATCTACTGGGGTGCAGGAAGAAAATATTTTTTTTGTACCGTTAATAAATAAACTAATAAAAGTAAAATATTTAGTTTGTCTTTATCTCATCCTTTTGTAATGTATAGTTTTTTAGTATTTTATAACGTACATAATATATTAGTATAGTAGTACATGTATATAATTTATAAACTATGTAGGGGTGCATGATCAAAAAAGTTTGCAGTCCACTGGTCTAGTTTGTAGTTCAGAATATCTTTCTTTCGGATTTCCAGTTTTCTGTGCATTTCAGTGTCTCTGTTATAGTGAATAATGTCAGCTAGTTTGGCTGCCAGCTTTAGGTGTTCAAAATAAAATAGCAATACTTGTTGGTGTTTGTCAAACTTCAGATTTAAACTTGACATTCACATGCATTTAAAACTGAACATTTCTCCATAATGCTTCGTAAACCATACAATACAACTGTAGAGACAAATGAAACAAAATGATGGTTATTTTCAGATTATTTGACTAAACAAATCACAAAATGACAGAATGGTTGGCATTGGAAGAGACCTCTAACCTGGTACTGGAGATCATCTAGTCCAACCCACCTGCTAAAGCAGGTTCACACAGAGCAGATCATACAGGAAGGTGTCCAGGTGGGTCTTGAATGTCTCCAAAGAAGGAGACTCCACAACCTCCCTGAGCAGCCTGTTCCAGTGCTCTATCATCCTCTAAATAAAAACGTGTCTCCTCATATTCAGATGGAACCTTCTTATCTTCAGTCTGTGCCCATTGCCCTGCATCCTATTGTTGGGCACTACTGAAAAGAGTCTGGTTCCATCCTCTTGACATCCGCACTTGAGATATTTATAAACATTGATGAGTTCCCCTCCCAGCCTTCTCCAGCCTAAACAGACCCAGCTCTCTCAGTCTTTCCTTGTAATAAAGATGCTCCAGTCCCCTATGGAGATGCTTTGGAGAGTGCTGGCTGGGAATGTAGGATCTAAATTTGGAAAATCTATTTTAATAAGTTTATATGACCATAGCTGTATTAATTCTAAAAAAAAAAAATCCAGATAGTATGGATATTGTAGAAGGCTGACTTTTTAAAAATGAAAAAATCCCACAACATACTTTTATCTATCTGTGGAATTGCTGTGGAAAATGTTTTAAAGCCATATCAACATTGTGATTTTTGAAGCATTTCTTATTCTGTTCCCATCTAATTTATGTTAAATTAATTTCAAAAAAGATACATCATTTTTGATACTGAACATTAGGTTCTGCGTACTTCTTCCTTTATCAAGCACTACATAGTTCTGGATGTTCTTGTTCTTAACATCCTTCTCTTTTTTTTTTTTTTTTTTCCTCACTAGTAAATGAACCAGAAAATTTACTCCATTTAAACAAGATTCTCGTTCCTTTCAGTTTCCCTGCCAAAACTGGTAACCTCCTTAGATGCTGACACAGGTGCTTTAGAGTGAACGAATTTCTAAAACTTACTACATGTTGATAGTGACACTCAGAATAGGGGTGTTACCTTCTGTTCTCTAGTCTCCATAGTTTGACTGAAGGACTGTAAAAATAAAAGTCTAGCTCGTTCTAAAGGAAACCTCCGAATGTGCGATTTTTTTCTTATACTATAGCTTAGAAGGAAAAAAGTGAAATGTTACATTATATTAAAGAACTTCTGACTAACAATCGATTCTAATCACTAACAATATTTGCAGTATTGTTTACACAAATGTAATTCAATCACCATCACCAATCATTTTGTCTTGTCAGTTTTTGCAAACAGATGTGGCACGCTTGTGGGAGGAATGTTTATTTACCATACTAGTTGTATCTATTTTGTAGGGTTTTTTCCTGATTCACTTGTTTCACTTCACTTAGCTGGGATTGGATCTTTTCTCTGTGGTGCCACCACCTCATTTAATTTTCTCAGTGGGAGAAATTCTGATCCTGAAGAAGCTGCTGGGATCAGAATTTCCCCAGCAGACTCTAATGCTTTATATTTTCTTTAACATCACATGCTTTTCCTAGTGAATTATAGTAGTTTACTTATAGAAAGATTATTTGGTAAATAATAAATATTTTAAGGATCATTTATTTTCAGAGAGGTTAACAATATTCCGTGGAATTCTGTCTTCCTTAGTTTCAGTCTGATCTTCATTCTCCTGAGCATAAAATGTTAGGCAAGTATTTTTCAATGAGGTACCTCTGGGAATTTTAAGTGCATTATTTCACTAAACAAAGTAAATGAAATTTATTATCTATCTGTATACCCTTTCTATCTCAAAACATTAGTTTTCATCTAATTTTTGGATCTTGTTTTGATAGATTGCTGCCAAAGGATTTGTGTACAGTCTTTCCTGAGATCTCCCCCAAATATCATTATGTTCATGTTTCTACGCTGCCACACAAGTTGTCAAAGATGCTACATTTTTTCCTTTTCTTCCTATCTGACACATCCCTGGCATTTGTTTCCAGTTCTGTTTCTTAAAACGTTTGAAATTAGATGAATTAGATGTCTTTTTAAAGCTAGTTTACTATTCATGCCTCACTTGATTGATATTATGCAGTAGTTTTTACTTTCTGAACCAAAAATAGAAGAAATATAGATGTCACTTTCTGACCGCCTGTCAAGAGCTTGTGGGTTTCTTTTGACTTGTTCCTTGAGAAATGTTTTAGTAGCTGTTTAGTACTAGGTACTTCTTGCTTCAAATAGGGACACATCGACAGTAATATCCTTGCTTTGTAGCTTAGAAATATTCGCAGTCTGTAGCCTGAACTGTTTGCTGTTAACCTGAGGCAGTGTTGTGTGCTTTAGGTGCTGTATAGGTATGACGTACACAGCCTTTTGAGATATGCCCCTATTTAAGCTCCAGCTTGTACAAAATGGTAAAATAAGCATTCTTACTGTGCTTTTGTCTCACACAACATTGCTAAATAGTTGTATGGGCAACACATTCAGTTTTACTGTTCTAGCAAGAATATGTTTCGACCTGTAAAACAATACTGTGATACAGAACATCCACTTTTGGAGTCTGTTGTCTAAGTGCCTGCAGTTCACCTCCTGAGGTCTTACATTGCTGACCTGTGGCCTGACAACTCAAATTTATTTGAAATTTTTTTATATCTCTCAGGTGCTGCTCTCTTCAAAGACGGAACTGAGTGTTTTCTGTGAACGGACAAGATGTATCACATACTTCAGGTTTTAGATCAGAGCTCAAACCTCACTGGTTCCCTTTGGCTTAAACTGATTAACTGAGCACTGCCATTAATATCTGTGAAATGTCTTGGCAGACCGATCTGAAAGGTGTTATTTAAGTACAATGTGTATTGCATATACAAGTTAACTGTATCAGAGTTATTTTTTCTGTTGTGACAAAAGTATTGTTTTTTAATTGTTATTTTTAATGGATCAGAGTAAAATGCTGTTCTGTTTTATTTGATCTCCATCCCCTGGTGGGCTTTCTTTTTTTCTTTCTTACCAACAATGTGACAGTTTCCTCTTTAGACTTTTAATTATGTCTCCAAGGACCTCCTGTATTAGCAATGGTGGTGGCAGTTTACCATTCTGAGAGCCAACCAAGCTAGTTACTCCCAGGCTATAGCAAGCCAAGTCTTACAAAGATGATTGTTGTATATTTTTAAACTCCAATAGAGTTTGTGGGTTTATTTAAATAATTAAATAGCTGAAATGGCCAAATCGTTCTTGTATGTGGATGCCAAAGAAACTGCCACACTGTTTATGGTGTTAGCGTGGTCTATTCAGGTCATGGATCAGGGCTGAACATGGAAATTCAGACCAGTTATTTCACGAGAAAAATGCTAATGGCATTGTCCTTGTGAAGTGATCTCCCTCTGCTTTTTTGAACCCCTGCAATAGTACTTGAATAGCTTTTAAAATCAGACACTTTAGATATCTCTTTTCCTTCTCTTTAGGATTATTATAAATAATGCTGTATTAACTACACTATATCTTCCTGCTTTCCTTCATTCTGTCACTCTTTTTCATTGCATCTCTAGATGTGTTTCCATGCTACTGTCAGAAAAAAAAATACAAGTGATGTATCTTCCTTTTAATTCAAAAATGCTTCCCAAAAGCTTATAATTTCCCCCAGAAGTCCAGACAGAAAAAGAGTCGAACATTCCTCAGCACTGCCACACAGTATATTTGTAAGAGGATTACAGCAAAGGTGGTGTTAGTTATGCAACATTTAAAAAAATCAGAATTAAATGTAGAATCTAATAATATAGCCTTAAGAGCCTATGTGTAACCCTATTATCTCGTTATCACAACATGTCCTTAATTTCTTCCTCTTATCTTCCTCTTCTTACTCCCCTCTCATACTCAGAACATCAGGGTAGTTTTTAATGAATTTGAGGCTGGTACTGGCTTTTCAAGGCTGTTATGAAAAAGCATACTGTACACATAAACAAGCATATAGACTTAGTGAAGGCGCTTTTATTTATAAGTTGCATCTGGAATGCTAAGTCCTTTTTTTAAAAAAAAAATAGGTTCAGTCTCAACAAACTGTGAAAACAAGGGTCGTCCAACCCAAGACAAACAGTTATTATGCCCATGTAGTTGCCGTGAAAGAGAAGACCCCCCTCTTCTGGCATGAGCTGGAGTAGCTCTCAGCAGAAGACTTGATAAAATATGTTCAAAACTGTGTTTTGATCACAAATAGGAATACATCTAGGATTAATATCTGTGTAACAAATATTTCTTCCTCCATCATGTCTTCTGAAGTTTTCTCACTCCACTTTTCACACAAAACTTAGTCCTTCACACCAGCTCTCTGAACTTGTAGTAAGAGTGTTCTAGCTTGTTTGGCAGAGATCGAACACACAATGTGTCACGGTCAGATTCCTTTTGCATAGTTGTTTTCTGGTTCAGGACAAAACGTATGAAGAACTCTCTACTCCAAGCACAGAGTGGACTGAGCACTGATATTAAAAATATGCTCTTCAGTCTTGATGACTGTAGAAGGAAAAGCTTTTTGACAGACAAATTCTCCTTGTTCAGGCACTATTATTTGCTGCACTCTTCCCTGAAAGTGACCAGCAATTCCAGCTAGTGAGAAAAGACTGTTGCTAAAGATGTTCAGACATCCTTCTGTATCCAGCATGTCAATTGTTCCTGTAAATACAAGGTTTTCTCTATGATAAATATGGCAGTAAGAATTCTGTCCAAATCAGACTTCAGAACAGAAAACCATATGTGTATTTATCATTATCTCTTTTGCTGCCAGAAATAAAGAAGAGGCATTTATAATGCTTCCTTTTGTTTGTTTTTAAATGTTGCATTACTTTTTCTTCTTACCAGCCTTTACAGTTTGTGACTTAATGGTAGGTGGATGGAATTCTTCCTTATTAGATCATATATTTCACTCGTCATAAATGCAAGATAGACTAGCTTTCCCTACACCCTAATGGTTAAGAAAAAAATAAAGCAGTGAGAGACATTCACATTCCTGCTGTCTTGCTGAAGGAGCAGCTGTTTTGCCTTGGTTTTAAAAATTGAAGTCATAGATGGAGAGAAATGTAATGCTGTTTAGTGTAATTCATCTGTAAGGTAGAATATTCCCTGCAAAATGGGAGGAGTTTTAAAGACCAACTCTGTGTAGATATCTCATTTCTATGCAGTAATATACAAAATAATATATCTCTTTCCAACACACAGATAAGGTATAAACTCAAGTATGGCTACTTTGTTAAGTGCTGGAAATAGAATTGCAGCCATTATGATTGATACTGAACTGATATACCAATTTGTCTTAGAAAGAATAGAAAAGCTCTTAGTTTTCAGTATTTATCTCCTGTATCTGAAACATATTGCGGATCATTTAAATATATTTTATATTTTTTAATTCCAGGTTACTATGTCAAACTAAAGTAAAATGGAATGACAAGTTTTCATTTTTGTGTTCTCAATGTTTTTACTAGTTTTGTTTCTATTATTCATGTCCACATATTAACTAATCTTTGTTTAACTTTTTTCTATGTGAAATCTGAACAAAGCATGGAAAAATATCATAAACATCATCCTTGCATCATTTCCCTAAACTTACCTCATTACTTGCTCAGGTTCTGCAGTATAGTTTTGCTTTTTAGATTTGTTTTATAGTTGGAGCACTTTTCAACAACTACTACATAACAGGAATTTGCTCTGGAGTTGGTATCCTAATGGGTAAGAAAAGACCTTCATTTTCTTCTGAATACTTCTGCATTTACTGAATTTATCCCTTATGTCTCAAATAAACTCTGTTTATTAACCACCCAGAAAGATTAGATCAAACCTTGAGAATAACCTATCTCTGATGCCTTCGGTTAGGAATGTTTAACAGTTGCTGTTGAACTACAGTAAAATCAAGGAGGTCACAGTTATGGCGTCGGGGAGGAGGCAGAAGGTTTCCTTGGGTAGAACCATAAGCTGGGAAAGAAATCAGCTATGTATTTCTAATTATTTCGAAGTATGCTTTAGTTAAGAAGAATCTTTGCCCTGGGGAAGCCCATGAAGGACAGACATAAAGTGTGGAGTCTAAGAAAATTTATAATATTGCATTAATTATGATTCTATTATAAAACTGTAACTGGGAGAAAAGAACCTTGATTGGCAAAAATCTTAAAACTGGTTAATTGTTAGAGAATAGCAGATTAGTGATTTAGTGTATCTATAGTTTATGCATCTTCATCTTGAATGTTTGTATGAAGAACACATTGTATTTCTAGCTGCAATATTTAATGAACTGTTTCTGAAACCTTTTTAAAGCTATTATGAATGTACGTAATGACTTTCTGATTGCTTATCTAATGCTAGGTCAGTTCTCCATTTCTCAATGAAATGTCATGCTGGAAGCTTTTTGTGAGCAGTTGTCAGAAGGTGGGTTACAGAGGGAGAGAACAAGTGTTTTATCGCCTGTGATAGTGAGGGTAAGCTTGTTGCTGTGCTGCTAACCAGAATTTTAAACGGTTTGGAATCTATATTCCATTTTACTGGTGACTTTAAGTGACTTTAAAGTGGCTAACTTACAGCTAAGTTTTTAAAGATTTTTGGATTGCATTTTCCAAGGATTTCAATGGTAGTCTAGCATCAAATCACTTAAAAAAATTTGTCCTTACTGTGTGCTGGCTTTAGCTTACAATCTGTAAACTACCTGCCCTGACAGGTGTGTCAGGAGACTCTGTGTTATATATGTACTAATATCTTACAATATTAATGCGGACATTAGACTGTATGATGCTCAGTTTTACTAAAAAGAGGATTATCAGAAGTTAAAACAGACTGAGGTTCTCTAAAAATCATGAAAATCAACTTCTTCAGGACTTTGAAGACTCAAGAATGGTTTTATTCAAGACAGTGAATTGACTGCTGTTCACACAAATGGCCCTTGCAGCAAAGAAGGGAAATGGTACCTTTGACTGCATTAGGAGCGTTGCCAGCAGCTTGAGGGAGGAGATCCTGCCCCTCTGACCAGCACTGGTGAGGTCACACCTGCAGTCCTGTGTCCAGCTCTGGGCTCCACAGTAAAAGACGGATATGCAGGTACGGGAGAGCGTCCAACAAAGGGCCATGAAGATGATTTAGATGCTGGACCATCTCTCCTATAAGGAGAGGCTGAGGGAGATTAGACTCTTCAGCCAGGAGAAGAAAACGCTCAGGTAAAGCTCATCAATATATATAGATACCTGAAGGGAGGTTGCAAAGAGGATGGAATCAGGCTCCTTCCAGTGGTGCCTAGTGACAGGACCAGAGGCAATGGACACAAACTGAAACACAGGAGGTTCCCTCTGAAGAACAGCAAACACTTTTCCACTGTGAGGATGACCGAGCACTAGCACTGGTTACCCAGAGAGGTTGTAGATAGTCTATCCTTGAAGATACTCAGAAGCCCAGGAATTATTTTTTCAAATTTAAAGGGGCTTTTTATGAAAATTGCCCTTTCTTCCTTTCATCCTGAGATTTATTCTCGGTTTTGTAAACAGATTGAGCAGAATTAAACCTATCTTTAAAACATTGACTTTGAGAAGGGTTCTTACCAGTACGTAGAGAAGTAAACACTACGTTGCTACAGCCACTTGACATTACAGAGAGTTTAGTGTTAAACTGTATAAAATAGTTTAGTTTTTTTATCTCTGTACTACTGTTACTCATGATTAAATTAACTGATGAAATATTTGAATAAACAAAAAATATACAAGTAAATACAAATATCAAAAACTTACTTGAATGAAAGCAAATCTTGACACATACCTTATATTTGATAGGCTGGCAGACTAAAAAGCATTTTGAATTGAAGCTGCATATAAACCCTCTGCATGTTGTCACTAGACAAAGGCTTTCTAATCAATTTAATGCCCTTTAGGGAAGGTTCATCATCTCTGAGGGCTGATACTTTGAAAAATCAGTATCTACTGATCATGCTTTAGGTTCCTAGAGAAGCAATTGCTACTAAGAGATGGAAAAGTAACCTCACAACAGCTGAAAACTCTCTGTCTCAGCAGGCACTGATTGCATGCATAAGATCAACAAAACCACACTTGAGACCTAAATGTTCTAGTGGTGTTAATTCTCTGTCCTTCATTTAGTCTTATTATTTAACTAAGAAAAAAAAAAAAAAAAAATCAGTGCTAGTATACAAACATATTAAAAGAGCTAATGTTCAAAACAGAGAAAATAATAGTTGTGGCCCTCCTCTGGCCCCTCTCCAACACGTCCATGTCTTCCCTGTACTGAGGGCTCCAGAGCTGGACACAGGACTCCAGGTGGGGTCTCACCAGAGCAGAGCAGAGGGGCAGAATCACCTCCCTCGACCTGCTGGCCATGCTGCTTTTCATGCAGCCCAGGATACGATTGGCCTTCTGGGCTGCATGCACACATTGCCGGCTCATGTCCAATCCTTCATCCACCAGCACCCCCAAGTCCTTCTCTGCAGACCTGCTCTCAATCCCTTTATCTCCCAGCCTGTACTGATACCAGGGGTTGTCCTGGCTGTGGTGCAGGACCTCATGAGGTTCATATGGGCCAACCTTTCAAGCTTGTCCAGATTTCTCTGGATGGCATACTGTCCCTCAGGTGTGTCAGCTGCACCACTCAGCTTGGTGTCATCTGCAGACTTGCTCACACTGTTTGTGTCATCGATGAGGGTTTTAAATAGTACTGGTCCCAATACAGACCCCTGAGGGACACCGCATGTCAATGATCTCCATCTAGACATTGAGCCATTGAACACTCTTTGGATGCAACCTCATCCACTGAACAGTCCACCCATCAAATCCATATCTCTCCAATTTAGAAAGAAGGATGTTGTGAGGAACCATGTCAAAGGCCTTAGAGAAGATCAGATAGACAACATCTGCAGCCCTTCCTTTGTCCACTGATGTAGTTACTCCATCATAGAAAGCCACTGGGTTGGCCAGGCAGGACTTGCCCTTGGTGAAGCCGTGCTGGCTGTCTTGAATCACCTCCCTGTCTTCCATGTGTCTTAGCATACCTTCTAGGAGTATCTGTTCCATGATCTTCCCAGGCACAGAGGTGAGGCTGGTGGGTACTCCTTTCTACCCTTTTTAAAAATGGGTGCCGTGTTTCCCTTTTTCCAGCCACCAGGGACTTCACCTGACTGCCATGACTTCTGAAATATCATGGAGAATGGCTTGGCAACTACATCAGCCAATTGCCTCAGGACTCTGGGATGCGTCTCATCAGGTCCCATAGACTTACATGTATTCAGGTTCCTCAGGTGGTCAGGAACTTAATCTTTTCCTACAGTGGGATGAACTTTGTTCCCACAGTCCCTGCTTTGAGGTCCCTCCACATGAGAGGTGTGGGAGGAGAGATGGCGGGTGAAGACTGATGGAAAGAAGTTGTGGAGTACCTCAGCCTTCTTCTCATCTGTTGTCACCAGTTTGCCAGTTGTGTTCACCAAGGGGGTTATGCTTTCTTTGACTTTCCTTTTCCGGCTGGCATACCTGTAGAAGCCCTTATTATTATTATTCTTTGTGTCCCTTGCCAAGTTCAGCTCCAGCTGTGCCTTGGCCTTCCTGACCCCAGCTCTGCACAACTGGGCAGTGTCCCTGTGCTTTTCCCAGGATACCTGTCTCTGCTTCCACTGTCTGTGCATTTCCTTAGTTTGACCAGCAGGTCTTGACTCATCGGTGGCATTCTCTTGCCTTCCTTTCCTGACCTCTTACACCTGGGCATCGAGAACTCTTGTGCTTTATGGAAAGTGTACTTAAAGATCTGCCAGCTCTCTTCTGCTCCCTTGTTCCTGGAGGGCAGCTTCCCTGGAACTAATTCTTTGAACAGCTGGAATTTTTCTTTCCTAAAATTCAGAGTCCTGACCTTTACTCTTCACTTGTCCCGCATCCCTTGGGACTGCAAACTCCACCAGTGCATGACCACTGCAGCCCAGGCTGCCTCCAATCTTGACATCACCGATTAGCTCACTTGTGCTGGTGACTGTCATGTCCAGTATTGCATCCGCCCTGGTAGGGCTATCTATTAACTGGCTTAAGAAGTTATCCTCAATGCACTCCGGGAGTCTCCTGGATTGCCTACAGCTCGCTGTGCTACTTTCCCCGCGAATGTTGAGGTGGTTGAAGTCCCCCAGCAGGACAGGAGCCTGTGAGCACAATGTCACCTGTAGCTGAAGTAAGAAGGCTTCATCAAGTCTCCCCCAATTGGGCAGCCTGTAGCAGACACCAACCACAAGGTTGCCTTTGTTGCCTTAGTCACTAATTTTTATGCATAAGCTTCCAGCCTGCTTGTGGCTATTCTGCATAGACAGATCTTCACACCCTACCCATTTCTCGGTGTAGAGGGCAACCCCTCCACCCTTCCCTCCTCGCCTGTCCCTTCTGAACATCCTGTAGCCATCGACAGCCACACTCCAGTCATGGGATTTGTCCCACCAAGTTTCAGCAATGGCAACCAGGTCATAGCCTTCTAGCAGCACGGTGGCTTCCAGCTCCGCCTGTTTGTTGCCCATGCTGCGTGCACTGGTGTAGAGGCACTTCAGCCGGGCTGTCAGCTGTGTTGTCTTCTTAGAGAACACCCCGTAATTCCTTTGAGGTATTTCCTGGTGTTCCCCTGTTGGCTCCTACTACCTCAGGATCCCCTGGCCCATCGCCCCAAGACTTCAGCTATTCTGCAGTGTACCCAGCACGTCTCAGAACAAGAGGCTGAGGGCCCTCATTAGCACACCGTCCCTCTCACCTCTCACAGCTTGTCACAGGCAAGACTGGTTCTATCCCTCTCCCCCTTCAAGTCTAGTTTAAAGCTCTGTCAAGGAACCTCTCTAGCTCATGAAGAAAGACCCTCTTTCCACTTTGAGAGAGGTGAGTCTCATCAAACGCCAACAGGCCTGGTGCCATGCAGACCCCCCATTATAAAAATAACAAAACTGTGGTGGTGATGCCAGCCACAGAGCCGTATTCTTCTTTGATGAAGAATATCTAAGTGTTACTTGCCTTCTTCTGAGAAAGCAGCACTAGCACCATAAATATATATGGGACTGCTGTAGGAGAGGAGAGATTCCTGTTGGCCCTGCATCACAGGTGGCACAATTTCTGAGTGGGGAAGTTTATATTGGACAGAAAATAAATATCACAGAAAGTAGTGATCTAACGTACTTTTTTTCTCATTTCTGCTAGAATGTTTCTCAAAAAACTCAGCAGTAAGCAATTTGTATTTGTAAAATAAATTAATTGAAAAGCTGGGAAAAAGCAGACTATCAGTTTTGATCACACTTTGAAGCATAGTGTTTTTCCAGCATTAGAAGTAGTAAGACACAGAAATTAAGGTTTATGCTTAAGTCAGAGGCTTAGACTATCAGGTCATGTTTCCACGTCTGCCATAATATTTTTAGTCTCAGTATAACATTTTTTCTGTGATTTCAGGGTGCATGAACTGATTCATTCTGTAGAATGGAAAACGTGAGACTTAATTTTGTTGTAATAGTATTAAATTCTTTACCAAGGAAAATCGCAGCAGACACTTAAAAAAATTCTGATCATTCTTTTTGTCAGCAATGCCGTGAATTGGTGACTTAGTATTTAACAGGAAACTGGCCTTTGTTTTGGAGCCGTGCCTTTACCATCTAAATGGCATCTCGCCATCACTGAGCCGGGAGACCTGAAAGGGGCTGTGTCAGGCCCTAATGGAATTCCTGAGGGAGGAATTGGGTGTTGACAGAGAGCAGAACTGGAAAGAAGAAAGAAGGAACAGGTCAGAATAGTAACTGAGGTAACTGGAAATAGAAAGGGATGAGGCCAAGACTGGAGGAGGAGTCCTCCATACTGCTGCTTCATCCTGTTCCCAGTTCTGTGTTATATGAGAGATTGCATCAGCAATAGCCTGCTTAAGACCAGAACTCTGTTTAACACCCTGACTATTGTCAGTCCTGTTCACTGAACAAATCAAGGTTTTGGAGAAAAAATAACCCATTAACCTGGAATGTAGTTTGCATTGTGACCTGGATACTGACTTCAGACTGGAGAAGGAAAGTTCTCCTCTGTTCATAATTCGTAAGTACTTAAATTTGCAGACGATGTTATTGTAATGAGGGTTATCTTGAGCTGTTTTCCTGCAGCAGTTTTGAAGACCTACACCTGTCAAAACAAAAATACATCACATGGAACATGAGTTGTGCCATCAGCAATCTTTGTCCCATTAGGCGCACACCACAAACCTAACACTACAATTAACAGGTAAAATTGTCCCAGGATTAGTGTGTTATTCTGCACGAGGAACAGCATTTTAAAGGGCTGCAATATATTTTTTGCTAACAGGTTTCATGCTATTTACAGGGGATAGATAAATGCAAAGACAAAGGGCACAGAAGTATCAAGTTCTGTTTTTGCAGAGACCCTTCTGCTGTACTGTCTACTACATCACCCTTGCTTTTGCTTACATCTAATCCTACTCATTCTGGCTTTGAGTTTTACTCATCCTTCTTTTTCGCATGCCTCTAAACAGCTGTTTGTCTCTTCATTTGTAGACTTCCACTTTTTCTGCTGCTGCTTACCTACTGTATGAACTCAGAAAGCAACTCCTCTGACTGATGTCTGCTTCCAAAGTCTGCATATCCTTACCAAGCCTTCTTCAGCTTGTTTCCTGTCTGGCTCCTGTAATGTTTTCTTTTCATCTTTCTCATAGTGGGTTCCGTTTTTACCACTTATGTTTGTCTGGCTTATGCAGGCAGAAGCATCTGACTGCATGGGACAGACATCCAGCATTCAAGGAGAAGTCTTGCTTAGCTGAAGACTTGAATATACTCTTTATTGAGATATTCATCAGGTCTTAAAAGTTAACTAGTTAGTTAGACAGGTCTTACTTCAGTCTTCTTTAAGAAGTCTCCACTGAACATTTGCTGATTGTGGCTGCTTCTGAAAGCTTATACATTGCTACTGCTTGCAAAAATTGAAGGATTCCTTCTCTAAACCCTCCTTGGGTGGAGCTCCTCAGCAGACAGGTTCTACACTTTAAGGGGGGTGAGGGTCTGGGCAGACTGACAGTACTTTCTATTATTTTTCTCAGAAATCGGGTCTTCCCCAAAAATAAATCTGATAGTGAATGTAATCTTGAATGGTTAAGGCAATTATAGAAGTCTTGTAGCAGGCATTATAGGGCAAATTTATGTACAGGATAAAACAGTATTTAAGCCCAGGAAAAAATAATGTATTTATGTATTTTTTTTCTGAAGTATTTATTTTTTGGCTCCCTAAACACCTTTTGAAAAACAAGGTTCTAGTATGTGCACATGTGTGTTTATGGCCTGATAATGAACTTTTGCCTTTGTTTGCGGTGTGGTCTGGAGTGTATGTTTCCCTTTCCTTTAGCTTACTATGCAAACAAATACACCTCTACTCTTAAAAAATAAATGTTCTGAGAACTGCTACATTCTCGCCTTTGTGACTGAATTTTGTCTTCTTGAGGCTTGCATGTGGTGTCATACTATTTGTGAGGACAGGCTGTGCCGTATCAAACGAAAAAGAACCCAGTCAGCTTAATGGTGGTGGCTGCAGTCAGCTCTAACCGCAGAGCACCTGTGGGCAGTGTGTGTGCTGGCTGGTGTCGGAGCATCCCTGCATGGTCCTTTTGGAAATACAAAGTCCTCATGGCACTGGAAGACAGGACGAAGAGCTCAAAGTAGATAGCTAAGTGATACAGAAAAGTTTCCACAGAGCAGAGCAGCAATTTGTTTCCGTCACAGACTCAACAAACTGCCATGGATTTACTTTCTAAGCATCCCTCTACAGCACTGAAATCATTCTGACTTGCAATTTCTCTTCTTTGGAAAACCTTCCTGAAAGGAGACTGTAGAGAGATGGGTATCTTTCTCTTCTCCCAAGTAACATGCAAGAGGAGAAGAGGAAATGGCCTCAAGTTGCAATTGGATATCAGGAAAAATTTCTTCACCAAAAGGGTTATCAAGCATTGGAACATGCTGCCCAAGGAAGTGTTTGAGTCACCATCATTTAGGTTGGGAAAGACCTTTGAGATCATCAAGTCCGTACATGATGGTAGACATTTTGTATTTATTTAACAGAGACGAGTTACAAAGCATATTTTAAACAAACATGTATAATGTATGAGGGCATGGGCAGGGACAGGTACTGACTTGGGGCAGCAGGCCAGGGCAGGGCAGCCAGGGTGGGAGCAGGCATGGTCAGCCCCACTCCCAGGCATCAGGCACCTGGTGGAGACCAGGACAGGCAGGTCCAGGCTGGGACATCACCCCGGGGCCCACTGGGCAGGGCTGAGGACAGTCTGAAATACGGACTGGAGACTGGCCCTGCTGCAGCATCGCAGGGTGGGCTGGAGGAGGCCCTGGGGCTGACATGGCAGGATCGGGGGGGCCGTGGGGGAGGCTGGGCAGGGCTCGTGAGCCCTGACAGGGCCATTGGGGCCCTGATGGAATATATGACAGTGTTTTTAAATTTGCATTTTAAATAAAAAGAAACATACAGAAAGTGTTTGAGGAAGGGGAAAAAAATCCGAATGAGTCAATTTTTTCAACTCCCTATCTTGTAACAACTGAATTTCAGCAATGAAACTAAATGGGGTATCAGGTGGATTTCAAAAGTGCAGGCAGAATCAGTATTTAGATAATTATTTTACTCTTTTTAGAGAGTAATTTTGACCGTAAACTAGGAGTGCATAGATACGTCCATGTATGAAGAGATCAAATAATAATACAATAAGCATTGTGTCAAATCTAATTATGTACCAAGTTTTGTAATTATAGATTAGTCTTTCTGCATTGTCTGTCACAGTTCAGAGTCAATGGTATACTGTGGTTGTGGACGATTTCTGTGCAAGTGGCAGACATGCATCAAATTATACAATGATGTCTAGACACCTTCAGTTTATGGTATTCTTTACAAGAGAGTGCTGAAATAAGAGCATGTGCAAGTTCTAAATTTATAACTCCTTAGTCATTATACAAAGAAAGAGATACCCATTTTCTAGCAATTTAAAAGTTCGTGTTAATCTCTTCTAATCACAGAATCACAGAACAACCCAAGCTGGAAGAAACCTCGAAAGATCATCTGGTCCGGGCCTTCGTGTGAAAGGGACCATGGATGAGATTATCAAGCACCCTATCCTGTCACATCTTGAAAACCTCCAACAATGGGGACCCCACCACGTCTCTGAGAAGGTTGTTCTAGTGAATTACTGTTCTCACTGTAAAAAAATTTCTCACGTTAAGATGAAACCTCCCTCAATGCAACTTGTATCCGCTGCCTCTTGTCTTGTCTGTGTAGGTCCTTGGGAGGAGAGAGCCTCCATCCCCATTTGTAGCTGCCCTTTAAGTGACCACCTCCAAACCATACAAACCCAAGACATTCTGTTTCATACTGGGTGTAATTACATTAACAAATGACAGCTGTGCTTGGTGATTATCAGCATGGCCTACAAACATATCTACAATAAGACAAAATTCTGTCCTGATAAGCTCTGAGACAGAATTTCTCCTTTACTTGTCATAATGAAACAGGTTCTGTTTGTTGCATACAAGAGAAAAATTATATGACAGTAGCAAATCTTCTCAATTAAGAAAGTAGGTTCCAAAACAGACAAAGCTGATGACTGAGTTATGGCCTGGGCAGCTTTAGATTAGTCCTAGATTATTTTAGTCCTGTCTGGTAAAATGAGACATTTACTTGTTTCATTATTTGGGCCACACTGTCTTTCATTTTAAGCTGAGGCAGGTAGTTCTTTTTCTTTGGATGCTTAGTGGCAAAGGATGGCTGATATGGCTTGTTGCCAGCTGCTTTGCGCTGTTTTCCTAAACCTTCCCAGAAGAGATCCTTGTTATATACAAAGTCGTGTGCTGAGTTCCAGCAGAAAATCCAGACTGATAAACTTCTAGGTTATTTTGGGGGTTTAGACAATATCGTTATTTGATGAAATTGGACACTAATTTGAAAAAAAAAAAAAATCTCTGACAGGAAAAGTCTTCAGTATTTGTTTCAGACCAAGCACTGAAGTTAGGTGTTTTGCTGAATTAGGGCATGGAATAAGAAACACAGAAGAATAAGGAATAAGAAACAAGGAACTTCTGTCTATCGCCATGTGCTGGGAGCCTGTGCAGTAAATTTTATGACCTTAGATACATGCCTATGTCTCAAGTTCTGTTTACAAAGATCAGAATCAGATTTTTAACTGATGGAATACAATGACATCTGTTCATTTACTGTATCTGTGGTGAGACATGAAAATATCTGACTCACTTGTTACAGTAAAGGACAAATATACAATACATTCAAAACAATGTGGAAGAAACGAGCTATATGCCAGATACATGCCAAAAGAAATAATATTGTGTGTAGAACTGATCCATATGCACAGATTCCTGTGGGATGTTATCTTTGCCTTCAATAGAGTTAATTTACTTCCATGACAATACATTTAAAACATCAACAATTTCTTACTATTAAAATATAGTGCTGATGACAGGTGTCATTACTGAAGTCTACTGCATTTTTATAATTTCATGGTGAAATCGTGATGGAGGAAACAAATTCTGTACAATATTCTCAAGCTCTGCAATATTTTGAACTGAGAGAGAAAACAGTGGCAATGTGAAACTGTACACCATCGTTCACAGTTAAATAAGAAAACTCCACAATTTCCTTGATACAGTTTATACTATCTTTTGTACACACTGAAGTGTGTACAATTTTTGTTCACATCTCCTCTACTTCTGTTACCTCTAGCAGCTGCAAGTGTTGCTCTTAGTTACTATTTGACCAATCTGTTTTCATTTAATCATCCATGCAAACATAGTACAGTGCTTACCGCTCACATTTTTAAAAGATTTTTGCCATACATCATTGTTCTTTCTTCTCAGTGTGCAGATGTCCATGCTGAGTATTTCTGCAAGTAAAATAATAGTTTATGAAATAATTCAGAAAATACATTAAGAGATCTTCATGCAAAAGAAAAAAATACTTTCAGTGGAAAATGCTGATTCTAGCAGTATACTTCCATGAATACTGTAAAATAATTGTCAGCTTTTTCTTGGATAGTCTGAGAAACTAAATTCTTTTTAATTGCCATATCATAGGACATTCTGTTGAATTTATGCAATCTTCAGTCATCCCACATTTTCAGCTACTCATCCCAGCTTCTTTTTTACCTTCCACTTCCATTACCAAGCCGTGCTTAGCACAGAATGTAACCATGGTGCAATGACAGGTGTCATCTAAGCAGAACTTGGCTTCGGTGATGTCCTTTACTTGGACCGTACACTTGTTAGCATGTAGAAGAAAAATTTTTTTAAGTTGTTGTTTTTACTGCAAAGGATAATAAACTCACAAGGCTATGGGGGAATAGAATAGGATGGAATGGAATGGAATGGAATGGAATAGAATAGAATAGAATAGAATAGAATAGAATAGAATAGAATAGAATAGAATAGAATAGAATAGAATAGAATAGAATAGGAGTAGACTAGAATAGTTCCAGTTGGAAGGGACCTACAACGATCATCTAGTCCGATGGCCTGACCACTCCAGTCTGTTCTCACACAGTGCACATATACCCCCTTTTGGAAATTTAAGTGATCAGTAACTTCATCTAATAATTAAAATACTGTCTTCTCCTTAAACAGTGCAAGAATTCCACTCTGATCTCTCTGGATTTCAATGATGGTCAAAATCAGGAAGGATTTTTTTTTTTTTTTTTNNTTTTTTTTTTTTTTAAATGGAGGGAGACAACAGCTGGAAAATAAGATTATTTTATCCAATGAAATGCATTCCTCTTTTATAGTAAACGTCAGAAGTGTATGCAATTTGAGACAAATGTGTAATTTCCTTCCCTTGAAAGGAAGGAAGAAATATGGTACCTTAGGTTAATTTGATGGGGCTGTGGCTCCCTTCTTGGAGCCCTCCAGTTTATAAGAATACAAGATACAACATCCGGCAGCAGCTGGTTGGTTCCTCAGGTTCTGTATCCTATCATCTCTAACAGCAGGTAGTGCTGAGCTGCAGAAACAGGGAACAAAGCCCATTCATACACAAAACAGCTGATAGTCCACAACACTAATCCTTTTGTGAAATACAGAACTTTGAAAGCAACTAGTCCAGATCCACATAAAATTTGATTGCCCTGAGGTTAGAAGGCAACACTGTAGAAGTTTTTACTGGTCATATATTTACTCAGATTTTAATAAAGCTCAGCCACAGCATTTGGCTCTGTGACCTTGTGTAATAGTGAATTTTATCATTATCATGCTACATGAACTGGTATTTCCCTCTTTCATTTGAAATAATTTTGCATTTACTAATTTCAAGACGGTTGTTAAATTTTTTGTAAAGTCAAACATAAAATTAGAATGCTGGAGCTGATCCAATGGTTTCTCCAGCTCTGCTATTACAGAGAGTGGCAAAGAGTATTTTCTTTAATTGTTAAAGGCTATGAAGAAAAAGGGTGTTCTAGTCAGTCCTTTTTTTTGGTCAGCATTACCTGTGATGACCTCTGCGTTGTCTTTATTTCTATAAACCACCAGACCCTTTAAAGTCTTATCCAAGTTCTTAATTTTACCAGCTTTGGGTGGCAATGAGTGCCACACTCTAATTATTTGTCATATAAATAAAAATTTATTTTGAATTTGCCAGTTTTAAACATTTTAATTTTCCACCATTGTTTTCAGTTTCATAATGGGAAAACACAAATTTATTTCCTCCACACCATTCACTTGTTTATATACTTTTATTGAAGTATCTGTATATAATTTCTGTAGAGAGTTTGGGTATAGTCCTCTACTATCCTGCATTTTGTAAGGTAACTTCTGACTGTGTTCTGCGAATATAAAAAAATATCCAGATGAGAAAACTGGTTTGGGGAACATTTGTAAATAAAGAAAAAGTAGGCCAGCAATGTATTGTTGTACAGCCACTGCTGTCTGACTCAGTCACAGTCCTAGTAAGAAATATGTAACAGTTACAAATATTTTTCTATTACTCCTCAAACTCTTAAAGTAATTATAATGAGAGTTATAATTAATGTAGCTCAGATTTCCAGAGGGGAAAAAAAAAAAAGTATATTTTATAGGCTTCAGCCTGTAAATTTATTTTTAAAATGCGTGTTTGGCTTATTTCTACTGGTATCTTGTTGAAATAAAAGGAAGGTAGATCTTCTTGATTACCATGCCATAGGTGGGAATGAGACACAGTGCGAATTTCTGACATGAATCCTCTGCAGTGCAGGAGGCTCCCACACTTCACCGCTTTGGGTGGGAGGTTGGACTGAGTTGGAATTCCTACCTGAGTCACACCACGATCCCCGTGTCCACTGGCAACAACCGCGCTGTCCCCCTCAGGTCCTGTTGTGCTTTTTTTGCCTCCATCTACAATTTCAGCCTGTTAAGGGGCCAGCTGCTCTCAGAAAGCAGGAAGGGGTACGAATCAGCTGAGAAGAGTCTCCTTCTTGCTTTAACCCCACCTGCAACTGCTGCCTGAAGGCTCCTTTAGCAACTGTGCCGAACTGTACTCTGAAGAACAGAGCAACTGGCAGCACGGTTTGCGGTTAGAAGCAAGATTCAACTGCAAATTAAAATACACTACCTGCTGTAGATCTTGCGGGTTTGTGTGGCAGGAGCTTTCTATCATTATTCCTAGTGCGGTGGACCTGTTGCACCAAACACAGGTATGGAGCAGAGAATCACCTGGACACTCCTTAGGAATCTTGTGTGCCCCTGTGAGTCCACAGGAGTGCGAGGGCCTGGCAGACAAGGAAGGTGAGACAGGGAATAGGGAACAGGCAGACAGGACTTTCAGTGGAGCTGCACTCTGTTACTGTATCTTGTTCATCCCACAAATATCTCTTGAAAAATGCGCAAGTTACTGTACTTTTCAGCAACACTGGATTACTGCTAAAAATCTGCACTGCCGTGGGACAAACTGCTTACAGATCTTCTGGGTGCAATGATGTGCGTTGTACCTCAGGCTGCAGCAGCCTGTAAAGGTTTGAGATACACATCCGTCCAACGTGGCTTGGGTGCTTGAGATTCTGCAGCAGAATCACAGTCTCCAGCTGTTGTCTCCAACTATGACAGGCATTCCATCTTCAGTCTACTCAGCATTTCCAGTTACATGTGCTAGCAAGTACTGTAAACAGCCTTTTCTCATCACTGAATGGTATGGCTTGTATTAACTGATACTGTTCTATCATATTTTTGTCCTGACAGAATGCAGTGGGAAATATGAACCTCTGTCTCTTCCTGAGTGCGTGCACACGCTGTGCTGATACAGGACCTATGGAGGTGAGAGCGTTGGGCAGCTTTTGGTACAAAACTCTGTCTGCCAGCCGGCCACCCTTTGTGAACACCTATGGCATTTGCAGTGTCTCTGCCAGCCTTATGCCAAATTGATTACAAACATTTCAGTTTGGTTTTAGTCCAGTTTTAAAGGCAGATTATAAAATGGGTACCTTGTTGATGCATGCTTTCAGGCAAATACATAAATAGATAAAGCTACTTGAAGTCTGACATCCCATCCTGGCTGAAGGATTGGAACTGGCATTAATAATTATGTGTCCCAACTGAGGAAGTTGCTTTTAAGAAGTGATATTCAAAATGGCCTCCTTCTTAACAGATATGGTACATGCAATAAACAGACAAATAAAAAACATCAGGAATCCTGTACAAGTGGCAGTTTCACAAAGATAACCTGATGGATGCTCTTAAAAGCCATCTGCTGAAGAAAGAGATCTCACTGCGGTTTTGCATCTGCAGTCCTTGTTACAGAAACATGACCCAGGAAACTACAGGCCAGTCAGCCTCACCTCCATCCCTGGAAGGGTAATAGAACAGCTCATTCTGGATGTCATCCCCAAGCATGTGGAGGAAAAGAAGGTTATCAGGAGTATTCAACATGGGTTCACCAAACGGAAATCATGTTTGACCAACCTGATAGCTTTCTATGATGGTATGACTGGCTGGGTAGACAAGGGAAGAGCAGTGGACGTTGTCTGCCTTGACTTCAGCAAGGCTTTTGACACCATCTATTATAACCTACTCATAGGCAAGCTCAAGAAGTGTGGGCTGGGTGCCTGGTGAAATGGATCCTGAACTGGCTGGATGGCAGAGCTCAGAGGGTTGTGATCAATGATGCAGAGTCTGGTTGGAGGCCTGTAGTTAGTGGGGTTCCACAGGGTCAGTGTTAGGTTCAGTCCTGTTCAACCTGTTCATCAATGACCTGGTTGAAGAGACTGAGTGCACCCTCAGCAAATTTGCTGATGATACCAAACTAGGAGGAAGGGCTGACACACCAAAAGGCTGTGCTGCCATTCAGTGAGACCTGGACAGGCTGGAGGACTGGGCAGAGAAGAACCTGATGAAGTTCAACAAGGGNGCATCAGGAAAAGTGTGACCAGCAGGTCGAGGGAGATTCTCCTCCCCCTCTGCTCTGCCCTGGTGAGGACACATCTGGAGCACTGCGTCCAGTTCTGGGGTCCCCAGTTTAAGAAGGACAAGGAATTACTGGAGGAAGTCCAGCAGAGGGCTACAAAGATGTCTAGGGGCCTAGAGCATGTTTCTTATGAGGAGAGACTGAGAGAGCTGGGTCTGTTCAGCCTGGAGAAGAGAAGCTGAGAAGGGGATCTCATCAATGCTTATAAATATCTCTAGTGTGCATGTCAAGAGGATAGGACGAGACTCCTTTCAGTTGTGCCTAATGATAGAATGCGGGGCAATGGGCACAGACTGAAGCACAGGAGGTTCCATCTGAACATGAGGAGAAACTTCTTTACTTTGAGGGTGCCAGAGCACTGGAACAGGCTGCCCAGAGAGGTTGTGGAGTCTCCTTCTCTGGAGACATTCAAAACCTGCCTGGACACAGTCCTGTGTGATCTGCTTTAGGTGAACCTGCTTTAGCAGATGGGTTGGACTAGATGATCTCCAGAGATTCCTTTCATCCCCAACCATTCTGTGATTCTGTGATTTATACGCAAATATGTCAGAGTATATATATGATATGCTGCAATGATTTCATAATAAAGTTTGTGCTGTGCTCTGAAAAAAACCCACAGTGATATTATATCTTTTGCATTTTAAAATGTAGCAATTAGTACACATATCGGCTACCCATCATTTTGTTGTAAATTGAATGATCAAAGAGAAAGTGAAAAAATAGGTGGTCACCTGTTTTGTTTCCCTCTTATTTAAAAAATAAACAGCTATATTTATTTCTTAATTTCTTTCTTTATTTGCAGGTAAAGCTTTCAGGTATATTTCTCTACAGAGCTCAATTTTTTAAGTGCATTGAAAACAGAAAATAAGACACAAATATAGAAGGTTTTTGATGGTACTACTTACTTACCTTTGAAGGATATCCTTTTTTAGATTGCTCATCAATCTTTTCCTTCTTGTGTAATTATTTTGATACAACCCGTGGCTAAGATATTCCATGTTTACCAGCTGCCTTGCTGATTACTATAATGAAATATTTCACCACAAGTTTGACTCTCATACCATGAAAGTAGGAGAAATTTTGCAGCATTCAGGATAAACGGAACTTTAAAAAGCACGTTCCTAGAAGATCAGCTTGCTGCCTTCAGCAACAGCAATATGCTAATTAGAAGAAAGGTACAAAAACGATCTCCAGTGAAACACAGAAGTGCAAGTTTTGTGCTAGCACTTTCCAAAATCCAGAGGGCTTTTACATGCTGGTGGCAGCGTAGTTCCAGTGGTCTCATGATAACAGTCAGAGTGGTTAAAGGACACTGAAGACAGTGCAGCGGTAGTGCAGCAAACTGAATTGTAATATCCCTCACCTCTTGACCATCTCAGGGGGGCAGAAACTCAAAATTCCTCCTTCCTTTGCTGAGTAGCAGGTGTGTGGAGTCTTGCCCCTTGTCATACACTGGCCAGAGGAAATCTCTGCCAGGAATCCTTGCAGAGTTCTGCTTTTATGAACAGAGGACAGAATAAACCTGGCATTTCAAGATTTTAAGAGACAAAAGACTCATTCACAAAGACCTCTCCATACAAGTGATATTCTGCGACTGTAAACAGTTCTGTTCTGCCAGATATTCTCAGGTAAATCTAAAATGTTAGTAGCACACATGATAGAAGTAGATAAACACAGTTAGTACTGAAGTCATAGTTTGAAGTTCTTGTTTAGTATTTATTCAGTGCAAATTTGAATTTTGAAAAACAAAAAGCCCCATAGTATTTTAATATTTAGGCAACAAAGCAAGATACTTGTTTCTTATATGCTTAGGCACACTATTGGTTACAACACATAAATGCAATAGCTTACACTTAACAGTGTATTTTATGTGGAAAATCTTACAATGAAACCTGTCGATTTTTCTGATTTTTTAAAAAAAAATGTGTTCACACTTTGACAAAGATTAAATCATCCTTCAGTGCTTATCTGTGCATTGTATTGTGACTATGAATAGGTCATTGTCTTCAAAGTTACCGTTCATGGATGAAAAATTCAACAAATGCATGAGTTTATGCATCAAGAACGTATTGTGCTTGTATTGCTATGGCAGTATCTTCTGAATAGAGTTTAGGCACATTTCTGTTGCAATGTGGTGCACAGTTTACCTGACTCTTGCCATAGTTTTGTGGTTATGTAGAAGACAGCCTGTAATGCAGTCCACCTTTTGATTTTCATGAAAATTCAAGTCACTTACAAGGAAGTGAAACACACTACAACATAAAAATGTTAAAAGTAATAAAATGTTAAATCCCTTATTTCAAAAATCCCCTACTGTATATTTCAAGTCATAGCTACTGAATCTCTTCTTCACTCAGAACTTCCATTATCTTCAACTAAATTGGTCCTTTAGGAGATCAGAAAGTGTGTCCTATTGAATTCAGGTGAATTTTGCTATAGAACTACATTAAATGCCAAATTCAAAATGCTGGATATAGCTAATGTTTTCTGAGTGCTTGAGGTTATGTTTTTAGACTCTATGCACCTGCAATCTGAGATGGCAAAAGCAGAGGCATTGAAAAGAAAAGGCTGAAATGTCACTTCTTAAAGTAGTCTATAACTGGACATGTTGCCTGTAACTTTCATTCTGTGCTGCAACGGCGTGTAGCGTAACCAATCTGGAGAGTCTTGGCAGATAATTTTGTTAGTGAAAGAAAAAATTCCTGTACTACAAGCACCTCAGGTAGGTGTTATGATATAATAGATCTTTAAAAAGAGGATGCTATTCCTCTAATCTGACAGAGTTTGAGGTCTTCAAAACCAGTTCCCAGACCATTGTTAAAGACTATAAACAGAAATTAGACATGATCTTCTTCCCTGCTAACTTATGTGGTAGCTGATGGCCTTAATTTAGTTCTAATCCCTTTCCATTTGTGCTTTGTAATGCACTTGAACATAATTTAGGTAGTGGAGACCTAGTGCCCCCTTCACTTCCAACACATTAAGTTTCCATTGGCTTCAGTGGGAAGTGGAGAGCAGCGGCCTTTTTAATAATGGAAGTCATGAACATTGCTCATCACAGTCTTTTTCTGTCTGTTCAGTTCTACAGGACATGTTAACACATGCAGGGCTGTGGTTCTGAATGCAAGAAGAAAAAAAAAGTGTGTGAGGGCAAATACTGCTGGGCAAATACTGTGTGCCGGGCTCTTTCAAATAACTGGGCTGCATTCTGCTTTTGGTGTAATTGTAATTATAGGATTGCTTTCAGTTTACGCAGGTGTGTTGGAGACAGGAATTTGTCCCACTGAGATTACTTCGTAGGCTGATGTAACAGCCCATCAAGATTAGTAAAATATCAGAACTTGGCTCACAAGGGAAAAACCCTCAGGATTTATAGTCTGACTGAGAAAGGTAAGAGTACATAGAATGCCTAATTACACTACAAAAAGGATGTTAAACATATTATCATTTCTGGTTTTCTGTATTTTATACATAAAATGCAATAAAAATCCGATGTTAGATACAAAGTAAAATGAATGTCACTGAAAAATTACTTTGTCCCAAAATAACATCCTACCCCTCCAAATACTATGAAATGAGGGTGTATCTAGACACTATTTAGATTGTCTTTCAGCTCTCAGAACAAAATGCATTCCATGGGAAGCTGAATGATGGAATTTTAGTTGCAACATAATTTTCCAGCTGTTCAAAAAAGGCACATCATGGTGTAAAATTTCACTGCTGAAGAGCAGTAAAATTGACTGATGAACAGTCATACCCATCTGGGCCCAATCCTGGAAAGTGTTAAGTGTCCCAAATTTCTGCATTTCTGTTGAGGCCAGTGGGATTCTGGGGTTTGCTGAGTATTTTGTGGTCAAAATAAGAGGAGAGAAGAAGATCTTTCACCTCCTCTCAGACTAGGGCCAACAGCCAATAACATCAAACCGATCCTACCGTCGTTAAACTTAGTCCAAGACACATCAGTATGAAACATGGTGCCAGCAGAAATTTGCTATGCATTAGATGATTTGTGTCTGTTTCTCTAACATTAACTTTGGAGGTCTCTTGGATGAACAGCAAGACAGATTACAAAAAATGCTTGTTTTCTGCATCCCAGTGGAAAAGAATCATCTGTGTGAACTGCTGTTACAACAGTAAAAAAAATTCTTAAAGTATTTTATTTGCAAAATATTTACACTATCTCCTCAAAATAAATGAGGATTATCTTAATCAGTTCTTATTTTAGAGCCAAAAAAGATTGTCTGCTTTGGGAGGATAACAAATCTGACACTTTTCATCTGTTTAATAGACTGAAATTTTCCCTTTTCTTTTGGTGCCCGGAAGGAGCAACATCACAGCTGGACACATCTTCTGAGGACTGTAATTTCTTTACTGAGGATTGTAGGACTGTAACTTCTTTACTTCTTTCCTTCAACTGGAATCTTCCACTGGAGTGACATTTACAAGCTTCTTTTTACTTGCCAGTCACATCTCAAAGCCAACCAGGTTCCTTATTCAAGAGCTTTGTCTTGAGTCATCTCCTTATTCAGTCACTGAGTTGTATCATCTGAATGGCACAATACAAATATGCCATTGGTTTATTTAATGGTCAACCCCCTTCTCCCTCTTGTTGCCTATCAAGAACATTGTCTTGATTTGAGACAGAGTAAAAAGAAACAAGTGTTTCCATAGGCTTTCAGCCTGACTTCATCCTATGAAATTTTTTTCCAAGTGCCAACTTGTTTTGAAGATTTTTTAATGGACTGTTAAGACAGAAGTGGCTAAAATCTTACTTTGCTCTGATAAATTCAGTATCAATTAGAGAAATCTGCAAGACATTCTAAAATGCGTCCAAAATGTGAGAATATTCTTATTATCATATGATTTTAAAAAATTTATTTAAGAGAGAATGTGAATCTTCACCTGAAGTCTGAGCCTACTTCCACAAACTAGTCCCCTGAGTGATTTTTGCTGTCTACAAAGTTACTAATGTGAAAAACGACTACTGCTGTCATTAAAGCTTGAGGAATCAGACCCTACAGCTCCACTAACAACTTTATCATTCTTATAATTTGCTTACAAAATGACGTGTTACAGTGCCATGCAAGTTGATGCTGGATGTCAGGTTCATCTGCTCCCTGCATCCATCCAGGATCTGAGACCTTAAATGCAAGAGCACAAAGGCAAACCCGAACAGAAACTCAATTACTCTCCTGTGATCCAAACCCCACACCTCTGAAAATGTCTGTACCTTATAAATGATGAACTCAAGAAAGTCAGCAAATGCATAATAGAATAATTGTAACGAGAGTAAGCCAATTCTGCAGAGATACAACGAGGAACCAGTCAAATAGAAAACTCATAGCAAGAGAACCTAGCATAAATGCAAAGGGAAACACTTGGGTAGCCAGATATCTATACAATATTATATATCCAGACAGGAGTATTCATAATGGTTTGCCCATTTAATGACTCCCAAAGTGAACATTTGAATATTTGCTTGTAGCATTCTTTATTTTGTTGCTTGTAACAACGTTTTTAAAGAACTCTTGGGAACTTTCTCTAAAGACATCATTCCTTTGTAGGAGAAATGAAAAAAAGGCATCTGCTACGAATACTACCATCAACAGAAATGTCACGGGTCTAGCCCAACTTTCATGTTCTTTCACCAATTTATACCACTTATATCTTTCTGTGACTATTCCTGTACTAAACCTATATGTACTCACAGAAAAGAGCTATTTGATGAAGAAAAGTGGAATTCTCAATCGCAGCTTAGATTCCCTCTCGTTCTTCCGTCTTTAAACTTCCAGAAGTCGTGATTGGGTAGAGGTATTTCACACATAGTTTAAGAGTTACTACTGTAGCACATCTACCTTTAGGAGCAGTGAGCTTGAACTAGCACAACTGCAGTGTTAACTGCTCTGCTCATTTGCACTGTCACCGTCATCTAAATTCTGAGTTGGCACTTCAGGTGTGAACATTAGCAGCTGCATTATTCAAATCCTTTAAGAAAGTGGGATAATCTCATCTCAGAAAGTATTTTAATAATATATTAACTATGGAGAGATCTCAGCAGTGGGGTTCCACTTGTCTTGGTGATAAGCATGATTTGCAGGATTTTGGGAAAAAAATTTCTTAAATGACCATTATTGCAGGCTGGTGCAACATGACTACCAAAGAAACAAATAAAGAACAGCAGTTGAAGCAAAAATACTAGACGATATTCACTCACTGGATAACTTACCTTTATCCGTCCTTTAAAAAACAGGAGTTCTAACCACTACCGTGTCACACTCTTGATATTTTAGCCACCTTGACCCATCTACTTGTTTCAGACATGCCTCGTTAGCATTAAAACTTCCATCTCAAAATATCACTCCATAGTCATCAATCGTCAATAGCAGGGCCAAAGACTCAAGCATTATTTTTGTGTATTAGCATTTCAATCTATTATATTGCAGACAACATGAGAAATGTTAGATGTCATGATGCTTATAACATCACAATCTAGTTGCAGCCTCCTCCACCCTAAGACTCCTGTCAGTTCATATTGGTAGAGCTACACAGATAACAGAAACAACAGACGATTTGAAAGAAAATTCTGGTGTCAGTATATCTGAATGTAATCCACTGTCTCAGAGAGACAGTCCTCTACTTTCCTTTTCCCATTTGTGCTCATCACATAGGTGGGGTATTTTCAAATAATTGTACTATGGACTATAAACTCGAGGGGGAGTAAGGAGTACAGAAATAACCTTCCTGTACAATATGACCTCCCTTCTGACTTTGGGAGTTCATGGGACCTAAAATAAGAGGTCACGCAGCCTCCCCAAACTCACTGCTGGAGTCTGCTGGTCCTCTTGACTGCTGTCACACCTACGTGTGATGGTTTTCCTGATGCGCACAACTGTCTGCTCGGGACTGAGCTGAAACCACTGAACTAATTTCATGTAGGAGTTCAGGTTTAAGCCATTTTTAAACAACATTAACATATTTCATGTATTTTCTCTCCAGGAAAAAAAAAAAAAAAGAAGCCCTTGAGAGTCCAAAGCAGAATAGTTTCTATAACATAAGGTAATCTTAAATATGATAGATGTAGGATCTGCCTATGACTTGCTGTCAATTACAGAATTTATCCTATATCAGATGAAACGAGTTTAATAAACCACTTAAGTGTTATAAGGTATGCTTCCTACCAACATGAATTATGTATCTATCTGCAGCCAAATGTATGTGTTCTATCGCTCTGAATATTAAATACAAAACCTATGTTTAAATAATGTGAAGGGTCTGATTTAAAGCAACAAAAGCCAATAAATTCAAAGTTTATGCTGGCACTCTATCCTTAACTCACACAAATTGTTTCGAACAGGTATAATGGCATGAATTACACCCCTCTTACATTTATGTTTCTACTTCCACATTTGAATTTCCTGAGTTTTGTCA
The DNA here is from genome assembly GCA_013399365.1 of Pampusana beccarii. NCBI lineage: Eukaryota > Metazoa > Chordata > Aves > Columbiformes > Columbidae > Pampusana > Pampusana beccarii. The sequence goes on from VWYH01004008.1 coordinate 181,119, forward strand.
GCCCAAGTCTCTCCATGAGTGTCTTTAAATAGAGTTCTAAAGTGTAATTTATTAGCTTTGTTTTTATTTTTTAGGGCAAATGTATGCCTTATACAAAATCTGAAAATGCAGATTTTTTTTCTGTCTGAGGATGGAATGCTTCCTTCGGAACTGTTTTAGTTTCACCATTTAATACACAATCAGAATGTTTAAAAAATATTTACTAATTACCTTATTAACTCTGTATTATTTACACAGGAGACTGTAACGAGTCCCTCAGAGCTTTTCTGATCTCTTGAGTTACCATAGAACTGGCCAGATAGTTAGTATGCTTATTAAAAAATAATTGTTACAAGCCATTCGTAGAGTCTTAGCAATATGGATAATAGCAAAGTGAAGGTCTATACAGTGTTCATGTTTCAAACGCTGAGTTGGGTTTTAGCTGCTTTGCTGTTTCTATAATTTTATATAGAATCACATAAAAATGAATAGGACTTAAAGAGCCCAAAATAGATTCTACCCAGCTGGGGTTTTGCCAGAGGATTCCATGTAAGTATAATTGGAAAAAAACTGATAGAGAACACAAAGGGAAGGTGTGATTTTTATATCTATGGCAAAGCTGTTAATCAAGAAGTACCTGTAAGTCCTTGGTGAGAGGTGAGAATGAAGCAAGATGGTATTCAACAGTGTGATGTCTCAGTACAGCAAATAAATGCAAATCTCAACAAATAGGCACATACTGCAGTCTTAAAATGCCACCTTAGCTATAAGTTCCTCCAGAGAGGAATACAAGTTACAGCTAAGTTGGGAGCACAGAATGTGTCTATTAAACAAGAGAAAGTTCTGTAGTATAGTATAAAAACCTCAGACTTGGAAACTGAAAAATACTAAGTTGTCACTTTCAAAACTAATATCAGTATTTTGAGAAAGTAACTAAATCATTTTCTCTCTAAAATTCCTACCTGTAATATGGGAATACTTACTCCACCTAGGGAGTCTCAAATATTTACTTGTTGGTATAGCACAGAAAAATATATACTACCTGTATGCAAAATCCTACCATCATATACTTATCTTATTTATGAACTTCAGTAGGTTTGGTTAGGTTTTTAGCATGGCCAGCTTATCACATCTGCTTGTAACTTTTGCAGTGTTCTTCAGCTAGCTTAACATCTATTGAGTTTGCTCTGTATGCTTTTATTGAATTAATTTGAATTGTTCTATTATTGTGCTAGAGCTGCTAAGCTGTTAACAAACGGAATTACTCTGGAAAGTAACCTCTTTCACATAGATGTTCAGAAAAACCTTAATATTTCTCTTCAGGTTAGTTATACACCAAATGTGATTTTCATTGCGGACATCGTTCTTCACCTTAAGATGAGAGAATACAAAAATGCCTGTAAATGTGGAAATGGCTCAACACACTTTTTTATGTTGTTATTCAAAAGTAGTTTTATTCTGTTGTTCGGAAGTCTGCACATCTGCAATATGTGTAACTATATGACTTTAAACATTTAGGGATGCTTTACATATAATTTTAAAAGTATAAAGGTACATGTTTATCTACACTTGGCTCAGGAATGCTAACTCTTAAGATTCTTCTGATTCAAGGTTCTCCGAGAAGTGTCAGACTTAGTACACACAATGTTAAAGGAAGTTGTAACCTAGAGAGTCAGAGATCACATCACAGTTAATTATCATAGGAAATATAAAACAGAATGAATAAATGAAACAAAAAACATTACTTGCTTGAAAATAAAAAATTTATTTTGTACATGAATTGGACAAGTCTCGTTCTCTGTCTCTCTCGCTGCAGACATTTTGACTGCCATGAGTTCAGTCTCCAAATTCTATTTCAGATTTAGTTCTGAGGGTCATTATTATGTCAATTGACAATTTAATTGCTATTACATTAACACTGTGGTATTTGTTGCTCTATCAGAGGCTCTCCATCAAAAGATAATTTTTATTTAGTTCACTAGTTAACTGTGGTTTTGAATGCAGACCCATAATCCAGTGCTAATGTTTCACATGAAAAAGACTACATTACAAAATATTTTAAGTGAAAGCCCAGCTGCTAGTTCTTTTTTCACTGGGAGCGTGAGGGTCTACCAAGGTATCTATGTGACTAATGTAATTTCATAATTATGTAGTACAATATGTTAGAAGCCATGCATGAGCATATGCACATAGACAAAAAGTCGATAAGTTAAGTTTTGGCAGTTTTGTTTAGTTGGTTATAAGCCATATATACAAATGCAAACAGGATTCTATATGGTTTAGAATAAAGGCCTGATGTACATATAGATCATTACATGTGCATCCCTGAATACAGAGCCAGACAACCAAGGAAGAATACCTAATACAGAAGTGAACAGATACTGAACGCAAAAAGTATCTAAACAACAAAACCTTCATAGTTTTACAGAAATAGGAACTATAATATAGAGAAGGTAAATGATGGTGGTTATTGTGATTTTAATTAATTTGGATCATTTGTGTCTCAAGGATTTATTAATTTCCTTTTCAATCTTTAAAGAAAATTGAAAAAGAAGATGTTCTGTATTTGCTCTTGAATGCCATATCTCATTCTTCAGAATGGGATAGGGCAGGATAAATTCTTTTATTGCTGCAGTTGATTAACAATGGAAATTTATGTGTGATTATAGCAAATAGTGATCAGAAACAGAGGGTAAAAAGGAGCAATGAGTCTTTTTTCTCTATTTTATGATAAGCAAAAAATATTTTAGTTCTTGTTTTTCTCCTGTTTTTAAAGACATTTTAAGTCTTGTGGGTCTTTGAAACCTATGGATTTCAGTTTAACAATTAAAGAAATTATTACATCAACAGAATCACAAGGTAATAAGTTAAGCAAGTGAAGAAAGGAAATTTCTCCTAATCTTAAAAATACTGCCTATGAGCTCATATCCCTAACTTTAAAAAAGTAAGGTTTAGCAGCCATATACTTACAAAGCCTCCAGTGAGCAGCTTTTATTTTTCAAAATTCTAGATAGAGCTGTGATTACTCAACATTCATGAATTACACCTCATGCATAATTCGTTAACCTGATTTTCCTTTTTGACCTTTTGTTTTTAATTCTGTTTACATAGGTGACGATTTCTATGCTATTTCTTGAGGTAGCATCGAATTTCATTGTAATAGGTAAGGTTGGTGTTGTTGCTGTTTTTACTGCAGCAGTAACTAAAAAGCAGCTGAAAAGATTTGTTCAGACAACCCAGGAAAAGCATTCCTTGGACAGAGATCAAATAAAGTCTACATTTTGACCTGGTTTAGAATTATGCCTGCATATAGAATATTCTAAATAAAAAGCATCCAGATATAGGTGGTAACAATTTAAAATGACAGTACTCAGTTGAAAGAAATTGGAATTTCAGGTATTTATGTACAAGTTATGAATTTGGTTTGCTATATTAAATTGACCTAGTATTGAATCACACAGTGCCTCTAGATTCACACATCTGCTGTCTGGATTCCTGTAAAATATACAGGGTGGACAATGAAAAGTGACTAGTCCTCTCAGCTGCAGAACAGTGTTTCAGAATAACACTGTGTCTGAAGCTGCAAAGTCCAGATTGACTCAACTTTTTCACAGGCTGGGGATGATATACATGGGAGCAAAGGTATACCAGTGATTCTCCAGAAATGGGAATTAAAGTTATTGGAAATTGATTTAAATTATTTTAATTTTGGTATATGTATTTAGAAGCACACAGAGAAGTAGACAGAAAAGGACCCCACTTAAAAAGGAACAGGACGTAAGGATACTTGAAACAGAAGTCAAGATATACCAGTATTTCCAAAAGAAGACACGATGGAGGAGTTCAGCTCAGCAGAAGTGATGTGAAAGTGGCAGTGTCACAGATGTGAATCTCATGAACATTACTGCTGGTGAGAAAATTAAGGCTAGCAATGTAGTTGTTGTTTTACTTAGACCTGAATATCTCTTTTGTGTTCTAAAGTACAGAGTGATTGTTCTTATCAAACATTTTGAAAGTCTTTGTCTGCTTGTCCTATTGATCAGATGACCCTGAAGGGGTGAACTGTAAATCAGAGAGAGGAGCTCTAGGAGAGACATTGTTCAAGTTACTGAGATGTTTTATGAGGTATTCAGCACTCCTGTAGAGTTCAAGGCAACTGGAATGTGGATACTCAAATCTAGAAAGTCTCCACAGTGAGGTACTGAGCTTACAGAATGTGCTGGTGAACTGCAAGCCTATCCAGATTTAGGAAAGCGTGAAAAAAATACTGACACGGTTTGTAGCTCCAGGCATAGGAATCTCAAAACGTAGAAATCTCACGCTGCAAGGGGTTCTAGATGAGTGCTTGGAAATTGTAATTAGCTGTCTTTGTTTAAATTATGTATCTCTTAAATACAAAGGACTATTCCTGAATTATTTTCCATATCTGCTAAGGTCATGATGGTTTATGTGTGTCATTTCATGCAAAATATTTATATTTTATATATTTATATTTAATATATTTTATATATAATATTTTATTGGGGCAGTTTATGAAAATAAGTTTTCATATAACCTGCCTGGACACCTTCCTGCGTAACCGCATCTGGGTGTTCCTGCTCTGGTGGGGGGACTGGACTAGATGATCTTTCGAGGTCCCTTCCAATCCCTAACATTCTGTGATTCTGTGATTTTGTAAACATAAATTTATTTTTTAGCATTGACGAAGGGTTATTTTTGTATGTATTTATAGGAAGACCACAGGGCAAACTACAACGCATGAGCATGTCCTCCACATTGCTTCTTTGGAATATCTCTTTCAAGCAATCCATTTTGTTTTCTGTCAGGAATCTTAAGTGAACCAGAGCACTGTTCAGAACCGGTTTCCTCTGTGAGATAATGAGATCCAAAACAGTGGAGATTTATACAGTTGCAGGTGTCAGCTGCCATGACTCTTATTAGCCTGTCCCCATTTAAGTTTTATGCCCTGTCCCTTCTCAAGCTTCATCCAGCCTCCTTTTTCCCTCTAGAGCCTCCTCTGCTTTCTACTAATTCTTAGCTCTGTTTACAGGATTAGCTTCTCCCCTTCAGGTCTTTTTGCTGGTTGAGAGCCAGATAAATTATGAGGACAGAAAATAGATCCTGGCCTCTTATAACAGAGGAAAAATTCCATTCCACACAGTTCACCTGAAAAGATGAAGTTTCAGTTGAACTGAGGGAATTACGGCATGGCTTGACTGTCAAGCAAGTTCTGTAATATTGAAGAGTTTTTGTTTTAATTTTATTTTTTTAGGATATTGACATCATTAGGAAATACATTTCTGACCACTTTCGTGGTCTCTAATGTTTGGCTAGGAATCGTTAACCTGCATCTGTCTTTTCAGTCTTGGAATAATCAAAAGGAACAAGAAAAAGAAAAAAAGAAAAAAAACCCCACTAATTTATATATTCAGGTTTCAGAAGTGGAAAACCAGTCAGAGACTTCTCAGAGACTTCTGGAATTTGTTGGTCCAACAACTGAGGTCCTCCGTGGTGTAGAGCATAGCAGGTATGGTTACATAAAGGATTTTTGCCAGAGTAGGGATAGGATTTTGGGGCTGCTGGTGTTAACTGAAAGAAGGGTTAACTACCACACTGTTCTGCAGCAAACTGGACAAAAAAAGGTCTATTTTAATTTCTGAAGGTATTGCAATGAGATGCAGTTGATCCTGTGTATTCATAAGACCAGGTAGGAAACAGAAAAATGTACCAACGATGTTACTGGTGCCTGGGAATGCTCGCCTGTTACTGTTTCCCATATAGCAAACAGATTTTTAATCTTTTTCTAAGCTCTCCTTGGATACTTCAGTCTCCTTTTAATCAACTGCTGCTTCAGCTCAGCTATTATAGCTGTGTGGCTTTTACTAAGCAATGTTTGTCTCTTTTGAGCTCCTCTTACTCTTCTGATACATAGCAATAGAGACATAGATTCAATTCCCATGCTTAGGCCAATACACAGAGGAACCTAAAATAGCATCCAATTAATTAAACAACAAGAAAAACAAACAAATAGTAAAGCAGAATTTACCAGAAATTCCTATATTATAGTGAGATGCTGTCTCAATCAATCCTCTGCTGTTTTCTTAAACACCAGAAAAGTAGCTTTAAAAATCTCATGAGGAACACAGATTCTGCTGGTTCACTCTGAAGAGAAAGGTAATCAGAAATAGCCCACTTAGCAAGATTCTTCTAAGGAAAAGAAAACAAAACCAGAAACACACAACTTCTCTTTGCCATATACAGCTACTGCTGTTGTCAAATGAAAGCTGCACTGGAGCAACTGAAGGGCCAGCAGCATCTTCCAGGCAGCAGCAGGGACATGCCTGTCTCCTGCTGGTTTTTGGAGAGGGGAACCGGTGCATCTGTAATTGTGTAACTTGTATAAGGAAACAGCAAAACAAGATCCAATCCAAAACACACTGAAGACAAGCAGGTCTTTCTGCTACCGTTCATGGGCGTATAAAATGGCACAACTGACTTACACTTACTCTGATATAGGGATGGAGTTCAACCATTTTCAAGTGTAGCAGCAACAGCACCTAGAGAAAAACACAAAATCAAATCTACTGTGAGAAGAATCTCTGTGACTGTTTTAAAGTGAGTATCTAAAGTATTAGATGAACAGGGATTGTGTTTTAATATTTAGCTACTTTATTAATTAAATTTTAAATTATTTTTAGTTACATATAGAAATTTCTTACTGCATATACATAGTAGACACCTGAGTTATTTTCTCTGCTATGGTAATAATTCATAGTTGAAGAAGGAAAGGAAAAGGTATAAATGACTTTTTATTTTTCCCTTTAAGGCTTCAGTTTGTTAACCTGTTTGGATAATGCATATAATTGTGTTCTCAAAAAAGTGTATTATTATAAATGTTGCCATCTTCATGACCAAGACAAAAATACAGATGCATAACATTAGACATTAAAACTAGAGAAAAATAAGAAAAGCTAGAAAATTCCTTCTTGACCTCACCCTTCTGCAGATTTCACAAGTGGTATTATAATGGCTACAAAAATATTGAGCCAGAAATTACTGAGCCATTTGGACACAAAAGAAGAAGTGATCTGATCAGTGTTACTTTTCATTATGAGAAGAACTAAGTTGATCCTTGCAAGAGGTCTGTGAATTTTCACAACTAGGACATAATTTTCTACACCTTTTATATCAAGTAGATATTTTCTGCTGTAAGAAAGAATGAGCACAACCCTTCATAATTTTGAGGTTTTTGCACTTTTTTAGTCGTATACATCATATACAAGGGTAAGGAAGAATTCAGCCTTTGATTGGAGCATCATTCTGATTTGGAAAGTGCCTGTCATTTGAACATTGCTCATACTCCCATCAAGTGACTCATGAGGTACTGTAGGCAAAATAAAAACAAATCAAAACAAACAGGAGCTGAAACAAAAAGCAAATAAAGATTTCATTGTCTTTAATAGTCTTCTATGGTCTTTGACTCTTAAATGTGTGTGTGTTATTTACCATAACAAATAACCATAGATTTCTTCCTACCCATCATTTTTCAAGGAGGTAATACTACTGATACTACTACTACTACTACTACTAGTGATACTAATAACAATAGTATTAATACTATTACTATGTTTTACACACATACTCTTCCAAATTTGTAAGTCAAATCTGCATTTTGGCCAATTTTATTGGGCCTTAAACAATAAAATTACATCATTTGTGGTGTATTGCATGGCAGAGCCACTAACAAAACTGCTTTGTCAGCCTACAGATGGTTCATATAGCTCCATCCTGTTTGATGATTTTAATAATCTATTCTAAATTATCTATAAACGCTATCTGTTATTGATACATACAGTTTATTTTAGGGACAGCAAAATAATTATCAAATTGTACAAGAATATTGTTGCAAGAACCTTAGTGTTACTGTTAAACTGTTGTGTTCTCGTAAGAGGCTCATTATTTTGCCTGCTTATCTTTTCTGGACATCAGAATATTTATGGAATCCACTAATAACCCCCAAAAATCTATCAACAGCTAAAAGGCCACTGTGATCTTTAAACATATTGGCTAACAATGAGTCAGCTTTGGTGATGACAGTTTTATATACATTTATGTTGTAATTAAGCTTTAGTTATTTAATGGTATGTTGTTTTCAGGCTTTCTGCTTCAAATGCCCAGTACTCCTTTGTCTCTCATGCTTTTTGCAGTGCTTGGAAAGTTGTATAAAACCATATTAAATAACCTAGGATCTTACTTCTGCTAAGTTACTAGACTTTCTTTCTTACTATTGGATAGCTGTCTTTCAGTTGTCTTTTATCGTGTCAGTTTATTTCCTTCAGAGAAAAATATGGTGGTGTTTCTGTGATGATTCCTGGTGATTCAGTGACAATGATATTGAGTAAAGTATATTATTTTTTATTCTTTTAGTTGAATAAGAATGAAAATCCTGCTACGTGAGACTGTAGAACAACCTAGCAGTTTATGCAATGCTGTGCTGCTTATTAGTGCTGTCTAGAGACATTGGGATATCAGTCATACAAGCATGTTCAGACCAACTTTACAGTGCATGTAATGCTTGCCCTACTTTGAGTGCAATGTAGCATGGTTGAGTTTATGTTTTACAAACAGGATTTGCTGCGCACGTACAGTGCTATAAGTACACATGCTATCCTAAGGTCCCTTAATAAGGTTTGGCAGTAATTCCTTAAAGAACTCAACTGCAGTGATATCACTCAAGCCCTAAACAGAGCGCAAGAACTTCGTAGTATCACAGAGAATCAGAGTACATTGTGATGTAAAGGAACAAAAGCTGTAAAAATACTAGCAGGTTTATGTAATAGGAAGAGTTGGCACTGCCACATTAAACAGTACAATATACGATTCAGATCCATGTTCTTTTGTAGACTCTTTGTCGAAAGCAGTTACATTACTTCTCGCCAATAAATGAAAGGGTCAAGGACACACCTGTTTTCTTCCAACACTGCTAATTCATAGAGGGGAGCCACTTTGTGATATGCTCTAAATATCGAAGTTTCCTCAAGATGACAAGAAATAAGGCTTCTACCCCCCTGCAAAAAACAAACAAAAACAAACAAAAAAACCCAAACCAAACCTAACTACGAAAAAATCCCACCAAATAACACAAACAAACCAAACCAAAAATAACAACCAAAAAACCACCAAAGGACAATTTGTAATTGACCTGTTTTGATCTCTCTCCTGTCACATTTTCATCAGGTTGACTACCTCTCACTGGCAGTTGCTGGCTCCTCTCTGTAAATCTTACATTTTACGTGAAGAGTTCCCAAAAGTTCTAATTTTATTCTCATTGAATGATGGCAGCCAACATTAGGGAATATGCTATTAACCATATGTATATTATACCTAGCTTTTGGGTTGGGACTTTGCACAAGTCTTCAGCTTAGGCTCCTAGCCAGTATGGATTGGCTTAAAAATGCATTCAGTTACGTCCTCTTGACATCTGGATTTGAAGGAATATTAAATTTTTAGAACTATATCAGCACCACGGTCATCTGTTAGCCAGGTCACTATTGTTGCAATATCACGGCTAAAAGCAAATTAGAAAAGATGAACAAGACAACAGTAGTAAAGAAGACAGTTTCCCTGTCTTTCTGGTAAATTGTTCTTGCAGGGCATTTTCTTTGAAGCGGATGGTACTTCTTCTCTGTTCCCCTTCTTCCCAAAAGACATCATCTGCTTTCCTGCTCTGTTGAGCAGAGGGTGCTCAGCTCTGTGTGTTCTGCCCAGGTCTCTGTCTCTGAAACCCATAGGAAGACTTCTGAGAGGAAGGTGGCATCATATCTCCTTGTGACTGCTGAAGAAGAGGAGGCATGGGGCAAGAAGCAGGAGGCAGGGATGATCTTATTGCCAGCAAACAGATGATACTGGTGAGTATGGGTGGGTGAGTGCTACTGCATGGGAAGGCCCTGGCTCCTCTATAATAGGTTTGTGCCACTTAGTGAAATAAAACGCATGAGAAATACTCTGAATGAAATGCTTTGCACAGATAGCACATACCCTCCAAAGCCTCAGATAAATTATATGTACATATACATACATATGTACATTCTATACAAGTACTGCCTCAGACTATGAGTAAAACAATCTTAGGATGGAGGTAATATGGCCTGGAGAAGAAAGGACAAAATTTCATTACCTTCCACAATACTGCTCTTTATTAGTAGCCACTATTTTTAACTTCTATTTTAAGTCAATTCTAGAGATCAGAAAGGAAGAATAATTCTGTGGAGAACTATAGAGCTGTGGAGATAGGTCACTTATCAAACTGAAGAGAAGAAAAACATTGGTGTGCTCCAGATGGAAAAGTATTTTAATTTTTCCAGAGTGAGGAACAGGCAACAGGTGGAAGGATGACTAGCAAAGCCACACAGTGACTGCCAAACAAAGGTGACTGTGGGCAGACAGTGACAGACTTTATGGAAGACAGTTGGAAGAACAGAGTAGATTGAGATTATAGTAGCCTACCATGTAAGCAGAAGAACTGGAGGAGCATACCTAAGAATTTGTCGATACTGATGAATAAGAGGACATGGAAGGACAACTCCTGGAGAAGAGGGATGGCCCATTAAGCAACATAACCACAGGGACAGGTCTCAAGAAGGACCTTGTTGAAGGAGAGGAAACATTGGGACATGTTACCTGCACTGGTGATCAAGATGGAGAGATGAGCAAACATGGTAATGAGGAAGAACCAGGATTAGAAACAGAATCTTTCTAATGTAGAACAGCAGGCACTTTTCAGGAAAGGAAAGTAAAAATCAAGGAGCTGGGGATGGTTGAAGAGTACGCGTGAATATGCCACAATGAAGGAATAAATAAATAAAATAATAAATTAATAAAATTATACAGTTCCAAGGATCTGAAACACATAGCTGAAGTTTTGTTAGCTGTATAAAGAAGATGGGTGGGAAAGTAAGTACTGGACCTGCTGTTCACTTTAGTTGTAACTCAGTATTGTCTAGACATGGGCCCAAGGTCAGAGAAAAGTACTCTCTGCTTTCTTTAGGGATAATGCAGTTGCTGAGGGCAAAGGCAATATGCCTACTGGGACTGAAGATAGTGGCAAACAATGACTGTTCCAGTCCTAGAGCAGTAAGTTAGACTGCGAGGTGGGGCGGAATGAGCAAATGAATAACATGCACGCACAACAACCTGCTGTAATTTTGGTTCTGTAATCCATAATTTCTATGACAATTCCTTATCAATGCAACTGCCAGTACTTCAAAGAATACAATTGTTTAAAAATCAGCACATTAGTGAAGGATATTTTTTTACTTTCTATTAAGTGTTTCTAGCTTGCTTCTATTATCCTGAACATTGATAAGGATGGGTATATTCAGAATTTCCATTTTTTAAGTGAGTCAAGGCCGCATATTTACCTGAAACTTCCTGTCAAGTTAACAGCGAAATACATTGCTTTTTATTACTTTGGTTACTAAAATATAACAGAAACATGCAACAGCACTCCTGTAAGCAGCACTCCGCTGTATATGATCCTACGTAAGTCTATAATCTGCGCAAAAGGAATTTTCACCCAAATAAACTTCAAAACAGTATTCATAGAAGTATTGTTCAATAGGAAAATAAATCCATTAAACTGATTCAAAGAAAAAGCAAATCATGTTCTCTCAATAACTGGACCAGATAGGATGCCAATTATTGATTTAGTCTGAGATACTGGAATACTAAATCTTCTGCTGTATCCAACCACAGCATATCTTTTGGAACTCCCACGGCGATTTATTTTTAATATTTAAAAATAAGAATCCTATTTAAGGGCAGAGACACATCTTCAGGTAGCCACATTTTGTTTAGCTACTGGGAGAAATTACTGGCTTTTGCTGAAATATCCTTGCATAAATATTATCTTTTATATTTTTGTTTGCCCCTGACTGGTGTCCTCCAGGCCTTGAAGCATTGTGATTTTGTGCCTCTTCCAGTGTGACTTGATGACTTGCCCTAACATAGGCCTTCTAATTAATTTCTCTGACTATTTCAGAGGTTATTTCCTATGTGTATTTACTATATTGTAAAATATTTCCAAATAGAAAGGTTAAGCCTCTCACTACACAATGGTAGGACAGGGAAAAAGGACAATGATTGAGAATGTTTGCTTTCTGAAGTCAGTCGGGGAGAACAAGTGTGACCTTGGTTCCACAAATATTTCATCTATAACATGAATCAACAGAACAGCTATTTCCCCTATGATGAATGTTGTAAGAATAATACAATAGTTTTTTGTGAAGCATGAGGTCAGAACCACACCCTAACAAATACTGTGCGATTGGGTAAGTACTAGTAGTGGGCTGAATGACCCTCACGTGTTAGGTTACATTTCCTCTGTCTATTCTGATACCAAGAGGTTTCAGAATGAAGGGGGTCTCCTTGACTTGGCAGACTTATGGCTTATTAACACCAACAGAAATATTCAAAGTGGTGACTGAGCAAGGTACAGAGGAGACATTAGCACCAAGCTTGCCAAATTTCCCTTAAAAAATCAAGGTATCTGGTAGAAATGCTGCAAAGTACTGCAAAATAAAATATAATAATTCCATTAACACTATATATGATAGATTGTTCAGATACGCCAATTAAGGATTCCTCATCTATAGGAGACAACACCACAATTATGCACACAGTCTAAGTTATATTCTTGAGTATTCCTGGAGGGTATACATCTATTATCATCTAACCCAAAAACCTATATTTTAAGAAGTTACTCTCTTCTGTTGCTTGTTCTGCTTCTCACCTAAAAGCTTCTATGTAAGATTTTTCCATCTGCAGAGGGCTAGTGATGACTAAGATTATAAACTGCTGCTGCTGCTGCTAGATTATTCAGAAGTTGTTTGTCAAAGCACCAACATCTAAATTAACTTGGTTCATTGGTACCTTGGATGCTCAGGAACGATACCTCAGTGAAGATAAAAGACTGAACACCGTGAAGAATTTTCTAGGTCATGAAGCACTGTCAGAAAGCATGTGCAGAAGATCAGAGCAACTCTGGGACTGGATCATTTTGAGCATACTGCTAAAACAGAATATGTGCTTAAGAGCGATGTGGTCATGATGTAGGACCAGTCAGGGGAGACAGATGACAACCTGACAATCATTAGGAACACAAAGCCTTACCTGACAATAATGAAAAAGCAGAGTTAGTCTGCAAGAGGAGACTACACATAGTCTTCTATGTGTAGCTGTATCTCACTCCCGAAGTGAAGGCAAATCAATGCATGATCTAATATAATTGCTGTCTCAACAACATATTTCCTTTATATTTTTCACAGCCTCGATATATTATATTGTAGTAAGAGTTCAGGCAATTAAAGCACTGAAAAATATTAATATCAGTTATTTTACTATTTGTTTCTAATTTTCACTGGCATATTTCTACCATTGTTTGGGAAACAAAACACAATTAGCTTTTTTTGCTGTTGTTTGCAAGAGATACCTAGTGTTACCTACACTAAGTGTCCAAAAAACACAAGTCAGAATGGAAATAAAGTAGCGATTTCTAATAGCTATTTTCACTTGATTTTCAGGTTTTTTTAGTTCTTAGATCACACTTGGGTCACATTTCTATGCAGCAGTGAGGGACAGAAGTGCTAAAAGCAGAAGAAACAACCTAGAAATCCTTATGTAATCAAAGAACTATAGAAGGAGTTTTAAGGAAAATAACAATAACAGGCAGCTTGCAACAAAATCGTGAGAGCCAGCAATAATTAAACTTCATTTTCTGAAAAAAAAAAAATAAATTAAGAATTCTTGGCAAACCACTCTAATAGGATGTTATTTATTTTTACACTAGAATTAAAAACAAACCATAGAAATAATTATATTCCTATGCTGTTTTATCAACATGAAACTGAATATGATCTGACAAGTGTCAGTCCGCTGCACAAATGAGTGAGCATGAAAAGCTCTCTTCTAAAATCTCACCGTCTGACTTCAGAACTTAATTAACTTCTTTTACATGCTTAAATCAATTATTATCTTGTGCACATTACTAGGATACAGCTGCTGAGGAAATTAACAGAAACAGTCAAAGACATTTATGGAAATTCAGTTTAAAAAAATCTTAATTTCTGCAAGAATATATTTTGTTTCTGAATTTATTACAAATAATTTTACTTGCAGTCTGCATTATATTTCTGATACATTGGTTTATTGGCGAATACAGACGTTTATGTAATATTTATTCTTAAATATTTTCTGTCTCTAAAGGAAGCAATTATTTTGAGTAAAAAGTATGTCTAAAAACTTAAATCAACAGACACAGAGTCTCACTTTGTTACTCTAAACTCAACCACAGTAGGAAAGGAAAGTTCAAAGTTACAACTTTGCATCACTGCCAAAATACACGAGCCCTATCTCACTGGATTGAGTCAGCTGAGTCCCACTGTGATGATGGAGTTCAGGCTGCAAGAAGAGTTCATGTTGGGCTGACTCTGCAGTACCACCCTAGAATGCAATGTGCAGTATCTGTTTTGTATTCCCTCGGGCTGGGAATTTATAGCAAACGCTGCTTTCGGGAACAGTGTTAGTAACTGAAATACTGCAGCACAAAGTGGCCTCCCAGTAACTCTTAGCTACTGCCACGGTGCACACAGATAATAAAAATAGAATCTTGCTTGTTCATCTGAACTAGTTTGTGAATTGTCAATTTAAGTGACTGTAAATAACAGGAACTTAAATCTGGTGTTCAACTGGGACAAATACAAAGACATGTAGCTTAGAATTTCAAGTAAAAAAATCCAGCAAGACAATTCAGGCGAAAGGGATATTATACCAAAATGTCAAAATCCTCTTATCTTAGGGTGGGAGCAAGTATCTTTTAATCTTAAAAAGCTAGTGCCTGTAAAATAATACATAAACAGTAATATAAGTACATTGATAAGACTAGAAAACTATTTTAATTATTACAAATGTTTTTTGACTAAACTATCAGTGCTTATATTTTGTTCCAATTTGTTTCTTTTCCTAAGGTCTTTTTTTTTTTTTTTTTTTTTTNTTTTTTTTTTTTCCTAAAGACAGTATGAATCATTAAACAAAGACCTGAAAATCATATGTCTTGGCTCTGTTCTGAGCAAAAACATTTCTGGGTTCTGATTTATGCCCTGTCTAACAATTGTAGCTTTACCAAGGCTACTGCTGTGCACTCTGCTGTGACTTAACCTGGCTACACTTTAACCTCTCCACCATGTAAAAGCAGGTAAACTATACTTTACTAAATTTTGCAGCTTATCTGAGATAGTCACATTAAAACTTCATTCCACAATTCTCTTATTATTGCTGAATGATAGAAGCTTAAAGTGTAGCAATTTATATTTTTAAAATTAAAGCTAAAATTCTTATTTAAGTAATTACAGCACTTATTCTTTTAATCTGTCCGCAGTCAGAAAATTAATACATTCCTGTGCAATTCTTAGCACTGTGCAATACTAAGACAGACAAGCTGCTGGAAAACTAGTTTCTAATATTAAAAATTGGTAGACTGTGAAATGCTTGCATATGTTCGTGGCTCTTGTGTTGTATGCACGTGCACGAATGCAATGGGCTGATAAGTCTGGGGATGTGTAGGTGTATGTTCTCAGCTGCCATCCCTAGGGTTAGGGAGGGTCTCATCTGCGTCCTCCACTTACTCTACAAAGTTTGGGTGGTCGTGGACTGCGTTGCCCCTTCCAGCAACCACTCCTTGGGTTAAGAAGGGTATCACGTCTTAGTTATTGAGCCTGGGTGGCCACGTACTCTTCACACCCTCTTTCAGAGTGATGGAACTTAGCTCTTCATTTTCACTGCAACTCTTCCATAACCAGGTGACTCTCCCAGTTAGTCTACAGCACAGTCTACACACCACATGGAAGGTCAAAGCTCAGCTGCTTCCTGGGGATTAATTTCACTAAGAAACAAATTAACAATGAAACAGTCAACTCCCAAGGCTCAGCTAAACCCATCTCCTCATTTTACTGCAACACAAGCCCAATTTCCTTCTGCCAGGACAGTGAAACTGTGGAATCTGCTTCCTCCTCTAAATTACCTCCAGCTGTTGGTCCCTCCCTCTAGGCCTCATGTTTCTGGCAGGTGCTATGGGGTGGGGCAAACTTCATCCTCACATTCAGGGCACTTTTAACTACCTCCTGCCTTAGTGCTTTGTTCTGCGGATGTGCCCTAATTTATATTAGTGGTTTGTGTTTTAATTTGGCTTGAAGGCTGCAGTGCCATGATCTGTGACCTTATTCAAAGACAATGAAAAACCGCAGCCTTCCTACTTGTGAAGGTAAGTGGAGGAGTGCCTCCCAAGGCAATGCTAGAGAAGCCTTGCGCAATATGAGGTATTACAGCAACCCTGGGGAATGCAACCTGTTTGTCTCACTTATCTTTACATACCCAGCCTATACACAAGGCATTGTGCATAGTAAAGAAGCAGGCAGTAAACCAAAGCAAAGTCACCCACAAAGCCATATCCTAATCATTTTGAGAAATTTCTGGAGGTTCTTTAGTACTAGCTCTAGTCTTTTCAGGGGCAGAGCTGACCTCTGCTACTTTCTTCTCTGCTCATGAGAGGAAAACAACACTTCTCATTGAGTGAAAAGTGAGTCACACCAGTGGTGGAACTTGAAGACCCTGTGTCAGTGAATCCAGGCTCCCATGTTGACCTTTTTTGGCTCTGATTTTTCAAGTGTGCAAATTCAATTGAATACATTATAATGGTAGGAATGAGGTCTAAAGCAGTATCTTTTATTAGATGCAGTTGAAAAAAGTAGGTAGTTTTGGTCAAATACTTCTTTTCACCAATTTGTTCCATCTAAATGGTCTGCCTGTTCTCTCAGTTATGACAGGTGGTCTAATACGCGATACCACTTCTTAACTACAGATCTTCCTGCTTTATATCCCAAAACCATTTTTCCTACATCTATAATCATGTTATTATTTATAGCTGTCACAAAAATGAAAAGAATGTACCCCACAGCCCTGAATGTACAGATAAACTGGCTTATAACTAGCCAGTTCAAAAAAAGACCCCCAACCAAACTCACATCACAAACCGACCAGAAACCCTGACTTGAAGCAAGTGTGTTTCGAATTAATTATCTAAACAAGATCTACGATATTTCTAGGATTATACTGTCCTGAGAAACATACAAATTACTAAAATATTGAGGACCTTGCCAAAACCTGCTAGAAATAATTTCAGCAGTTTTGGCTTCTTTTGTTCACTGTTGCTGAAAAGCATCTTCCAGAAAGTACCTGTCTGATTATGCTGTTCCCTACCAAACTACCAATGATGAACAAAAATTGTCAACATAAATATCCTAGGAGATATGCAAATTCATTAGTAGAAAATGTCCACAATTCTAAGTAAAATTGGAAGACTAATGACATCTCTTGTTTAAAAGAAGATGAGAATGCTCCATTACATATTTATGTTTCCTATGCAGTACTGGGGGCCTGCCACAATGGATGGAGTAGTATTTTATTCCACGTTTAGGTAAGGAGAGGAAATAGACAAACAGAAACAAACAAAAACCACAATCAAACAAAACTGTGATCAGGAGTAACCGCAACATATTTGTAACATGGACATGTTTCACAGAAAGATGTGGAATTTTGCAACTGCAAAAAAATCCAAACAAAAAACATCTATGCTTCCGCCCACCAAGGCAACTTAGGGAGCACTTTTATTTGTATAACTTTCACAGATGCTGTAAGTGACAAAAGCCGTAGCAATTACATTTCAATTGTGCAATGTAGTTCTAATAGATCTCTTTCAAGTCGAAAAGCCACAAAGAATTACATGCCTAACAATCGTGTATTGGGAAAATTTGTGTTGACTCAAGTCAAACTGAATGTTGTTTCATGTGGAAAAAGTGAAATCTAGAGGGAAATACTTAGGCTTGAAAGAATTCTGACTAACAGTCTCATACATTTGACAGCTGCATACATAGGTGTTCTAAAATGCAAAGATTTGGGAGGGCAATAATATACAAAATTCTCCAAGACAAGGCAAGGTCTCCTAATTCATCAAAACTTGCCAACTGTGTGGTTTAGGTTTTCTAATATATTCTAAGAATTGTCACGGATGCTGTTTAATAACTAGAACCTTTATATAGAAAACTAGCTTATGAAATGGCAGGAAGACAAATGTGAAGATTATTAAACTGTATGCAAAATATTACGTCCATAAAGTAAGTATCTGACCATAGGAAAATGTTGTTTGTGTGGTTATTGTGGTAACATGTTGTGTCTACACTAATAGCAAACACATAAATTTATTTTTTAACTGGTAAAGTTATGGAGATTGTGGCCTTCTGTTTTGTGTTCTGTCAAGCTGTGAACCTAGCTCCTGTAATAACTGAATCTTTTCAGCTAAACTTTGAACGACCTTGTACTTGGAAAATGTTTTTAAATCCCATTTAGTCATTACGGTTGTTTAGCAGCTAATCCAAGTATATTGTTTTTTAAGTAAGGTTAGCTTCTTCTTGCCCACATGTAATAGGGAACAAACGGTCAAGGGGACAATGATAAAAATATTAGGAAAGAGATGAAAAGTTTACAAGATGGTTATTAAAAGGCGGGGATGTGGAAAAAATGAAGGCTACATATTACATAATGAATAGATAATTTAAGGGAAAAAACAATTTAAAAAACCTCAAAAGAAAGAAAAATGTAAAAACGTAAACATGTTAG
Source organism: Pampusana beccarii (assembly GCA_013399365.1). Lineage (NCBI taxonomy): Eukaryota > Metazoa > Chordata > Aves > Columbiformes > Columbidae > Pampusana > Pampusana beccarii. The sequence continues at coordinate 199,824 of VWYH01004008.1, forward strand.
AATTATGACAGGATGGTCATTATGGTTAAATGAACATGTAATACATAAATAATTGAAAGTGTAAGATCATGAATATGAGATGACACAATATGCAAGGAGTGATGAACAGTAATAAAAAGATGTGTTAGGGAGATATGGTATTAATCAGGTATTTGTTTAATCTCCTTTCCTGTTCATATAACTGGACAGAGAATACTCGGACGTGGTCTCTCACCTTTAATTTACATTTGTAATGTCACTGATAATAATTGCAGTAATAATAACAATACTTTTAAAATAAAGCTATATAAACATAGACATTTTGACCTTGAGTAGTGTAGTCACTTTCTTCTTCTGAGAAAGGACTCTAGCAACCAGTGTGCTGCAAAAAAACAACAGGCAAAACCACCACAAAAGATACTGGAATCCTTTTGTCAGGGCCACAGGTGGAGGAAATGAATATTTTAATGTATATTATAATTCACATGATATGGAAGCCTCCTTTGCTACTCTCCATGCACACACAGTAAGAATTTTATTTCTTGTCATAGTGGTATGTTCATAGCAACTTTTCCAAAATTTGTGCAAAAGTGACAACAAAGGGAAAAAGAAAACATATTTCTCTGTAAAAACACATGAGATATTCCTATAGCAAGATACTGACATTGGTGAAATGCAATTCTATTGGTGCTTATTTCCAGGCTAAAAAATATCCTGACCTTACACCTCAACTTCTTTCTTCTCAAGTTTAGGAAACATTATAGTCTTTTACTTACTATTTTGCTTCCCATGTAGGCTACAGGAAACATGCAAGGATGTGCTTTGGCAACACCATTCGTTCAATCCTTTATTTCAACACCAAGTACTCTGCATATCCTGATCTAAAATCCAGTACACTTATGTAGCAGCACCAGTCCAAATATTTCAAGTACTGCAACAGTTAGATCTTCCACACCTTTCTTAGCATTCAGTTGTAGGCTCTCAAATCCAACTCTGGAAATAACAAATCTGAACATTCTTCCCATGTGAGACACTGTGTGCTTGTGGATCCTAATGCGCTATCACGACCTACCCTAAAACAAGGTTTCCAATTCTTGTCCTGCAAATGTTAGTACCTCATTCAAAGAAAAAAAAAAAAATCTAAAAAGACATGCTGTGTCTTACTAGACCAAAATACGCTGGAGCCTCAGCACCCCATAGCAGAACACCCAGAAATGTTTGCCCCATTCATCTGTAAACCGCTAGTATCCAGCAGAGATGTGAAACAACTCTAGGTGTTCCTACTGCTCAAGGAGTAGTAGGATCTCCTGGATTCATAATGTCCCGAGTTGGAAGGGACCCACAAGGATCCTCAAGTCCAACTCCTGTCCCTGCATGTGACAACCCCACAGTTCACACCATGTGTCTGAGGGCCTTGTCCAGTCTCTTCTTGAGCACTGTCAGGCTTGGGGCTGTGACACCTCCCTGGGGAGCCTGTTCCAGTGCTCCACCACCCTCTGGGGGAAGAACCTTCTCCTAATGTCCAACCTAAACCTCCCCAGCACATCTTCCTGACATTCCCTCGGGTTCTGTCATTGGTCACTAAAGAGAAGAGTTCCCAGGCACTTGTCAAATCCGCACTTAGCCTCCTGGCCAGACAGCAGCAGTTCCTCCATCGTGAGGAGAAAATTAGGCTCAAATGCCACCCTCGGCAGGTGCTCACACAGCCTGCCGTTTCTCGGTGCCGCTCCGTGCCGGGCAGAGCCCCCGCTCCCCGGCCCGCACGGACCGGCCCCTCAAGGCCGCGAACACCAACGGCAGCCCGCGCGGGAAGCGGCCGGCGTCTCCGGCACGGCGCATGCGCGGCGCGGCCGCTCGGGCGGGCAAATTCAAACCTGCCTCTCGACCCTTCGCTTGGTCGATGTAGCAGTTGCGCTGACGTCATTGCACCGCGTCCTTCTTCCCTGCGGTTTCCGGCGCTCGCCCGCGCGGTAAGTGCAGCGGAGACGGGGAAAGTTTTCATTTGTGTGGTTCACAGTACCGGTTCTCTCCCATTTCCCTCAGGAGCGGGCGGGCTGGGGCTTTCCGCACCCTCTTCTGGCCGTCCCTGAGGAGGCGGCGAGAAGCTCTCACCGCGACATCGGCGATGGCTTCGGGGCAGGCGGAGGCGGCAGCACCGCGGGTGGCTGAGCTGGAGGAAGAGCTGCGGAGTCTGGCGGAGGAGCTGAGCCGCTGCCAGGTACCTGAGAGTGGCGGTGAGGGGCTGCCCGGAGCGGCGCGGCTGAGGTGCCTGCCTGCCGGGAGGCTTCTGCCCGCAGCTCGAGAGTGCCGCGGGTTCGCGTCCCGGTTCCGGAGGGCAGGCGGGGAGCAGGGCCACGGGTGTCCAAGCCCGTGTGGGTTAGGAGGTCCAAGTGGCCGCCGCGGCGGGTCCCCGGGCGGGGGGTTCGCCTCAGCATCCACCGCGGCACCACGCCGGGGGCTGCGGCGCCCACCTGTTGGGCGGTGGCCCCTGAGCCCGGTCCCGCCGCAGCCGCTGCGGAAGCGGGAACCCAAGCGCCACCGGGTGAATTCAACCGGCCCCGGGCTCTTACTCTGGCTTAAAAGCAAGCACTTGGCCAGAAAGCGTTTTTTCCTTTTATTGTCATTTTTTTTTTCTCTTCCGCAAGAAGTCACCATTAATTTGCTTGATGTGAATTGGCAGGAGTGCTGAGGTGCTGCTTAGTGCAACTCCTGGAAAAAAACCAAGCAAATGGAGCGGTTCTCTAGAAATGTGCATGTTGAAGGAACCTTTAGAGGTCATTTAACCTCTCCCTCTACCTTGCAGCAGGATTAAGTATACCCAAACCATTCCTGAGAGGGAGGGATAGATGGATAATAATGGCAGAGCGGTGGATGTGGTCTACCTTGACTTCAGTAAAGCATTTGACACAGTCTCCCACAGCATCCTCACTGCTAAACTGAGGAACTGTGGTCTGGACGATTGGGTAGTGAGGTGGACTGTGAACTGACTGAAGGAGAGAAGCCAGAGAGTCATGGTCAATGAGGCGGAGTCCAGTTGGAGACCTGTATCTAGTGGAGTGCCTCAAGGGTCGGTTCTGGGACCAGTATTGTTCAATATATTCATCAGTGACCTAGATGAGGGAATTGAGTGTACTATCAGCAAGTCTGCTGATGACACAAAACTAGGAGGAGTGGCTGACACGCCAGA
>VWYH01004008.1:203281-280781 GCA_013399365.1 Pampusana beccarii
CAGAGCACTGGAACAGGCTGCCCAGGGAGGTTGTGGAGTCTCCTTCTCTGGAGACATTCAAAACCCGCCTGCACACCTTCCTGTGTAACCTCATCTGGGTGTTCCTGCTCCGGCAGGGGGATTGGACCGGATAATCTTTTGAGGTCCCTTCCAATCCCTAACGTTCTGTGATTCTGTGTTGTATGAATAATTATGTTTGTGCTTCTAAAAGTTCCCCCAGACTATCTCCCTGTGACCTCCTTTCACAGGAACTGTTCCCTCGTTCTTTTCATCCTTTATGTTTAGGTACATTTAATGAAAATAACAAAACATTGCTAATATGAGGTCTTGTCATAGCAATCCGTGCTAATTCTCTGTGAAACAAGTGGATTACACCTAAAAGGTATGGCAGAAGGGAAGGTGACAGGTAATGCTCTGGCTGCTTTCTCACTTGCTTCCTGATAGCCAAAACAATATTTTCTTGTGCGACATGGTCTTGTTAAGTCAATGAAGGCCTGGGCTGACCTAGTCATATCTGTGAACAGAAAATAGCATACATGTTAGTGTTAGTAGCAGTTTGTTGCTTCAAGCAGCATTGGAACACCTGGTGAACTGGTGCTGGGTTTCTGCTGTAGGTAGAATCCAAACTTCCTATAAAATCTTCGTCATACGGGAGAACTGCAGGAAGAAGGAGCTGTCAATAAAAATCCTATTTAGAATTACTGAACAATGAATGATTTGGGGATATCTTAAGTGTCTTGTGGGAGAAGTTTAGAAAACACTTTATAATGATAATTCAGTTACTTTCCTCTTCTTGGTATGCAGATGTGCAGTATCAGACAAAATTTGGTGGAGGCAGGAAGGCTCTGTGCTCTGCTCATTTGCTAGTTGAACATAAATTATACATTACTAAAACCTAGTAGCGTAAAATATTTTTGAAGAGCATTATGAATAATAGAAACTTTAGAGTAAACAGTACAAATTTGAATTTCTAATCACTTTGATAATATAACTTGATGTACACAAATTGTAGTTAAGTATGTGATTTCCCCTTTAGATTCATGCAATTACATGTGCATTTCTTCTTGTTCCTTGATGAACCCATTCCAATCATTTTGAAGTCAGCAACAGAACATAGTTTAAAATGTATTTCTTTTAAGTCTCATATGTATTATCTTGCCATTTTTGTATTTTCGTCTTGTATCAGATCAGATAGCTTTTTGGGAGGGAACTAAGCAAAAAGGAGCATTACAGTAGCTCCTATATTTGAAAACAGAACCCAGTCAGTGTTCTGCATTAATCTTTCAGGCTTTAGGTAGAATCCAATGCATACCATCATTCTAACAACAGGGGATGCATGTATTTGGGATTTATTCTGGGTTATTAATAAAGCAAAGGAAAGTGAAGCGGTAATGTGTAAGCGGAGATTCTTCTCTGAAAGCACTGCAGTATAGATGTCTACATGCTTTATCATTTTACTAATCCATCAGTAAATGCAGAGAGACTTGTTTAAGGATCTGTATGTTACGTAGAGAAGGGGGAAAAAGATTTTAATATGTAAAAGAAGTGATAACCTAGTCAATTTTACAGCTTTTCTGAAGTAGGATTTACCTGAAATAATTAACCTTCTTTGAAGTTTTGGGAAGTTACTCTGAGTTTGGATGGGAAATAGATACCACTAAGATTCTTCAGCTGGTTTAAAAGTTAACTGATGAAACGATTCAGGGATGGTTAATCCATTTTAATTTAATATTTAATTTGAAAACATAAATGTATATAAATGATGTTAATGTTGTGTTTTTCTAATTTCTTCACAGCTGAAATACAAAGTTTTTACTGACCAATTAATTCCTTTACAGGAATCACACTTCACCTGCTGGGATTTCCTTAGTGTCATTTGGATCTAAGATCTTCTTTGGTTCTTGCCTTAAGTCATCACCTGACGTTTGTAGGTCTTGTTAATTAGAACTGTTTGAGTTGGAAGGGACCACTTGAGAGCATCTGTTCTACCCCACCCTGGAGCAGGTTGCCCAGGGTGGTGTTCAGTCAGGTTTTGAGGATTTCCATGGCTGGAGACTCAGCAACCCCCCAGGGCAACCTGTGCAGCATGTGAAGACCTCCACAGTATAAGTGTTTTGGTTTCTGTTAAGATTTTCCTTGTGCTATGTTAAGTTCTGTTGGGTAGGGATATCACTTTTGGAGACTTACTTAGCAGGGATTTTGGACAGAAGAGACATTAGTGAGTGGTGTTAGTTTTTAATCCAGCAACGGGATAAAATTGCCTGAGTTTGTTGTTTTACTTTGTTTCTTTCTTCTTTTATTTTTTTTTTTTTCTCCTTCTGAGTATTACATACACGGACACATAAGCTGCACTTCCAAAGCAGACTTCCCAACTGAAATATAGTTTAACAGTGTACCGGAACTAAATAATTACCTTAAGTATTTATGTATTGACTTTTGGGTATTCTTTTTCAGAAGAAAAAATCTCCCACTTATCAAATGAGGCTGAAAGTTTTAATTTGTTCTAGGGAACATTAAACAAGGTTATACAAATAGAGGTGTATATATCCAACAGTTATTTAGCACCTGAAGAAAAAGTGCCAAGTTTCTTTTCTACATCTCCACACCTTCTTGGGCTGTTGTATTCACTGTCACATAAACTCACTTTGAAAACAAAGTCTCTCCCCTGGGAACTGGAGTTCATTGGTGATTTGGAATCCATTGGCTAAATACATGGAAGCCATCTCTGGCTAACAAAGCTCCTGAGTCTTAGTGGAAGTACTGTGCATGCTGGCTTTGCTCTTCCCACAGGTATTCCTGGCATCTCCTTTTGGCTACTATTTTCTACAATTAGATCCTGGAGTATCTGACCATTTTTCTCATCTGTGATGGTGGCCTTTATGTTTTTTTTTCTCCATTATTTTTCTTGACCTCAGCAGCTGAGGCTTGCAATATTTGATGTTTTCTTTAATGCTGCTAAAAAACATTGTGGGAGCTTGAATCATAATAAAGGAGATCTTGGAGGTCAAAATTTTTTAGAATAAAGGTTCTTGATTCTAAAAGAATAAATCTAAAGCATGTTTGCATCTGTATTATGCTGTTTTGGTGTCTGTAGTAGAGCATTGTATAATTATCTTGATAATCACTTAATAAACAACTTCCAATTACAGTGCTCCTCTTCTCCTAATTTTACTTGAGAATTACTTAAATAGCTGAGTAATTTTCCTGAAAACAACTGCCAAGGTAGCATGGACTTTTTAATTTTTTTAATTTATTGTTTACTTTGAGACCTTGTTTCCCTTTTTGTGACTGGCTTGACATTGTTGGGCGGCAGTGGAAAGGCAAGGGTCCAACAGTAGCTTATGACACAGCTGTTCTCAGTTATTTTCTTTAACTGCTGCATTCTGTTTTAGGGTTTTATGTTGCTGCCTACCACCTTAATAACCTTCTGTGGAAAATTTTCAACACCTGCATTCTTTGTGCTCTCTGGAATTGTGGGCTCTTTTTGGTGTTTGAAAGATCTGGCATGTATTTTACCCCCATCTTGTTTTCTTCTGTGATTCTATGTTTTCTGGGGTCAGCTGCAGGTGTTGTTTTTGCAGCATAGTTGCTCTTGATAAAGGAAATCAGAGTTGTTTCTCTTTTTTTGTAAGGGAGATTATTCACTCTGTCTCTGGATAGTTGAGTGGAGTTTCTGGACCAAGAGTATTTTTATTTAGCGTTCGTGTGTTTTCTCTTTAATCTTCTGTATTTCTTTAAACCACCTGGTGACTCTATCTTTTAATAATTGGTTTATAGTATATTTAGTATATTCTGTGGTTAGTTCGTTATGGTCTTTTTTTTTTTTTTTTTTTTTTTTTTTTTTTTTTTTTTTTTTTTTTTTTTTTTTTTTTGCCAGAGATATTTCATTTGGTGCAAAATAACATGCATTTCTAAAGCAAAAGATCTGTATTTGGTGTTCTAGCTGTCAGTCTGTTAACCTCTGCAGTACAGACACTTCCATGCTTCCTATTCTGTAACTAAAAAGATAGGAAATGTTCTTTAAGTATCCTGTGGTGGGAAACGTCATCAAATACTTGCTTTGAACAAACAATGTGATATGAGACAGTGTTTTACACATCCAGTTGAGTGTCTTATGTTGCCGGAAATAGGAGGAGGTAGAAGAAGCAAGCACACCTCCTCTGTTTTTACTTACGCTGTTGGTGATAGTTACAAAAGGACTTTGGTTTGATCAGCTTCATTTAATATTTGCCAACTTGGATCTCTTTCTTTATTTGCTGAAAGTGCTGTTTTGGGTTCAAACAAGTGTCTTAAAAATTTAGCCATTATTAGTTTAAAAAACACAACAGTCTTGATTGTATTCTTTGCAGCTTTGATTTCAAAGCTGGCATGGCATCTCTCACTGCTAAAATAAGGTGGATTTTCCTAATTGAGACTTCCTTTCTAACTTTGTGGTTCTGCAAAAACTAAGAGTACTCTGTCTTCTTTCTGTGGTTGTATATACTGGTTTTGGGGACCTCTTGTTAGCCTTGTTTTTTCTAGCTTGTGCTTTTCTTGTCAATGATGGCAATAATGCCAACTCCTTTGCTGTGTTAAGAATTTATAGGTGTATATAGCTGTGCCTAAGTAACAGGTCTCTCAAGAGTTCACCATTGCATGGGACTCTGCGCAATTTATACATCTGACTCAGAAGGTACAGTCTGTTGGCTGCCAGTGGTCTGCAGACCGTAGTGTTTAGTCAAAAAACAATACTGCTGCTTACATTTTTCAATTTACATATGTAGTTTATAGACTGAAAACCAGAAAATTCTCCATTAGTCACAAAGTTAGGAGCTCATCAGTAATGTGTCTGGAAGTATTCTGCTGCAGCAGGTTTGCTGGTAGAACTCCCACGGTTTGTGTCAAAAGGTGATAAATAAATGGGGAAGAAAGATGCTCCTGTAGTTGCTGTCACTGTTGCTCCTCTTTGTTGTTAGGGATTGAGGAGAAGTCTGTAAGAATGGGCTGTGTGTATCCATAAGCATTTTTGGGTAGAAGAGAAACAAGGAAGTTGGGCTATTACTTTGTGGGAAGTGGAAAGGGCTTCAGCTGCTTCTGGCTTTGTATCGTGTTTTATGTTTCCTGCTTACTGTGAAAAGCTGTGTATAGGTCTTGTCTAGTCTTCATGTATTATTTTACGCTGTGGTAGCAGAAAAAGAACATTCCTTTGTGGACAGCTGGACTGCCTAGTTTTGAGCACTTTGTGGGTCAGGAAGGGATGTAAAATATTCTACTTGCTATCACTAGCATTGATAACAGATTGCTATAACAATTTCTTCTTACAAAAAGTATTTCATTAGCTAGGAAAAGAGATGCATTCTGTCATTCTGGACCTATTTAAGATCCAGGACACCTATTGAAAATCTAATATAGCCAGGATAACATCGATTTATAGGTAGTTTTAAAACCCTCCCACTGTATTTACAAATAAATATGAAAAATATATTAAATAACAAAACATTACATTGTTTCATGATACATAAGTAGCTATTTGAGATGCATGTTGATTGTACATATTAGAAATGTTTTTAAATCAATAGCTGAGAGTTAAAACAAATATTAAATTTAAAAAGCGATAGTTCTTCCTTAGCGATGTGTTTTTATGTCAACTTGGTTCTGAATTTGTGACCAAAATTTAAATGGTTGTGAACTACTAGTATGACAATTTGAGTGCATTATTATTTCTTCTGGATGAATTGTTGATATCTATGCTGTTCTTTTAAAGTGGGGCAGAGTGTTTAATGCTCCCATTCATTAAATACTAATTTCTTTTATTAGTGATTAAGCCAAGACCACATATTTATTGGTGCCAAGGGATGCCAGCTGTTTAGTGCTTTGGGTGTTTTGTTTTGGTTTTTTGTTGTTGTTTTTTTTTAGTTTTTTTTTTTGCCATGAGGAGTCTAAATCACCTGAGTCTGATTAGTACAGGTGTTGTCAGTAAAGGCCTTACTCGTTATGTGTTATACACAGAAGTAGTGTTGTTGAATAGCTGTTTATTTTCGTCTTTTTTATGTTTGAGAAATTTCAGATAACTAGAATGAATTTTTGTATACCTAGTCTTTCCTTCTGAAACATACAAGTTTGAAATATTTGAGTAAAACTGAAGATGAACTGGGAGTGAGATTTAAATTAAAAAAAGTTTTTTGCACTTGCTGAAGTAGTTACCTCTTCACAGTACGTTTGTGTGTGAATATTTCACATTGCCTCTACCATGTGAGTGGGAATCTGAAATTGGGTGTACAGATCAGAGCCATAGAAGGGTTTGCATTGGAAGAGACCTTTAAATATCATCTAGTCTACCCCCCCCTGCCATATCTAGGGTCACTGTGACTTCTGTTCTCCAGGCTGAACAACCCCAACTGTCTCAGCCTTTCTTTGCAGGAGAGGTGTTCCAGGTCTGATCATTTTTGTGGCCCTGCTCTGGACCTGCATGTGCAGAGCTGTGTGTGTCTAGTGCTGGGGTCCCCAGAGCTGGATGCAGTACTCCAGGTGGGGTCTCGGGAGGGCAGAGCAGGGAGAGAAAATAGTCTCCCTCAGTCTGTGGGCCATACTTCTTTTTATGCAGCCCAGGATACAGTTGGCTTTCTGGACTGCAAGTGTGTGTTGCTGGCTCATATCCGGTTTTTCATCCACCTGTGTACCCAAGTCCTCCTTCTTGGGGTTCCTATCAATCAATCCCACAGTCTGTACTGATATTTGGGATTCCCCTGACCCAGGTGCTGGACCTTGCACTTGGCTTCATTGAACTTCATGAAGTTCACATGGGCCCACTCCTCAAGCCTGTCAGTGTCCCTCTGAATGGCATCCCTTTCTTCTGGTGTAAAGATTGCAGCACTCAGCTTAGTGTCATCCGCAAACTTGCTGAGGGTGCATTTACTCAGTCCCACCATATGTCATTTATGAAGGTATTAATCAGTATTGGTCCCAATATGGACCTTGTTACTGGTTTCCATTTGGATGTTGAGCTTTTAATTGTGTCTCTCTGGATGGGGCTGTCCAGCCAATTCCTTATGCACCTAACAGTCCACCCATTAAAGCCATATCTCTCCAATGAAGTGGCAAAAATGTTGGGGACTGTATCAAAGGCTTTACAGAAGTCTGGGTAGGTGACATCTGTAGTTCTTCAGTTGTCCACTGATGCAGTCGCTCCATTGTAGAAGGCCATTACGTTAGTCAGGCACCATTTGATCTTGATGGGGCCATGTCGTCTGTCTCTTGCCGCTTCCTTGTCATCCATATGCCTTGACATATCTTCCAGGGGGGTGTGTTCCATGGGCATTGCAGAGATGCTGACTGGTCAGTAGTTCTCAGGGTCCTCTCTCTTACCCTTTTAAAAAAAGGTGTGGTATTACTTTTCCTCTAGTCACTGGGGACTTCGCCTGACTGCCATAAGAAAAGCATGAGTGAAAAGGATCTGTCTATAGGAATGATGGAACACTGTTGTTTCTCAATAAAGACAGTTGTGTTTTACATGCTTGTAATTTTTCCAGCTGCACTGAGGATGCCTCTGGAACATGCTGAGATTTCTACATTTACCACATAGTTGCAGATTCAACCCAGAGAAGGATGGCTGAAGCAGGTCTGGTTTTTCTATCAACTATATTTTGGTTCAGGAAGAGGTATGCTGTTCTTAGGGAACGACTTCAGATAATCTTGTTCTTTGTAGTTATCAAGTGTGGACTGTTTCAACTATTTCAGTTACTGTTTAGTTCATGTTGCAGAGGATATGCACATCTTCTCTTATTTGTCTGCAATTTCACGGATTTGAGAAGTACTACAAAGTCATTTCAGGCACAGTTGACGTGATGGACCCAAATTCTACTTGATTAGTCATGGTAATTTAGAGTGAATATACCCAAATGTGTGTCTATGGTTATATTGTTTGTAAAATAAAACTGCTTGTGCATTCTTGTATTTTCAAATGCATTGAAAATCACAAATGCATTGTGATTGGTTTAATCCAGAATGTTATATTTAAATAAAAACTAACTCTGAGGCCTCTGCCAGAACTTTTAGATTATCCTGTGCTCTCAAATAAGTGATTGAAGTTTTGAAATAACTCTTTGAATTGTAGTGCTTCTAGAAAGTAGTTATGTGACTTAGAAAATTCATGTCCTGTTCTATTCTGTGCATCTTCCTTCCAAATTACTTAAATGACTACAGTTAGTTTTAATTGAAGTGGTGTCGATATTTGTAGCTCAAAATGAAAACTCGCAGATGAGTTATCCTATTCTTGATCTATAAAGGGATTAAAGCAAACCCTTACCTCTGGAACTGAACCCTTTGCTTTCTACTATCCTTTCCTCTTTGAAAACATCAGCCAAGTGTTAAGTTTTTAATGCTGAGTACTTGGCATGGAGCAGCTGTCAGTGTAGTGGCTGTACCAGTGACTGAAGGTGTGCTGAGTGTCCTAACTCTGCCTTCACCAATGAGCAAAGGAGGTAATTTACTTTTAGCTATTCAGTGAGGGTGGGATTGTGTGTCAGATGTCCATGTCTATCTGGTAACTTCTCTCTGCCATTTAACAGGTTTTTCTTTCTCTCCTGTCCTTCTGTGATAGTACTGATCTTACTTTTCTGATGTTAATTCATTGACTGTGTCCTGATGGGCCAGGAAATATCTTGTATTTCTTGTCTATCGATGCCATAATGAGTCAGTTATTTATGTCAATTAAGTACATGTAGTAAAATTATTCAGTTAAGTGCATTGCTGTCTTTTTGTCAAACTGAAGGACTAATCTGAGAGTCAGTTTAAGAAATCATATGTAATGACAGCATCTTTTAGTGTAAGTCGTGTAATATTTTTGCTGCATTGACATTGTAATATAACATTGTATTATTATTTTTATGGTGCCCTTATGCTTTCAACAGAGTTCTGAGTAAGGATGCAATCTCTTGGAGGGGTATGTGTGTATGTTTATATACACACTTCTATTCTACAAATGTATGTACATAAAGCAGTGTGCTACCTTTGCATTTTTGATTCAAAGGTATTTTTGTGGTCAAAGCTACCAGCAGAGACAAGATATCGGGAAATTCTTTAAACAGAAAATTGTGGCTGGAAGATACATTAAACTGTTTTTCAGGTATAATACAATTACATGTTGGTTGCATTCCCCTTATACTGCAACATTAAGGAATTGGGAAAGAAGGAGGGAAGATGCACTTGTTTGCTGATGGCATCTATTTTGAAGCTGTCAATCTGGTCAGGGTGCATACAGTCTTATTACAAATCTCTACCAGGCAATTAGATATAACAGTGCATACTGTATGTGAGTGACTTTCATGAACTTGAGAATAATCTAATATTATCTTTAGACTCTTGTGCGTAAAAAAGCACCAAGTTTTCTTGTGAGGTGATGATAGGTCTTATCTTCTAGTGACTTTTTAGGTTGTTGAAAAGTATAATGCCTCAAAGGCTCTGTAAAGTGTAAGTATTCTGTACTGTAACCACTCAGCAGGACTGGGTGGGTTGTAGAGGGAATACCTCTTATTTAGGAATATAATCCGTGACTGGAAATCACAAATAAACACTGGCACAGCAGGATCAGGAGAGTCTGCACTGGCAGCATACAACAATGTAAGTTTAAGTGTCTTGTGAGATGTTGAGAAGTCTATCACTTGCATGTTAAGTGTATACATCAGCTCAATTAAAGCCTTGAGCTCTTTAGTCAGAAGTATCCTAGATGTTAGGGGAGTCCAAAAAGATCCATATTAACAATTTCCTTGCAGATATTTTAATGCTTATACCAGCCATGTTATTTTATGTTGTGTAGGTTTTTTTTCTCAATTTCATATAGTATTTTGCATTGTCATGTGAATTCTTCCAGCCTGACAGTCATGTGTATTTCATTTTGTGTTGAAATATTGTCTTTGTAATACAAAAAATTGTCAGTATCTGATTATTATAGCATTCTTATTAAAAATTAACAGTAAACCAATAGCTCCCTTCTGTCCTCCCAGCTGTTTCATTTCCTCTTTTGGGCGTATTTACTGGTTAAAAACCTAAAATGAGTTTGTGTTCTGTGCTTTTCTAGCAGGTTTTTTTTTGTTGTTGATTGGTGTTTTTCTGTTTGTTTTTTTGTTTGTTTTTTGTTTTCTCCCACCTACCACCCCTGTTGTTGTCATGTTCTCTTCGAGATTTCAGAAGATGGTATCTTCCTAATTAGTAAATAGTAATTTGTAGTGCTGTAAAAATTTATGGTATTATGTGAAGACTGCTAATAGTTGACATGCTTTGAAATAAATACAGTTCAAGTTCAAGGAGTAATGATTTCAGCTGTAGGTAACTAATATGCTTAACGTATGAATTTATGCTAAAGGAGGAAGGTTCTCAGTTTACCCTTGTTCTCGACACAGTGCATGATAGACAGGTAAACGAAAATTAAACCTACCTGTAAATTTAATACCCAGACTGTCATGAATGTATAGTTCCAGTGACCAGAAAAAGAGAGATACTGCTTATGTTTTCTGGCACTCCTTTCACTGCTAATTTAAAAGCTTTTCCTATAGCAGTTCAGTATCATTACTTTAAAAGAATGCCAGCTAGTTCTCTGCAGTGTGAAAGTACTGAAAACTTTCTATGGTTAGGTCACTTTTAAGTTTCCCTTAGACAAATAACCATATGAAATATTGGTTCAGTTTTATGTACTTTTGATATCAAATGTCCAGAACAGTATTTATGTTTGGATTTATCCTTGAAAAGGAAAGTAAGTTGTTTTAATTTAAATTAGAATATTTGTCTTTTCCTGCTAATAAGCCAGAGGTATTCTGTGTTTTGTGACTTACACTAATTTTTAATAAGTTCATGACTTCACTGGCAAGCAAATACTTCTGCTGTACCTAGTCATGCCATATAACCTGTGTCAGTGGCTCATCTCATGTTTGTCCCTGTTTCTGAGCTTGCTGCTGTTAAAAATCAGTAAGAAAAATCCAGTTTGCTTTGTGAAGAACACGTTCAAGGCTGAAGTTACTCTTCATTTCTGTATGTCTTTCAGTATGGTGGTGAACTACAACTATTTTCACTGTAGGCTGAGGGAAAATCCAACTTTTCAGGGGATGCGCAGAACACTCCGTTTTTTCCTGCATAATTCTCTAGTTCTGGTGTGCAAACTTTATCGCAGGATGAGTGTCTTTATCTGACATTAGATGGGTTGCGAATAATCATCGTTTTAATGAGTAATTTTCACTAACTTTCAGATGACATCCGTATGCTGCCTTGTGTATGTCAGTTCTCAGCTGTTCAAGGTACACTCCTGCTGACCTCTTGAGCTGTTGACATGCACTTGAGTGGGCTGAATGTTTGTTGGGTATGCTGAAGATTGATACATCCCAGGCCTTGACAGCTGTACTGTTTTTCTGTGCCAACTTCAGGCTGTCTAAGCAGCCCTTTTTTGGAAGAAGTTGGCTCCCAAGACCATTTCAGAGAACAGGCTTACCAAGTCCATTAGTTGTGCCAAGAGCTTCAAAAGGCTGTTTAAACTTCTTTTCATTTTAGAGCTGTAATAATTTTTGGCTAATACTCATTCTGTTAAAGAAAATGATTAATTACTTATAGATTTAAGTGAAACAGTTTTAGCTATTAAAATGTTTGGGATAATAAAGAGAAGTCACATTTTGTGATAACTTACCATTCATTGACTAATGTTTGACTAATGTCATAATGAGAAATTTTGTACATTACTGTGTAAACTTTTATTTAATAAAGTCCACAGATTTTTAACTGCAGATGATATTCTGTGTTGTGTGGTTTGTGTTTGTTTTTTTNTAGTACTGATCTTACTTTTCTGATGTTAATTCATTGACTGTGTCCTGATGGGCCAGGAAATATCTTGTATTTCTTGTCTATCGATGCCATAATGAGTCAGTTATTTATGTCAATTAAGTACATGTAGTAAAATTATTCAGTTAAGTGCATTGCTGTCTTTTTGTCAAACTGAAGGACTAATCTGAGAGTCAGTTTAAGAAATCATATGTAATGACAGCATCTTTTAGTGTAAGTCGTGTAATATTTTTGCTGCATTGACATTGTAATATAACATTGTATTATTATTTTTATGGTGCCCTTATGCTTTCAACAGAGTTCTGAGTAAGGATGCAATCTCTTGGAGGGGTATGTGTGTATGTTTATATACACACTTCTATTCTACAAATGTATGTACATAAAGCAGTGTGCTACCTTTGCATTTTTGATTCAAAGGTATTTTTGTGGTCAAAGCTACCAGCAGAGACAAGATATCGGGAAATTCTTTAAACAGAAAATTGTGGCTGGAAGATACATTAAACTGTTTTTCAGGTATAATACAATTACATGTTGGTTGCATTCCCCTTATACTGCAACATTAAGGAATTGGGAAAGAAGGAGGGAAGATGCACTTGTTTGCTGATGGCATCTATTTTGAAGCTGTCAATCTGGTCAGGGTGCATACAGTCTTATTACAAATCTCTACCAGGCAATTAGATATAACAGTGCATACTGTATGTGAGTGACTTTCATGAACTTGAGAATAATCTAATATTATCTTTAGACTCTTGTGCGTAAAAAAGCACCAAGTTTTCTTGTGAGGTGATGATAGGTCTTATCTTCTAGTGACTTTTTAGGTTGTTGAAAAGTATAATGCCTCAAAGGCTCTGTAAAGTGTAAGTATTCTGTACTGTAACCACTCAGCAGGACTGGGTGGGTTGTAGAGGGAATACCTCTTATTTAGGAATATAATCCGTGACTGGAAATCACAAATAAACACTGGCACAGCAGGATCAGGAGAGTCTGCACTGGCAGCATACAACAATGTAAGTTTAAGTGTCTTGTGAGATGTTGAGAAGTCTATCACTTGCATGTTAAGTGTATACATCAGCTCAATTAAAGCCTTGAGCTCTTTAGTCAGAAGTATCCTAGATGTTAGGGGAGTCCAAAAAGATCCATATTAACAATTTCCTTGCAGATATTTTAATGCTTATACCAGCCATGTTATTTTATGTTGTGTAGGTTTTTTTTCTCAATTTCATATAGTATTTTGCATTGTCATGTGAATTCTTCCAGCCTGACAGTCATGTGTATTTCATTTTGTGTTGAAATATTGTCTTTGTAATACAAAAAATTGTCAGTATCTGATTATTATAGCATTCTTATTAAAAATTAACAGTAAACCAATAGCTCCCTTCTGTCCTCCCAGCTGTTTCATTTCCTCTTTTGGGCGTATTTACTGGTTAAAAACCTAAAATGAGTTTGTGTTCTGTGCTTTTCTAGCAGGTTTTTTTTTGTTGTTGATTGGTGTTTTTCTGTTTGTTTTTTTGTTTGTTTTTTGTTTTCTCCCACCTACCACCCCTGTTGTTGTCATGTTCTCTTCGAGATTTCAGAAGATGGTATCTTCCTAATTAGTAAATAGTAATTTGTAGTGCTGTAAAAATTTATGGTGTTATGTGAAGACTGCTAATAGTTGACATGCTTTGAAATAAATACAGTTCAAGTTCAAGGAGTAATGATTTCAGCTGTAGGTAACTAATATGCTTAACGTATGAATTTATGCTAAAGGAGGAAGGTTCTCAGTTTACCCTTGTTCTCGACACAGTGCATGATAGACAGGTAAACGAAAATTAAACCTACCTGTAAATTTAATACCCAGACTGTCATGAATGTATAGTTCCAGTGACCAGAAAAAGAGAGATACTGCTTATGTTTTCTGGCACTCCTTTCACTGCTAATTTAAAAGCTTTTCCTATAGCAGTTCAGTATCATTACTTTAAAAGAATGCCAGCTAGTTCTCTGCAGTGTGAAAGTACTGAAAACTTTCTATGGTTAGGTCACTTTTAAGTTTCCCTTAGACAAATAACCATATGAAATATTGGTTCAGTTTTATGTACTTTTGATATCAAATGTCCAGAACAGTATTTATGTTTGGATTTATCCTTGAAAAGGAAAGTAAGTTGTTTTAATTTAAATTAGAATATTTGTCTTTTCCTGCTAATAAGCCAGAGGTATTCTGTGTTTTGTGACTTACACTAATTTTTAATAAGTTCATGACTTCACTGGCAAGCAAATACTTCTGCTGTACCTAGTCATGCCATATAACCTGTGTCAGTGGCTCATCTCATGTTTGTCCCTGTTTCTGAGCTTGCTGCTGTTAAAAATCAGTAAGAAAAATCCAGTTTGCTTTGTGAAGAACACGTTCAAGGCTGAAGTTACTCTTCATTTCTGTATGTCTTTCAGTATGGTGGTGAACTACAACTATTTTCACTGTAGGCTGAGGGAAAATCCAACTTTTCAGGGGATGCGCAGAACACTCCGTTTTTTCCTGCATAATTCTCTAGTTCTGGTGTGCAAACTTTATCGCAGGATGAGTGTCTTTATCTGACATTAGATGGGTTGCGAATAATCATCGTTTTAATGAGTAATTTTCACTAACTTTCAGATGACATCCGTATGCTGCCTTGTGTATGTCAGTTCTCAGCTGTTCAAGGTACACTCCTGCTGACCTCTTGAGCTGTTGACATGCACTTGAGTGGGCTGAATGTTTGTTGGGTATGCTGAAGATTGATACATCCCAGGCCTTGACAGCTGTACTGTTTTTCTGTGCCAACTTCAGGCTGTCTAAGCAGCCCTTTTTTGGAAGAAGTTGGCTCCCAAGACCATTTCAGAGAACAGGCTTACCAAGTCCATTAGTTGTGCCAAGAGCTTCAAAAGGCTGTTTAAACTTCTTTTCATTTTAGAGCTGTAATAATTTTTGGCTAATACTCATTCTGTTAAAGAAAATGATTAATTACTTATAGATTTAAGTGAAACAGTTTTAGCTATTAAAATGTTTGGGATAATAAAGAGAAGTCACATTTTGTGATAACTTACCATTCATTGACTAATGTTTGACTAATGTCATAATGAGAAATTTTGTACATTACTGTGTAAACTTTTATTTAATAAAGTCCACAGATTTTTAACTGCAGATGATATTCTGTGTTGTGTGGTTTGTGTTTGTTTTTTTTTTTCTTTTAGATATTGATAACTTGTATTTGAAGATGCTGTTAAATAATTTGTGTCCTTTTTCTTTTGGCAAAAAGGCCACTTAGGCAGGACTGAGTTTTGTGTGCGTTTACAGGAATACAAATATGCGGTGAAAGGCATTTGTTGATTTATATTGGAATACCTGTTGATATAATTACTACATTGCTGTGTGTGCTCATTCGTAGGTTCCAGTAGTAACTTTAAATACCAGTTCCTACCAAAATTACAAACAAAACAACAACAACAAAANGCCTGACAGTCATGTGTATTTCATTTTGTGTTGAAATATTGTCTTTGTAATACAAAAAATTGTCAGTATCTGATTATTATAGCATTCTTATTAAAAATTAACAGTAAACCAATAGCTCCCTTCTGTCCTCCCAGCTGTTTCATTTCCTCTTTTGGGCGTATTTACTGGTTAAAAACCTAAAATGAGTTTGTGTTCTGTGCTTTTCTAGCAGGTTTTTTTTTGTTGTTGATTGGTGTTTTTCTGTTTGTTTTTTTGTTTGNGCATTTATTAAAATGGCATTGTTTTGCAGTTCTGGAAATTCCAGTGATTTTTCATTTACTTCCAGATGACTTGGGAAGGTGTGTGTTTGTGTTTCATGCCTTTTTTTTTTTTTTCGTAATGGACACTACTTAGCCTGTTCTGTTAAGCTATTTCTTTAGAGTTTATTTTGTGCACACCATTCATATTCAATATTCATTACTGAAAGGTTTTATTTTTAGATTAGGATGGCTTTTTCATTCCTACTTCATCTACCATTCTTCCAGCACAGACAGAAAATGTTGCAGAACTTAGTTAGGAACGGCAATTTCACTGACATGAGTACAACTTGGAGTTGATTTTACTCTTCCCTGGACAACTGTGAAAGCAATCTGTGCAATAGTCATAGGTGCTTTGTGGTTAATCTGAACTATTTATTCAATTAAAAGAGATTATTTGTACCTGAGTGTCTGTGTTCTCATTGGAACGACAAGGTTCATTGCAATCTCATACTTTATATGTATCAAAGGTTAATTGGCTCAGCAAATTTTAGGTAGAAACTAGGTTGCCAGAAGCTCAATATGTGGTGGATATTCAGCAAAAATCATGGGAAGGGATGGGAACACTTCCCTCTTGTTGGATTGTACATATATGTATATTTTGTATATATTTGTTCATTAGGAACAATTGTGTATATGTGATTGTAGTTTCCCCCTTTTGTTGTTTCTTGTAGCGGAACAATGCTGTGCTTGGGAGTTTGTATCTGAACGTCGCACACTATTCTGTCTTCTTGTGATGCCTTGTGCTGTTCCCCAGCTGGGTCCTGGGGTGCACAGGAACCTGCAGGGCAGGACAACAGGCAGCGCCACTGCTTGTAGCGAGACTCGTGATATTCCATAGTGCTTCTTGGAGTCACGCGGAAACCCGAGTGTCTCAGCTCTTCCAATAAATAAATAGGTAGAAAACCCAACAGCTCCTTCTGTGGTCTTGTATACAGGACAGTAAAGGGAAAAGCTAAGGAAGTCTGATGGTAAGCAAATCCAGTTCTTTGAACAGGCAAACAAAACAAAACTGAGCCAAGCCTGTGAGCGCATAAATCAGCATCAGAAATTTTGAATGTTTGGCTCAAGATTTTTTGAGCGTTTGGAGATGGCATACTGCTGGCACTTTGTTATATTTGGGCTTTCTCTGTGCTATGGTGACTTCATGGCCCTTAGACTAACCCGTTAGTGGTTTTAAGTAGTTTAGTGTAAAAATACACAGTGTATTCTGTGTTAGAGATATAAAAAATATTCAAGTACTATTATGACTTCAATTCTGCTCTCCATATTGCTGATTAACGGAGAGCTTTGAATTCAAATGATTTTAAAATTAGAGTTAGACTTAGTTTATTAGATATAGTGGTTTATTCCTCCACTATTGTTCAAAGATTTATTTGTACTCAGAGTGGTTTGATTTAGAGTGTAAGAACTGCTGACTTACTGTCCTTCTAAACGGTTGCAAATAAATCAGATTTCCATTGCTATTTTTTAGTGAGTTTTTATTTGTCTTTGTGTTTTTTCTTTGCTGAGTTCCCAATATAAACACAAGATATTTTTAGATGCTAAAAATACTCAGAATCTATGTTCTGTATAGATCCTAATGCTTTTGGGAAGCCTGCAGCAGTTTTTCCAAATTTGAAAAACATTTTTATTTTTCATTCTGTTTCTGCCTGAGAGGCATCAGTAGGTCATGCATGGTTCACAATGTACAAACACTGTGACTTTTCAGATGGCATGGTAAGACATTTTCAAGAGGTGGTGGCTTTTTTGAGGACACATGAAAAAAGTACACATTTTTTTTATAGTCTTTCAGACTAGATACATAGAAATCCAGGATATTAATTGTCATAAGGTGACAGAAGACAATGAGAGGTTGTACTTTAAAAAAAAAAACAAAACCACGTGGTAGATAGCAATCTTTTTGGCCTGAACTGAGTAACCTGATTAATATGGTGCTTACCGTTTGTCTTTTAACTTAATTTCTAGCTGAAAGTTAGCTTATTTTTAGCACTTCCACTGAATAAAGACTTGGATACTGATGCAATGTCATTAGAGTTCTTATTTATATGATGTATGGCTTAGTTTTGGTGTTATCTTTCTTCAAAAAGTGAATGCGGTCATGCACCACAGTGCACCATAATACAGTTAGTTACAATCTGCCTTCATGCAGCAGGGTCACTTTCAGTTTAGAAAAATGTCCTTACACTGCTAGCCCAATTTATTTAAAGGATAATACTGTTCCTTTTAAAAGTTTTTAATGAGCACTTTGTGCCCCATTTCTTTTTTACCCAAATTTTTTTGTTAATTGTTTGGTTTTGTTTGGAAATGCCAGAAAAGGAGTCTGGCTGTCAACGCTTTAAAAGTTATAAACATCCTGCAAAGGCAATTAGATTTTTATGAAAGACAAACTCTTTCTGCTGTAGTCCAGTTTGCATAAGCTGATAACAGTCTTGAATGATGAGATCTTTGTGGCCAGAGCCTTTGTGTTATTTACTTTCTAACACAATTGGAAAGCTAGTTGGATTTGTTAGTGGTGTGCATTCTTACAGTAGGTGGGTAAATTTTTCTGGGTTTACAGCCATACCTTGACAAGACATCAAGTCTCCACAAAGTTTTCTTCCTTGCTTGGTTGAAGAAGTTGATGTTATTTAAAGATTTTAGGAAATATAAAGTAGAAACAATGATACTTGAAAGGAGAAGGGTTTGGTTGTTGTGGTTTTTTTTAAACCAGCAATCAGAAATCCCCTCATTTCTCACTAACTCAGCATTTTTATTATTTTTTTTTGTAATTTCAGCATTGCCTCACTTCCCTATGCAATTTTAAAATTAAAAATATTTGCATTTCTGAATTTGAAGGAAAGACACATCAGAACTTTTAAATGTTTTAATTAAAAAAGTCTTTCAGGCTTTGCTTATAACCATGGAGAAAATAGGTACAACCATCTCTCCTATTTCTTCTGTTATCGTTGTTAAAGTTTGTTAAATCCGTAATTCAATGTATTTAGCTGTTGCAGTATTAATATTGATAAAATAATTTATTCTCAGTGCACTGATAAATCTCAGAAGTCTGCTAGCTGTAGAGAGATCTTTTGGTTCTGTATTGAAGATAGTTGCTGTCTTGTTCTGAATGGAGTGATTGTCATGTGCTGGAACTGATACTTCTTGTAAATAAAGTTCACGTCTGCTTCCTGGAAGGCAAAACTGATCGGCAGCAAATGAAAAGATGACAAAAAAGAGAAAAAGCAATTTCTGCTCCTGAGATTTACTCTAATCATATGGTATGCGGTCCTTATTGGCTCTCGTGAGGCCTGTCCAACTTGTGATGAGCTGTTTTGTGTCTTAGGTGGCTGCTGCTTTCAGCTGTTTTGAGTCATGGGCACACAGTACTGTGACTAAAGGTGCAACCTGTTCTTACGTGTTAAAAATGAGGAATTGGGGAAAGAAGAAATTAAGTGAGAAAGCTGTAAAGAAACCAAACAGTGGAGGTGAAGAGAAGAACTCGGGTCTTCTGTTTCATTGGATAATCAAGGTTAAGATAGACTTGTGCAGAGATTAGATACTGTTTTGGATTTTTTTAGCCAATTTTAGTGAGGTTCTGGTTAACTAATGAAACCTGCTGTATATTAGTAGATTGTTAGGTTCTGGAAGATTGGGAGGAGGAAGCAGGAAAATGGACAGCTGTAGTAGTGTTTGTTTTCCTTTTAGACAATGTATTGTCCTTATGTGATTTCTATTTCTCTTTAATGTTAAAAAACTAGTAACAGGTAGGCTAAGGCTCCTGTGCTTTTTACCTCTTGAGCAGACCTAGCTGCCAGTTTGATGGGTTTGTCTCATTAACTTCTGATTTTGTGTTAGGCTGATATTAGCAAGTTGGGTCTTACTCTAGTCTGTGGCTTATGTACATTTGCTTTCTTATTGTTCTCATTTATCTCTTCTACTGATATCTGCCCCTTCCCACCCCCCCGTTTTTATATAATTAACACATTATGGTTTTAGTTTTTATTGTAGCTACATCAATAGTGGTACTTTCAATAATATTGTATTGGAATAAATATACATCAATGCAAAATAACAACTTACATCTAGTAGAAAATATAAATCGGGAAAATATTTTAGCTGCATCTACTTTTCACAAACCAGTATATTTTTAAAGAACATTGTTTTCCTGCTCTCATTTGAGAATGTTTTCAGAAGCTTTTATGTAATGCACGTTAGCTGAGGGTATGTTGGAAGACTGATTTACTATCTATTTTGAAATAAAATTTAAGAGCTTCATATGGTAAAACAATGTTGAAGCATGTATTCCAGGTTCAATGTTTATTAATAGAAACTGTGTCCTGCTGCTTGAAGCACAGTAAATGATATAGCAAAAGGCAGCTTTGTTTGAATAATGTCAGTTTCTGCTGCCTTATGTCATGTTGCCTATTCTGTTATTGTTGATTGTAGGTCATTGTCTTCCTTCAAAATTCTGTGTGGTTAAAACCTTGTTTATTCAAGAGAACTGTTTGCTGTTTTTTTTATTCACAGGGCAGTGAGTAATTTGTAGGGAATTCTTACTAAAATAGAAGGGGTTTTGTAATTGTCTTTTGAATACGTACAGTATTACTTTTTCTTCTAAAAAAGGTGTAGCATACATTTAATCTTGTTTTTATCTTGCTTTTCAGGCTGATAAAGAATTTGTGTGGTCCTTGTGGAAGCGTCTGCAAGTGTCAAATCCAGATCTTACTCAAGCTGTCAGCTTGGTTGTGGAGAGGTGAGTTTAAAGATTCAATGCGATACTAAAACCAAAACCAAACAAAAATGTCTGATGATGTGTTATTCTTTAATTGTGAACTATATGGGATTTTTAAAATGTATTACAAAAATTCAGTTGTTAAATTTTGTCAAGAGTACCTGGAATATGTAACAAGTTTCCTTTTTTGGTATAAGTTGAAGTATACTTTAGTCTTTCTATTGAAAGAGCAAGAGGAGGTAAATGGCATTTTCTGGTGTCATAAGTGGCTGGATAACAGTAAACAATTATGTTTGTCTGAATTCTTAAAGAACTGAAAGGCTAAGATGTGCTAAGAGAAGAGGTGACTATGCAGTTTAATTATTGCTCCTCTGAGGATATTAATGATGACTGTTTTCTCATGATACTTACATATTATCATCTGATTGCTGTAAATGTTAATCATCACAGTATGTGATTGTTTTAGAATGCTAATGTTTTTAAATACAGAATTTTTGTAGGCCAAAGATAGGGTGAATGTGAACGAGTTGGTAACATGGCTGTCAGAATTCAAACACTAGATTTTCTTATGGTCAAAAGATTTGTCTGTTTTGCCTCTCAGGGTGCCATGAGTTTAAAATGAAAAGGTGGATTTTTTTAAAACAGAAAAATACGAATTTTAACTTTTTAAAATGGCTTGCCAATGTTATTTTGGAAGCTTGTCACAGAGTTGGGGGGGCAATAGCTCCTTTGGGTTCTCTTGCAGTGCTTTAGTCTTGAAAGGCATTTTGTTTACATCTTTGCTTTCTGAATTTGATCAGTAAACATTCTTCCACTTCTCAAAATGTAACTTTAGGTTCTTTATCTGGGAGTTCATTCACTATAGTGTTGTCCCATCTTCTGCATTGCACAAAGCAATTAAAATTTTGTCCAAAAATTCAGTGTGATCACATAACTAGAGTTAATATTCTAAATCATTCCTGTCCAGGGGAATAAACTGATAATGTAAGTACATACAGATTTTTTTAAGATAGCTGTTACCTTAGAGTTCACATGTGGTCACCAACAATGGTGTTAAATAAATTCTGACTCTGTATTGGGACACTTACCTGCAGAGAGAAGTACCTTGGCTGTTAGGACAGTGTACTACTTTCAATTACTTGCATGTGTTGATTTGGGAATTCATTTTAATATGTGAGGAAGACTTAGTTTACAGTGTGCCTCATTGATGGTGAAATGCAGATTCTTACTGACTTGTTTGATCATCCAATTTGGTCATATTTTCATGAGGACGGTGGTGGTAATATCAATCTTTCTTCTTCAAACATTAAAAAAATGCAAGAACTACTTAAAATACGTAAGTATAGTATTTGGTGTATGTAAACATGTATGTATATAAGCACAACTGTATTGAAAAAATTAAAAAATTATTTTGCTGTAAGCAGATTTTACACTTATCCTAAAAATAATGGGACAATTTACCTCATTAACATGAAGCCCAATAAGTTAGAGAGGTATTCAGACTTGACATTTTTGATTCATGTTGCAAATAAAAAATAATCAGGATATTATTTTAATTGAAGCATAGAAGTGGTAGAAAGCATGCATTTAAACAGTGTTGAATACAATAATTTGAGTTCTTGAATTGTATGCCTATATAAGATACAGTCTGTCTTCCTTATTTATCCTTTTTCATGTTTAGGAATATTTTTATGCTTGGTAGTTATGCCTTGCTTTAGATTTTTTTTCTGCTTTATTTAGAACAGAAATTGGTAACTTTATGTGTGTTATCCTGACTGATACAATGAACATGGGGCTCTTAGATGCCACCTTGATGCCCACAAGCATGATCATGAGGTGATTTTTTTTACAATGACAGGAAATACTTGTGAAACTCTTTTAATGTGGTGTTCAGGCTATCAGAAGACTTGCTGGAGAAAGCTGGTTTGTAATAATAGTCTGTTATATATGGCAGTAAAGGTATATTCTGTATATGTGCTTTGGACTTTTTGTAGAAGCTGGTGATTGGTACTCTATGTGAAAGTGTGACAACATACTTTATTAAGGTGCTTGTCTAGTTTCTTAAATGTCCTTTCTTCTTTCAGAGTAACAGTAATGCTTTAGAACACCTCTTGTGAAGTCAAGGCTATACATCTCTATCATACTTTTCCCATGCTTCTCAGAGTTATGGAATTAAGAAAGAAGAAATTGCTTCCACAGCATCTTTCTAGGTGTTATTATTACCCCAGAGAATCCTGGAATAGGTTTGGATAAAACCTATTCAATATATAGGAGTTCTGTTAATCATGACTTTAAACTTTGGGGTTGCTTTGATTTGACAAATGGAGCAATAGTGCGTATTTTTCTCTTTAATGGATGTAGCTTCATCTTTTTTGTCTGAGACTGTTCTAATTGCTGTTTTGGAAATTACTTCTAGCCCAGCTTTACCTGTGAATCTTCTGTACCACCAGATTACAGACTCATATATTGTCTCCTAACTTTTCCAGCTATAACTTTCCATAATCTTTTCCTAAGTAGCTGCAGTTTTATGACTGTACCTCTTCATACTCTCATCCTTTCTGAAAAGTTTGTCTTGTTCCCTGCCTTATCCTTATTGCAGTTTGGTGGTTTTTTTTTTTTAATGTTGCTACAGTCTCAGTTTATCTCAATTCTAATATGTTGATTAGATTTCCAGGGAATCTGCTACCTTGCACTTCTGCTGTCCAGAAAATTACAGGATAAGTGATCTTCTGGCTTTGTTAATCTAGGAAAAAATATATGGATTTAAAGGATAAAGGGGTATGATTACCAAGTAGCAGTTATAAGCAAAATGATTCCTGAGGCACGTCACTTGGCCTGTCTCTGCTGTTCACAGCCTAATTTTCTGTATTCTACACAGTGCTATCAAGAGCTGAAAATGGAAAATTTAGACTGAAATCTGATTTAAAAAAAAAATAAAATCAGTCTTCTCAGAGATTTTTTTTCTTTCTCATCTGTTGGGAACAACCTTGACCCAGTCCTATCCAAGCTGATAATGTTTTCTGTCTTGCCCTGGATTACTAGGAGATTTTGAGATGGATAGAAACAGAATTAAATGGATTTAAAACTTCTGTTGTTTCTGTTTGGGACTGTGTCATATGGATACCACCAATGTTTGCAAACCTTAATTTTTGAGAGTGTTCTTTCCACCCAAAGTTTCATAACAGAGAAACTTTCAGTGCCCACCAAGCCTTTGTAATATAGACTACTTGATACCAGAAGCCAGCTACATAACGGAAGCAGACAGAATCTGAGATAGTAATGTGTATCCTAGATCACATATATAATGAACCAAATAATACTGTCCAGTGTATTTCAGTCTTTAAATTGACAGAAGCAACAGCTAGACTTCCTTCAGGAGGTTACAGTGACAGGAATGAAAAGGTGCAAGTGTGAAAGGACAGAATGTTCACTTATTCTGTATACCATGATTGTGTGATGAAGAAAAAAGAAAAAACATATATTAGAAGAAATTGAGTGGGCAGTACTAGCCATACAGTCAGGCAATTATATTAGTAGCTTTAATTTATATTTGTAGCATTAGACAATTCCTTATAGTAACTTTTGTTAAAATAAACCAGGAAAATGTAAAAGGCATAATTTGGGGGTCATGGGGGGAATTAATAGTAAGCTTCCATTATTTGTCTGCTATTTTGAAGTGCTTTCATGGTCCCAAAATAGAAGTTCGCCTGCCCTAAAATTGTAAAAATGTAGCTGGTACCTTTTTATGTCTGTGTTGTTGATTCCTGTAATTCAGCAATGATATTTTACTTTTCAGCAGTCTTTGCAGTTCTTGCTGGATAACTGTAACTATATTCCCATTTTAATATTCAGATATAAACAAAAAATTATCTTTACTGTGCAAATGAGAAATGCCTTTGGGATATGTAAAAGCCTCCAGGTATTTTCAAACAAGCCATTGTAAAAGTACTACTCATGTTAGTGTACTTTCCAGCTACTTTAAATACTATTGATCTCGGTATTATGTAAAGAGTATGCTATTTCTAGTTCACTGCCTTTTGAAACATTCTTTTTTTTTTGATGATGAGTTGAAAAAAGTGCTAGGAAGTACCTTTTACAGGTAAATGCATGTATAAACTTAAATAGAGTTTGGGTTCAGAGGAGAGTATCAAAGGTTCTGAAATATTTTTGTAAACTTTGAGAGCTCTCCTTTAAGCCTTTTCTCTTATAATACATGAAATCTTGACAGGTCAACTGACTCTAATTTTCCTCTAGGGCTTCTAGCTGACTCCTTTCTTGTGGAAGGGAGATGTAGCAGGATCCATTAATGATCAAACTGTGACAGTGATTCTAGATTGGGTAGGTGTAAATGGGGACTGTATTGCCCGAGATGATAATCTTGCAGATAGTTACATTTGGCAAGCTTGCTTTACGTAAATGTTTTTCCACACCTGAATTCCAAGTGTGCTGTGTCTTGCAAGTCTTACCAAAGAGCAAGAATGAATTTATCATTTCAGGCCACTGAGAAACAGTGACAACCTGAATATTAGTGTCAGTGATTAAGAGAGAGCTTTGCTATTGTTCTTACTGGGAAGTTACATCTCTCTAAGAGTGTACAAACGAACAAAAGCATGGCTGAAGACCAAACGATCAGAAATAACCAAATAATTTTTAGAAGGGTAATCACAGGATCTTACTCTCTGGTTTACTGCATCCTGTGAATAGCAAATTGTGAAAAAAATATTAAACAAGTTGACACAGATTCTTCACTGACTTATGATGTGCAGATGTATTAAAAATGACAAGTACTTCTTATGTAAAAGGATAAGTGAATGCGCTTTATGAATGAGTAATATAGATTACTGATGTTAATTGAAAAATAATTTAAAAAACTGTATCTGGCATATTTTGAAGAGATGATAAATAGCTTGCAGAAGCTTTCTTAAACCACTTACCATTTTACTCTTGCACAAATTAACAGGAAGCAGAATGACAGGAGATGGAGGAGGTAAACAAGATCTAACACATTTTTAAAGACCATTACCATTTTGTCACTATGAGTTTAAAATAAAGTGGACTCCCTAGTTATTATCACTCAAAGTGGACAGAATAATAGAGCATAAGAGTACAACCTTTCTATCTAAGGTCAAATAATTGTGATTTTCTACAGTTGATGAAAGTTTAATATCCTGTTTCATTAAAAATTCTCAGAACATTGAACATAAGTCAACATTCCATGGAGAAGAAGGTATTATGCAGCTTGCATGTGTGCATATCTGCATATCGGAGCACAAAATATTGACATGATAATTGCAGTCAAGCCTGATTGAACAGTTGCCTCTGGGAATTCAGCTGGTGTTGTACCAACTGGATGGCTGCTCAGGACACAGTTTGAAATGCAAGGTGCAAGTTAGCACTTTATTCAGCACAGGCAGGCATCATTTAAAAATCCTTGGGGGAAACCCTGGTGATGTGCAGATGTTAAAGCAGTCTGTTCTGAAGTGCTGATATTTTGAACACTGTAAGACTTGTGTATTTTAGATGAAAAATGTTTGCAAAATTATTAGGGAAGGATGTCAGTATTTTCTTTACTACTCTAGTGTAAAAATATCTTTATTTTATGTACATTGCTTAAAATAAGAGACCTTAATAAATCGTGTAATGAATGAAATCTATGAAGTTAGAGATGTGAAAAAAATTACAGTTCTGTAATGATGCATTTCCATTTTGATACATATCATGGAACATAGAATGGCTAGATAAATAATTTACTAAGGAAATAATTTCGTGTCACAATTTTCCTTTAATTAGATTTTAAATTATTTTTGTAAAGAAACATAAATAGGCATATGCAATTTTGCTATACAAAATAACTGCTGTCTTAGAAAAGTGCAAAGTATGTGGTATCAATTTAGATTTTTTTCCTTCATGGTGTGTAAATCTTCTAAAAGTACTGTTTGTAAGTATGAAAATAAAAAAAATGTGCATCAATTATAATTCATCGTGAAGTACAAGGATCTTCTAGAATCCGAGGTGAAAATAAACTCTATTAAATAAAAACTATTTAGCTCTATTTTTTTGTCTTAATAGGTACACAGTAGCACAGTAGTGTTTCTAGTTGGAAGATTAAGGCATAGGCTCTGTGTCTGCTGACCACTGACTGTGCCGCCACAGGGATGTGGCTGTGCACAGTGAATTACAATATTAGTGCCATATTTACAGTAACATTGACAATGGGTACTCCACAACTTCACTTTGCACATGAGTGATTCATCTGCTATTTAGTACCAACATTGAATGTATACACTTCTGTAAGTCTGTCTGTAAAATAGTTGGACATTGGAAGACTGGGAGAGACGATAATCAAATTAAATGCCGCATCACGGAAGCTGGTATTTTGTAGCCTTTCTAGTTCTGCATCTTTTCAGATTCAAATAAATATCTTTCAAAAATAGCAATAGAGGCAGTTTGTTTGTAGTTTTATAGGTATACTATTAAAATATGGCCTTTGTTCTTTTACCACACAGCACAAAGTTTTCATTGTAGCCAGAACTTTTAAAGCTATTTAAGGTCGAATTTGTAGATGCATTCAGTTTTTTTTTAATCGTGCTGTTTTGTAAAATTGAAAGGACATATTCCATGAAACCTTTAAACAGCAAATTCAATGTATTAGTTAAAATTATTTATTTGATGTAAAAATGACATAATTATATACAAGTCTGGATCACTTTTTCTTGACAAATGGTTAATTGCTTGACTGATTAAGACCTGTGGAAGGATACAAGACATTTTTTCAGACTGCTTTTGCTGAGGAAGCATGGTGTTTTATAGACTGCAGCCATTTTTTTTTTTTAATATTAAGGTTTTTGTCGTGTATATTTTGTTTTCGTACTTCATTCATAGTTAAATGTTTCCTCATAGTCTAATGTTTCATTTTTGACAAGCCATTAAAAACGTGCCAAACCTCAAAAACATTATCCTGTCCTGTTGTGTAAAGTGTAACATAACACAGGAAAAAATCCTAACACAGGAAAAATGTTAAGCTTATTTCCTCAGTTTTTTTCATTTTTGTGGGAAGCTGATACTCTATATTGTAATATTTGTAGCTAAATACATCTGTGTTAAACATTTAAAATAGGTAGTACACATGGGAAAACTGATTGGAGCTTAAAACTTGTACAAATTGACAGCCTCTCTTCACTCCATTTTTCATCCTAAAGAAGTCTGCAAATATTCTTAGCTCACATCATTATTGCTCATCAGTGGTTCTAATTAGCTAAACAGGAGTTTGTCTCAGTCATTGATCATCATCAGCTTCTTGACAGTGCCTGAAGTTTTCCACCCCCCCATATTCCAGTGGACTTTTTTTAATATATGGTAAATACATAGCTGCTCAATTAATAAAGTTGGTTGAAGATTTTCATAATATTTGTTATGCCTCTTAAACAGAGGAGATTGCTGCAATTCTTGTCAAGTCTCATTTCAAGGTGCAACAGCCTATCCAAATACGATATGTAAGTGCCAGGCAGTCATGCTGCCTTGAGTGTCTGTAGGGAAATGTCCTGTAATGAGCATTGGAAGTCGTCCTATGCCACCAGGAGAAGCTGGTGATAAAGTTCTGTAGGAGGTTTTAGTTTATGCTTTAGGCTTCTGATGGC
The DNA here is from genome assembly GCA_013399365.1 of Pampusana beccarii. Taxonomy (NCBI): domain Eukaryota; kingdom Metazoa; phylum Chordata; class Aves; order Columbiformes; family Columbidae; genus Pampusana; species Pampusana beccarii. The sequence continues at coordinate 231,191 of VWYH01004008.1, forward strand.
ATCCATTGTGTGCTCAAATTCTGATAATTAGGATTTTTTCTTTAGCTATGGGTGGTAGCTGATGAAACTGGTTTTGGGGGCATTACTATTCGGGTCCTGTGCTATCCTGAGAGTCTGAAAGAAAACCTCAGAAAGCTGAAAAAACTTGAATTTACTTTTTCCACTCATTGTGATTCTGATAGATCTGTATTTATAAACTTCATACCTTGGCATCTTTGTTCAAAGGACTGTTTGACCAAGCAATGAATAGACAGGGAGAACACTGCACTTAACTAGAAATGCGCTTTGAACCATTGTGTAGTGTATGCCTGTGTCACAGGCACATCTTTTAATTTAATGAAGGTCTGTGTTTTCTCTCCAATTCCAGACTTTATTCTTCAGACCTCTTTCATGCAGCTCTGTCATAAAGTCAAAGGGCTCCATAAATTCTTGACTACCGCTAGTACACCTGAATTAGCTCTGTATACTATTTTTTAGTTCTCCAGAGCAGTTTGTTCTTTTGCTTGGTTCCGTGCTGGTTTATTCACTTTCTTCCCATCCTCTCTTTAAAATAATAATAATTAAAAAAAACCCTCCCAGTTCCCCTCTCCTTGCCCGCCCCACCCCCAAACCAACCAAACAAACCACCCAAAAAGCAAACCCACAACAAAAAACCCCAACAACAACAACAACAGAACCACCCCAAAACCAGAAAAAAACCCCAACACACACAAAAAGCCCCCACCAAAAAAACCACAAAACCCAACCAAAGAATAAAACCAACAAAAAATAACAGAAAACTCTACCACACAACCAAAAAACACCACAACAACCAAAAAAGCAACCAACCAAAAATCCAAAAGCAAACGAACAAACAAAAACCCCAACAAAACAAAGAAAAAAAACCCCAAACCAAACAAAACCTTACATCTTAAGTGTTATTTTGTTCTTTTGAGCCTTGCTTTGCAAAATCTACCTGACCCGTTTGGTTTTCAGATCAACTAATCTACTAGTAAACAAGTTTATATAAATTTTCAAGTGGTGATTGCATAGCTGAGTTAAGAGGCTAATTATCCAGTGTTTGTTTTTAATTTGGCCTTATTTTAAAAAAGGCTGTTTATGTGAGAGAAGGTAGTGCTTAGACAAGTTGAGAAGATGATAGCATGTTGTGGATGGTAGCTATAGAATAAGTGGTTAGAGCAATGGTTAAATTTAGGTAGAAATATAAAATAAAACCAGCTGAAAATCCCCCCATCACTGTGGGAATGAAGAATGGATAGGACATGTCAGCCAGCGGTTAAACTCAGAATACTTTTGAGGGCTGCAGGCAATGCTGTTCTGCTGCTTCGTGGGGCTTATGTCTGTGTATATTGTCCTGTATGACTCTTTCTGTGTCTACACATTACTATTCGAAGTACTTTGTCGTAAAGATCTGTTCTGCTTTTTGTCTTCTGAAGCTCTTAAAATTTTAGATCAAGCAGTTACGCATTTGTCTAATCTTAAACTCTTCAGTTGCCTAGCTGTAATTAAGGTATAAGGAAACATGGAGTGCTATAATACTTACAGTTTAGACATAGATTGACATAGGTCCATCACTTCCTCAGGTTATGGTGTAACATGCTTATGGGAGAGAGATACCTTCTCAAAATATTTGTGTTTTATGTTATGCAACTATTATATTTGAAAAAGGTTAATTGTTGATAACTGTTGAAGACCCCACAGCAAAGTAATTAAGTATGAAGAAGCATTGGTATTTTTATACCAGAGCAGTTTTTGGTCCATTTAAGTTGTGGAATAACGTGCAGTACCTATCATGAGCAGTATGCCTGTTTCAGCAACATGCACAAACTTCTGTGCTAGGTATTACAGAAAGTCTATTTGCAGACATTTTTTCATTAGGAATTCTTAGTTTTTAAAGTTGCCCAACGTCTTTTAGTACAAAGTTTTATAAGCTTATCAGAAAGTCTTTTAGCAGTTTTTAAAAGCTGACTAAGAATGTAAACTAGTTATGCATTATAAGAAGGGTGGGTCAGTTTAATTAATTGTCATGCATTATGGAACCTGTTTGTTCTCTCTCTTGTGTTTGCTTTTTTGTTCTTAGGCTTTTTTCAAAGGGCATCACAGTGTAACCTTTAGAAAACATCAGATAGCTTCATATTTGCATGGATCTCTGTAATTACCGTCTACTTAGTTCAGTTTTAGTAGATGCTCAAAGAGAAATCAAAAACTTGCTGCACTTTGTATTTCAGTGCTCGTGTCTTCCTAGCAACCTATCATGACAATTCTGTGATGCTTCTGAGTGCAGGTGATCATATGCTTTGAGGTCAGGATCTGATGTGTTTTTTTCTGTTAAATTTCTGTCTCAGTTAAAATGTTAAATACCTTTCAGACATGAAATGTCTTTTGGAATACTTGTTGAATATTCATGGTTTCACTTTTCTCTGTTCATTACAGCTCCTGAATTATTTTCTTTATGGAAGTAGATTTTTTTTTTAACCCGATACAGCTGCTTAAGTTCCCATATATTTTTGTTTCTCTTAGCTAAATGTAATTGAAATACATATCTTTTCAGCTAGGTTTTTCTTAGTTTTCTTCCAATGCTACAACACATTTGTGCTGCTGTATATGCAATAGGAGAGTGCTACTTAGAGTTATGCCTTGAGACCTCAGTTTCCAAAAGCCTTGCTTTAAATTCCATGCCATTTTTATTTAATTCTTTATTTATTCAAGATCAGAATAGATGTTTTAGCAGTCACAGAGCTTTATTTTGAAAAACATAGTATTGGATGGCCTGTGGGGACAATATAGTTTAGCTTTAAAATCACCGGTAACGGTAGAATACACAACCATACGTAATAGTGGAGAAAAAGAATTGCCCACATATCTACCGTATTTTTGATCAGATTTAGAGACTCATGGGTACCACTCTTCCTTTCCCTTCCACCTCTGAACCATTCCTATTTTGGCAGAGCAAAAGTTGCACAAGTAGAATTCTCTGGCTTCTAGGGATGGCTTAAATCCACCCATAATGGAAATTTAACTGTATTGTGAGTGCAGGGGTAATGGAATTAATTTCTACTTCTCTGCCACCGGTGGTGCTGGGGATGCCTGAAGTATTTCGCCATTTTTAGGGATTATATATTGTTTAGAACTTTTGTCACAGATATATGATAGGAACTCTGTCGTGCGCTAAGGAATCTCTGTGTATCCTTGCTATTACAACATTTGTTTTGTTTCTGCCTGAACCAGAAGCTAGTAAGAGCATCAACATTTAAAACTCAGTCAAGAGGTAGGATAGAAACGACATGAGGTGGTTTGTTAAACAAAGCATTAATGACTCATCAGCTGGTTTTCTATGATGTGTTGCAGAGATTTTTATAGCCCTGCACTCATCAACCACGTGGAGAGGCTCTGCTTGCCCCCATTACCTGAGCTTCTGACCTCTTTTTTTGCTCTGGTAAAAGTTATGGATTGTGTCTATGTGAAAGATAGGTAAAAGTTTATCCATTGTGTTCAAAAGTGTTTCAGACACAGAAATGCCATGTAGCTGGGAGAAGAACTTCACAAACCCAAGCAGCTTAGTTGCTCTTCATTGTCAAGAAGGGGAAGAAAGCATTTTGCTCAGTCTGTGGGCGGGTACATTTTCTGTATTTGGGAAAGAATGAGACAGATAATTTTATCTGCTTAAAAATGTATTTTAAGACCTCTTGCTTCTGTTCCTTTTTGAACGAAGTTGTGTTAGCTGTTTACAGTGTAATTTGCTGTCACTTGCCATATGCTCCCTGATTAATTCTGCAAGGCCTGTCAGCTTCAGATAATTTAATTTTCTGTGCTTTAAAATGACATTCATTATCAGGACATGAAAAATTCAAATGATTAACTGCAAATTGTGACTAATAAAGTGTCTATTTTTTTGTTTGTTTCCAGAGAAAAGCAGAAAGCTGAAGTCAAGGACAGAAGGGTTTTAGAGATTTTGCAAGCCAAAGACAGCAAAATAGAAACCCTAGAACAGGTTTGTATTATGTCTAAATAGAGCAGTTAAGAAAACTTCTTAACTTAAGTTTATATTTCCTAAAATGTGAAAATAGTTTGCTGTTGTGTCTTAAGGAGAAATTTGCAGGTCATTCAGAGGTGATAACCTTCTGATAAAGTATTAATTAAACTTTTCTGACTTGTTCAAACAGTTGATCTTCCACCTGAAAAGTTCCTATGATTTTAGATAAAACTTCTTCTGAAAAGGTTTATCAACTCGTTGCCTTATTTTGCCTAATGGACTGACCTAAACTTGGATTTTAATTTAGAAGAGTTCTGACTCTGTTTAGGTTTTTTTTAATGTGGCTGTGGTTTTGAAAGTTTTGCCATCTGGACAAACACAAAAATAAAACACTTCTAGAGTCATGAGGACTAAACGTCTAGTATCCTAAAAGCAATACAGTTATGTGTTTTCTTTATATTAAACTGAAAGTTTTGTATAAGTTCACTGTTAACATGAACTATAAAACTATACTGACAAACCCAAAATATCACACATATTCTGTCATGTGTATTCTGTATTGAACTGCTCACTCAAAACTGAGTGCTGTGTATCAGTAAAAAACCAACCAAACAAACAAACGCCAAAAACCCAACAAAACAAAAAACCCAACATGTATTGAGCCAAGCCACTGGTGAAATTAAGGAAATATGAGCCAATTTTCTAAAAATCAAAATAATTATTCAGAAGGTAATCAAAGCTTTTGAACCCTTCATAGTATTTGAAATATGATGATTATGAAATCCAACACTAACAAATACTAAATAAACACAAGAGAACAATAAACATGACACCTTCCTTTTCTGCATAAATTTCAAATTACTACCTTCTCTCGACTCTGTACTGAAAGTACTTTTCCATATTATTAGGAAAGTTAATAAGAAAAAAGTCATAGTCAAAGTGTGATACGGAGGGAGAGAAAAAGAATTAGAATCATAGAACTGTTTAGGTTGAAAAAGACCTTTAAGATCATTGAGTCCAACTGTTAACCTAACACTGCCAAGTCTACCACTAAACCATGTCCCTAAGCACCACATCTACACATCTGCAGGGATGATGACTCCACCACTTCCCCAGGCAGCCTGTTCCAATGCCTCACAACCCCTTCTGTGAAGAAATTTTTCCTAATATCCAATCTGAACCTCACCTGGCACAAGTTGAGGCCATTTCCCATTGTGCTATCACTTGCTACTTGGGAGAAGAGACCAACACCCTCCATGCTACAACCTCCTTTCAGGTAGTTGTAGACAGTGATGAGTTTTCTCCTCAGCCTCCTTTTCTCCAGGCTAAACAGCCCCAGTTCCCTCAGCCGCTCCTCATCAGACTTGTGCTCCAGACCCCTCACCAGCTTCATTGCCTTTCTCTGCACTCTCTCCAGCACCTCAAGGTCTTTCTTGTAGTGAGGGGCCCAAAACTGAACACAGGATTCAAGGTGGGGCCTCACCAGTGCTCAGTACAGGAGGAATTATAATTACTTCACAGATAATAAAGCTGATAGCAAAAACACAGACAGAGGTTGATTATGTGCTTTCAGATGTCTATATCCTGCAGTTCTTGGGGATAAAAGGCTAGCTGATACATAGTTTTTCATGGAATCACCCAATGGTTGAGGTTGGAAGTCATCTGATCCACTGCCTCTGCTCCCCCAGGTTCTTTCCTGCAAAGCTGCTCTCCAGCTGGGCAGTCCACAGCATATATTGGTCCATGGACCCCAGCATACAAGCTTGTGTGTGGTCGTTCTCCCTGGATGCCGGGCTTTTCGTTTTTTAATTTCCTGATGTTCCCTTCAGCCCATTCTCCGTCTTGCCCAGCTGCAGAAAGGCAGCGTGATGCTCTGGCATGTCAGTCACTCCTCCCAGTTTTGTGTCATCAAGAAACTTTCTGAGAGTGCACTCTGCCCCATCATGCTGATCATTAGTGAATTTCCTCACATTTCTAATGGCCTTCCCTACGGTCTTTCTTGAATTGTGTAGCCAGTGGTGTGAACTCTGGTTTCCAGAGCTTACCTACTTCTGATACACCTTCTGCCTGATGAGAAACACCACTGAAATTAGGTTATTCATCCTTTTGTTTTGTATTCCAGCTGTGTCTGGAGTTTCTGTGTTTTGTCGTGTCCTCATGGCTGTAGGTGTGATTTGTAATGTGTCTCGTGCAGGCATGCTCATAATTTGTATAAACAAGCAATGCATGATTATTCCCTATCCTTAGCTGAAACAGAAAATAACTTTGTAAGAAGTTTATAAGAATTTGTGTACAGCAATGTGTTTTTAAGAAGGGTTGCTTGCTGTGGCAGGCTCTGAAGCCGTAGTGTGCATCTCCATGAGTTTGTTCTCTGTGGTTTTTAGATTAGTTTCAGAAGCTGAAATTGATCAGAGATCAATGCAGTTACCATCTGGAAGTGGAGAGAAGCTGCCAAGTGTAACTAGAACCAAGGAAAAGTGGCAGCTGGGGAAGGAGGACTTGTCAACAGGATGGGAAGAATTAACAGATGAGCAGGACACAAGCTGCTTTTTTGATGATCCTCACAACTTTAATGCATGTTGTAATGCAGCCCTTTCAAATATCTTTCCATAGAGTATCATTGACTTGGGGTGGGGATGTGAAGGGCACCATATGGTGCCAATGGCCAGTGCTGTATACAAAAGCTGTATACAAAGGTGGTGCCATTCCAATCTTCTTGCCTCATCCGTTGGCTTGGATGGCACAGGATTGAAACAAGAGGGGGATCATTTTCTGAGTTTTTGGAGTAGTTTCAGTAGTGTGGTAATCGAAGACTGGAGCTGGCATAGAGAACAACGTAGTAAGTAGTAAGGAGCATTGTCATTTATTTTGTTTTTTTTGGATTTGTTCTTTGTTCCTCTGAGGAGAAAAATATATTATTTGTGTAATTAACATGCAAATAGGTTGCTTATGAAACTGTGAGTTTTGACAGTAATGACAGTGAACGTTATTTTCTGTAAAGTATAGACAGCAAGACTTCAAGGCTGTGTATTGCAGTCTATCAATCTGTTACGTCTAGGAAGGTGAGATTATCCAGTCATCTCTTTTGTTGCTTTTCTCTCCCCTTCATGCATCATGCAGAGATATCGGTTACAACAGTATAATTTGTTGTAGAGTATTTATTTACTAGAAATTTCTGGGTGGCCACCAAAGAGCTGATTGTATGAATCCATGCTGACTAAGGGAAAAAAGCAAATAAATGATGTATCTCATAATTTGACTTGTGTGTATGTATGCTGCCAGATACAACAACAAATCCCTTAAAGGAGAACATGAGGCAGTCTTCTCTTGTCTTCTGCTTGGCCTTTGTCCTGGCATGCTTAAGAGCCCTTTTAAAATTACCGTAAATAAGAAAGCGTGTTCCTTACACCCTAGGTGAGATTCATGTAGTTATTTAATGAAGAGCTAAATTAGTTTGATTTGTAATGAGATATTTCAGCTGTTTGAATAGTTTCAGTTTTAATGGATATTACTGAAAATCAACTGAAATGATTAATTTAGAAACTTATGACTGAGTAGCAATGTGGTGTTTAATCACTTTTCTATAACGAAAATGGGGAAAAAAGTGCTCAAATATTCATGAGAATGGGACTTGTGGCTTTCAAGGTACAAATCAGTGTAAATCAGAGTTTTCCAAAACTTCTGCTGTATAATATCTTTGGATCAGGTTACATGCATTGAGCTTTTACGTATTTCAGTATGACTCCAGTCTGTTGTGCACTTTTCCTAAATTACAATGTTATAATCTTCCGTTTTAGATAAATGCATGACATTTTTTTTGTTTCCATGAGTTTATTGCATAACTACATATTTCTTACGCATTTTAAATATGAAATAATGTGGAGCATTTAAAATGTACCATTCAAAGGTTCACATAAATATAATATTTATTAAAGAACTCGAGTTGTTTTTTCATCTACTATTGCAGATAAATTAAGGACAAAATATATTGTTTTGGAATTTTCCATTGTGTTTTTCCCTTTGTTCCTTCCTTTTTTTTTCCCCCACTTTTTTTTTTGCCTTTTTAAAAAAATTCTTGTCTCTGTAATTGGGTCATTGGTAACTTTTGGTCTTGATAGTCACAGCTGTGCCTCATCTGGCATACAACATTTATTCTAAATGCTGTGTCCTAAAAATCTTACTCCTTTGAGGTTAGTGGCTGTATTGCTGTGGTGATCTTACTGCTGTCATTTTTGGTTTATACCCTGGTTCAAAACTCTTTTCTCAGTACTGATATATCCTTGCCATATATACATAATTTCTCTGTGAGTTGCAAGTTAAAGAATTTTTAACTGCTGCCTTTCAGTGGATAACTCTCTATCCTAGAATTTTAATTATTCTTCTTCTGAAGGCTGACTGCTACAGATATCTTAATTCTTTCTCCCTTTTCTTTGGAAACATTTCCTACCTGACGTCTTCAATTTATAATATTTGTGTATGTTGCAAATAGATCACTGGTGCTTTTTTTTTTCTTTTAAAATAAAGTGAATTTTTTGGAAAAATGCATTAAAATTTTTGAATTTAAAGAATTAGTTTAGAGGATTATGTGGGAACAGGGAAGTCAGTCTTTTACTATTCATGCAATAGATAAGTTGTAATATCTTCACCTGTTTTCCTTAGAAGATGAAATTAAAGACGCATAAAGTAGGAGTAAACCTTTTCAGTGTACTATAACATTCACAATTAATTAGTTTTCAATTTTGATCTGGAAGAAGTAAAGCTAATCTTTTTGTCCTAGACCTTGTAACGTTTCAAAACCTTATCAACTGATTATACTCCAGAGGGGTTAAAATAGTACTAGCTTGCCTCATTATCTGCACTTGAAAATCTTCAGCTTGCTGTGCGAATCTATATTAAAGCCTCTTTAATGGGTCCAATTGAAAGAAGCATAATTCTACCTTCAAGCATTAATTAACACTAATAATTTTTTTTTAACTTTTGTACCTTCACCTGATTGTGTTTTTCTTTGTAATAAAATGCTGTTATTAAATTAAGACAAATGTATACACACATTATTGCCATCTAAACACTTTATTTCTGGTAGCATATAACCTTGATTATTCTTGTGTAATGAGGGACATGAGGATAATTCCAGTAATAGGGCGTTTGGATGAAAGTGTCAGTAGTGATGTGATTATGCAAAGTTTATAAACTCTTTGCAAAAAAAGTTTCTCCAGTGAATGAGATTTATAGATATTGCAAGTGAAGAATATCTGAGGACACTGACACTTCATTTGTTTATTGTTTGTTTGGTTAGTTTTTTTACCACCTCCTGAAAGATAATTTTACTCAAGTTGTGCCTTGGAAGAGGGATAAGCCTTCAATGGTAAAACCTGTCTGTTTTATGTGGCCCCTTTGAACTGCATCAGTGAATATTCATATGTATTTGTGCCTTTCTGTTTGCTATCTTCTAGTTAGTTTTCTCATAGAATTAAGGGGAAGAAATCTTGTTAACGAGCTGGTCTGAATGAGAAAGATGAGGAGGAAAATGTATTAATCAAATAGTTGAAAGTTGCTGATTCTTGTTTATTGATAGAAGGCTACCTGAGGTAGGTGGTGTGATGCCTATGGCTAATACCTGTGGGCTTGATTGTCTGAAGAAATTAATAAGCTGTAAATTACAGTGTACCTTTGCAGCTCATTAGTACTTTTGTGTGAATTCCCACTAGGAATACTTTCTTTGGAAGTGGAAAACATGTTTCTGTTAGGTAGCTTACTCCATTTTGAGGAAAGAGTTTTCCTACTTAATCCATAAAAAAAAGCAGCTATATTGGGTGTTTGTACACATGTGCTGTAAATCCATGCTTCATCTTTTCTTTAATTTGCCTGGGTAGCCAAGTCTGCAGTCGGCTAAAGCTTCTGGATCTTTATTACTCAGCCTTCGTGTTGTCAGTGGCGTTTCTACAAAGCCTGAAATGGTAGCTGCACTTGCTTAGATAGAAAAAAGTACACTAAGAAATCTGGTATTTCTTGTCCTCTGCGCATTCCACTGATTCAAAACGCTCCGTTCTTATGTTAGCAGAGCTCAATATTCAAGCCCGGAAAGAAGGGGGTGGTCATCTTTTTGATCCCATTGATCCTCTGGGGAGCTGCAGTCTAGTCTGAGAAGTTTCTTGTTCAATCTGGGTAAGAATAGTTATCATGTAGACAATTAGGGTTACATGGGATAGCCTTTCTTTTTGAGATTAAAAATGGTTTCTAAAGCCTTAGGAAACTGTTTTTACTGTAAAAGAGGTTAACTTCTTAAGTGTGTTCAGTATATTATGTGATTGCTTAGTGACACAATATTTTTTAATTGTAAAGTCAGTGTAGATTTAAGAGCGTAGAGTGTAAGAGTATAGCTGGATTTCATTACTTCTTTAAGGACATCGTTGAGAAAGAATATTTTCGTATAACTTCTTATTTAAATAGATGCAGATTTCCTCAAGTTCAAGAAAATCATTGTTTCTTAAGGACCAGGTAGCAGAAAGAAGCATGCCGTGTCCTTAGAGATTAGGTTTTGCCCTTATGAATCTGCTGACCACACTTAGGAAGGAGCTTGTCAGAAAAGTTGATCATAGCAACAGCTGTTCTTTATTTACTACACCTGATCTGGCAGCATTGATGTATGTGAGTGTAATGAAATATTGCTGTGTCAGGAGTAGATGCTTGTAGGCATCATTTCCTGCAGATCTCATATAGTCGTGCACGCTTCCAGAGACAGAGGCTAACTCACTCCGAGCACCTTCTATAGGCCTTGCTGAGGAAGAAAGTGTAGAAAAAAAATACCCAGTTCCATCAAGATCGTGTTCTTCAATGAAGTGAAAAGCCCATTTTAGCATGCTGTTGGTTTTGATTTGGAATTAGTAGAGAGAATAGGGGGTAAGAAGGCACTTTGGATTTTCTGCTGCCTGGGCTGGGCTGCTGCTGCTTTCCATAGTTTCAGAATGTAGCTCCTGAGAGGAACGTATCGGTGTATTGGACAGTGCCTTTGCAGTGCTGTGTTATCGATCCTGCAGAAAGTCCAGTCTGTCCTGGTGCAGAGAATCGCTAGAAAAAAGAGGAATGGGGGCTTACTTGGAGAAGTTTGTAGTTAAAGTGAGGTTTTAGAGCTGTGGTGAGATTATCAGATTATATTGTCAGTTACTCTTTACATCTTGCAGATGCATTACTGTAATACACGCTATACTAGGAGAGGCGCTGGGTTTATTATGAAGCTACAGCTTTTTTTCCCCAGTGCTGCCTCATTTCTGAATTAGAGGGGGGTGTGTGTGTGTGTGTGTTTGTTTGTTTTGTGAAAAACTGCCTCTAAATATTGCCCCCTTGCAGGACAAGGAGGTTCTGTATTCCTTGTTTCAGAGATGGCATACCTATTGCACATGTGCCAGAAACAGTATTTGGCTCCCTTATCAATGCTGGAATGCAGCTGGTGGCAACGCTTGCGCTACCCCTGTGCAGCAGGAGGAACCAGCAGAACGGATACAAAGCCTTGCAGGATGTCGTAAGAAGTGAAAAGAATAGTAGAGCTTTGTTTTTAGTGGATGAGAGAAGGAACTGTGGTACAGTGTAGCTGTAAGGAGCAGCTTCAGTGGAATGGAATGGTGCACATCATAAAAACGTTTTGTCAGTGCTGTGACTTTGCAGATTAGTGGTCAGAGATGGTTCCTTTGCTGCTAGTGGAGGTGAGGTGCTGGAGTTACAAGACTGGCTGATACACGACATGAAGGCACAGTTCGTTTTCACCAGATGTTCAAATACTGAGAAATTCCATCAGGTGGTCTGATTAAGACAGCAAACTTTTGCTGAAGACACTAAATTGATTGCATTAGATAAGTTCAAAGGGGTAACAGGGAACATGGTGTCTAATAATAGGTTGTAGTGTTTGACCACCCCTTAATCTATGGCCGAGTGAGAATTCAGGAGCAAGACCAACTAGTGGTAGAAGGAGTAAGTACGTATCTCCTACACGCAGGGTGAAGTCAGCTGCTTATATTTCTGGTCTGCTTCTCTGTAGAACCATTTTACTTGATCCTCTTAAGAATGAGCTTTAAAGAATCTTCATTTTCATTTTTTCCTCCTGCAAAAAAAGACCTGCCCTTTTTCTCCACACATAAATGGTAGGTAAAGCATATTTGAATGGACAGTGTTTTAAATGTTTTTCTGTGTACACATCTTTAAGTTACTATGTTTTGTTTCACATCTACTATTGATAGAAACAGGTGTTAAAAAATTCTCATTCATTTTGGGAATGGATGTGCAGATGCCTGCTTGTAGCTTCATACTTCTTTTTCTTAGAATCAATTCTTAAAATTATTTAATCTGGGGGAGATGGGATGGGATAAAGAAGAACAAACAAATTTCTGATGGTATGAAGATCAAGTGAGTTCCCTCACGTCAATTCCCCTCTCTTTGCAGCTTTTTTTTTTTTTTAATTTATTTAATATTGTTATAGTGTAAGGGCAGGTGTGAAAAATAGGAATTAATAATGGGATATATACTCATTATACTGTTGCATAAACTAAACATTAATCCATTTTACATTAGTTGCTATTTTTCCTTGTTTTTTTCTGTCCTTGTTAGGAGTCAAGTTCAAAGTTGAATAGTTAACTGCGAATAGAGGCATCCTTTGGAAGGATACTGTAGAATCAGGTAGCACGGTTGGCATTTTACTTTTGGTGCAGTATGGATTTAAAAATAGCTTGTGTTTTATGTTGTAACTAGCTAGTGTCGTTTTGACTATGAAAGTACACCACACAGACTGCAAAATGCAGCAGATGACTTCTATAACATATGGTTAACTTTTCATGAATTATTTACGTAGAACTTCTGTTCATCCTACATATGAAAATAATTAAAGAATCTAATGAATAGTCATGAGATGAAAGTGAATTTCTTTTGTTCATTTAATTTTGTTTTATTTTCTGTTTATTTGGGAGGACTATATGAAAATATGACTGGGAATGTTATTTGTTAAAGATGCATATGAGTGTTCAAGTTTAGAACCATGAAGATTAATAAAGTTGAAAAAATCTAAAGAGAAATTTGCAAAAGCTAAATCAAGGATAGCTGTGAAATGTTACTGGTAGGCTTCTAGTGGTGTCTACTTATTGCTAAATTCCTGCTAAAAAAAAAGTAAAGTTGGAATGGAGGAAAGGAATGTTGTGAGTCAACCTCAACTACTTGGTGGGAAAAGAGAGATGATGAAAGGGCAAGAATAAATATGTAAATATTGAAGTAGAAATTTTGAGGAAAAGAAATTTGAAAGAAAAAACCAATATTTTCACATTTAAGTTTTAATAAAATAATTTCAGTAATAAATTAATTCTGTTTCTGCTTAAGTTGTTAGAATTTAATTAAAAATTACTGCTTGGGGGGAAAAGACTTCAATTTTTCGTCAGTTCCAGTTACTTTCTTTGTGGGTTGGGTTTTTGGTTTTGGTTGTTTTTTTTTTTGGTGTGTTATATGAGAACTGTACTGCTGCACAGTAAAAGCTTCTGATAAAGGATTAAGAAAGCAGAGCATGTAGTGTTTATTAGTTATCCTGATCCCTTTGGTAATGGAAATTGAATGCAAGTCCCTTCATTGCAGTCATAAATGGACACTTTTAATATTGTGGTGCAGAGATTTGAGGTTTTTCGTGAAGTGCTTTTGCATCCAATGACAGAAACAAGGTGCATTGTTTCATCTTTGTATTGTTAGCAGTAGCAACAAAGGATATACGTGTCAGATTTGCATTTCTGCTAGAATGATTTTTAGGGGTATTTTGATAAACTTATCAGGAGGTATTTGAGTTAACTTCTTGACGTAAAATAAAACACGCTCTTTACTACATTTTATGAACCTCTTTAGAGAAAGGTATGCAATACTGGTTCAATAACACAGTCTGGTCAAATTTCAAACTGCAGAACTTTGAGTGGTTTCCACCCTAGCCCTCCACCCCAAAAATGTAAAAATTTAGAGAACACTTAATGCAGTAATGGCATGTACAGCTGTTGTTTCGTAGTCCTTTCTGCGTGTTTTTTGTGTAACGGGTTAAAGAAATCTTTCGCTGAAGAGTTCATTGATGGTTTCTGCAACATCAAACAGTCCATAACTCCTGGTAGTTGTATTCCTCTTGGAAACAGACTCCTAGCATTAAAGAGTTATGTTTCTGAGCTATTTTCACCGTCTTCATATGGTAGTATGGTATCTAGATTCACATGGGATAAAAACGAAGTTTAATTAAAAAACTTTTTCTATATCTACTCACATGAAATACTGTCAGATAATTATACTACTGCCATGAAAAGACTGAGGCATTCAGAGCTAAAACAAAAAAGGACTGTTTTCCCAATCTGTTCTGTTGTTTTTGTTGCTCATTTTCTTGCTTTGACTTGGGATGTGGTTTGGCTTCTTATGCTGATTGATGTGACAGTATTTTTAAAAGTAGTAGTTTTTGCCAGTAAACAATTTGACATGATTAGGGGGGAAAAAATATATTGTGTTTGTAGCTAAAGAGATGCCTTGGGAAAGGAAAAAAATTTTTAAAAAGTCTGGAATGACAGTCCTTGTAAACATCAAAAGACCTGCTCCACCAGGCCACAGTGTTTCTTTCTTTGTAGGTACTGTTGCCTGGAGCGTTCTGGGCTCCAGCAGTATGCAAGGGGATACTCTTTGATTTTTCCCAGATAAACAGAAGGGTAAAATCAGATTCCTTTGTTTTTTTTCATGACAGCAAATTCACTTCTACAATACAGCTTTCTTTCTTGTATTTGGAAATTTGTCTATGGAAAAACCTTTGGAAGTATACACTAGTTGTCTTAGTTATATGAGGGTTTTTTATAATTCTTGAGGACCAAGCTGTCAAAAGCCCATTGAACATTGCTTTTGTCCTGTTTTATTCAAACAAGTATAGCTGAAGTCAGTGCAAAATGTAAGTTGAGATTGTTCTTGTGTAGCATTACCCTGTCTTTCATGGTATCTAGACAAAAACACTAGATACTGTGGGAATAGCTGAATTCCTGATGAGTGTTTTTACCTGCTGAAGTCTGTCAAAATAGCCTCATGTGGGAGGTTGCCCTGAGTGTTGGTCAGGTATGGGGTTTTTTCTGCTGTTTCACTTGCCTACCTGAGTAGTGTAGTCTTTTAGGAACACAGCTTGTTTTCTCTGCTGTAAGAAATCTCTCTCTACTCTCTTCCTCCTATTACACGAGGTAATTCATAGGTTGAGGAAGCAAAGTGCAAAAACAGCTGCACAGGCAAAGGCAGACGATAATTTACTTAATTGTCTGTATCTCAGAAATTCTTCTTTATGACCCTTATTTCTACTCAGTCACGGCTCTTGAGTAATACTCTTGGTTTTTTTCCCCTTCTTTATAAGTGTGTGAAATGAGCAGATATGAAAGTAAAAGTTCAATTCATTTAGAGGTAGAGGTAAGAGCCAATAAATTGGTACCCAAGAAAAAGGCTTGGAAACATAACAGGATTTTTTTCATGCAGTTATAATGTACTGAAATAAAGTTTCACTACTGCTGCAGTAGACAACTTTGTGGACTATTCAGGTGAGTTTGCCGCTTAGTGATTGATATGGCATATTTGCCTTTTGATTGATTTAAATTCTTAAGTGGGTCAGTTGTAGGGATAAGTAATTAGTGTGCAACTCTGATTCAGGATAATCTGTCTGATTATCTTGCAAAGTATGCAAAATGAGTAGCTTATTTGAGTTTAAAATTTCATCTCAGCAATATGGAACAAACATTTGAAATAGCTAGTTGCACTTTTGTACCTTCATGTCTCCACTCATCCTCTGAATTGCTGGAAAACATCCCATTCCAAACAGGACCCAAAGATCTTTGATTTCACTTCGTAAGTACACATATGCTTACCAGTTTCAGCACTGTATAATGAAACAAAGTAGTAACGTGATGTATTATATCCGCGTACTCAAAAATTAGATGCCTTAAAGATCTGGAGCTATACTGTGAAATTTTGTGAGAGTGTGTGTTTGTGACTATTCAACTCTTTTAGAGCCAATAGGCTCTTTCAAGTAGGTAGAATTTCTAAGGGTGTTTTTCCAAGTATAGGGTTTGTCTTGATCAATGTTGAACAAGTAGTAATGAGCTGGAAGGAAGACTGAAAGGAGATAGTTACTCAAATTCTATGGTGACCCAGGCAGTAGAAGGGAGTCAAACAAAATAACTGATGCTTTCTGTGGTATATGTGGATTCATACCTTTTTACAAATGCAACTAAATCATCTCTGCCAGCAACAATTTGTTCCCGTAACTGTAATAATATATCTGAAGAGGAAATACTTTGCTTTTTGAGTAGTGAAAATTGAGCCTGGTGTCTGGTAGGTTCAAGACATGAAAGAGGGGAGGTCTCAGTTAAGAGGAGGTTTCTTAATTTTATTATCCCCTTCCTTAATATCTGCTGGCAACAAACTAGCCTGAGAAGGTTTATACACTGTGTTGTGTCTCTGAGAAAAGTTTCATCTAAATTTTTGAATCTGAAATTCAAGTTTAGTTCTTCTTTGGAGTAAACAGAAGAATGATTATGGATCTATAATCGTAGGCAAACTTTGACTTGAGTCTGTTCAAAGTGCCAGTGATGTAGAATGAGTCTCTGTAGGCATGTTAGTTATATTTTAAAAAATAAACCGGTAGTATGCTATATGTTCAACGTTAAATTACCAATTAACACTTTTAAATACAAGTTAGGTGTTTTGTTTGGTTGGTTTTTTGATCTGCTTTTGGAATGAGTGACATCTGAGGCAAAAATCCAAGATACGAGAGTGTGAGGTTTTCTTATATTCTTTCACTTTTCTCAATTTTTGTTCTCATTTTTTGACTGTCTTCAGTTCACATTCACTTTCTTATCCATGTTTTTAAAGACCACCATTAGAAAGTACATCATTTTGTATATTGGTTGAATTCTGCTGCAGCTACTCTTGAGTATGCAACAAAGAGAATAATTTTTTTTTGTTGACAAAGTTAAATTTTTAGTGCAGAAAAAATATCCTTCATGCCTCCCTACACAATTTACTAAACATTATCTGTTCATGCCTGTTTTTTTTCAATGTTTGCCACACAAGTTACCTTTCTCATATGCTGAAGTGGTTGTAGAGTTTGTTCTTGATTGGCCTTTTTTTTTTTTTTTTTTTTTTTTTTTTTTTTTTTTTTTTTTTTTTTTTTTTCTATTTTCTAAGAAATGCTGCCATATTTGTAACAGTGTGGATAGAAATAGTGGACAGAGGGATAAAATAAATGTACTAAATGTGGATAAACGAATCTATAGAAAGGATGTGGAGTTGGTGGTAGAAGAAGAAATAAAACTATAAAAATATTTGCAAGGAAGGTGAGAATGTCATGTGCAGAAAAAGTGAAGAGGTCTACAGAAGAGAGGCAGATGTTCAAAGTCATTTCAAAAAAAATTACAACAAAGGTCTCTGTTAGAAAGTAAAAATGAAACAAAGAAGGAGGGAAAGATACAGTCCACACGAACAAATAGTCATGCATATTTTTATTCGCTAAGGCATTTGCTTAATACATAGATTAATTTCACTGCGCATCTTCAAATACATATTTTTCACATGCCTTACTGTCCCAGCGGCTCACTAGTGGTTTAAATAATAATCCATAAAGAAATTGTTTCTGCCAACCTTAGTCTTACAATCAAATACGTGAAATTAGTGCTTTTTATATGGTTTAACTCTGGTAGTGGTGAAAAGGTAGTTTATTGTCTATTCAGCTAGTTGTCAGATGTTACAACACGGTGTGGCAGAAAGGGCAGAGAAGACGCACTTTGTGCTCAGTAATAGTTTGTTCGTGCAGAGTAGGGAGAGGAGCGTGTGTGTCTTGAAGGAGAATTCAAACTGCTGCTCAGACCCTCAAAACTTCGCTGTCCCTTGGTGGCTCGGTGAGCAGTTTCCCTGTGCACAGCGGGCGCTTTGGTGACACCAACAGCGCTGGACACGCCGAGCTGCCTCTCCTGACCGCCTCCTTGTGACGCTCTTGACCTTGAGGGCAGTGGTGACCCTGTTGTTGTTCTGGTTTGTTTTTTTCCCTCCTTGTTACCTCTAAGTTTACAATCAGTGGTTGTTGGGTATGACTTAAAATGCATTCATTTACATGTTTTGTTGTTTTTTTTTTTCCTTTCCTCAGCACATTTTCATTCTTTCTCATGTCTGACGCACATGTGAACTAGATTTAACCATTCTGAGGTTGAAAACGCTTATGTATGTACTCGGCAGTATTGCAGAATAATCTAAAGGAGTACCCTCTTTTTGATAATTTTTCATGTTTCTGAATGCGTTTCGTTTAGCTTGTATATTAAAGGCAAAGCAGTTGTGGTTTTGTCCTGAGGTAAATTTAATATGTTTCTTAGTACAGTTACAGTGTTACTGTTAGGAAAATGTTTCAGATAAATGCCATTTTGATTTAGAAAAGGAAGGGGACAGTACATGGATTTAAAACAGGCTCCCGAAGAAAAATGCAGAGTTCTAATGTGTGTTTAAGAGTGAAGGTGTTTTAATATGAATGCCATAAGAATAGAATGCAAGTATCTAACACAGGAAGTTGGGGTTTTTTTGATGGCAATGGGATTTTACTATGTGTGGGCATGCTGAACAGTTGTCTTTGTTATTTTCCTTCAGTTGCAAATTCAGTTAGACTTAATTTCGTTTTTACAGCTATTTTGTATCATAATCTATTTGGTTGCCTCACTTAGTAGGTGTTTCTAATTGTCTTCACAAATTCTGGAGAATTTTGAACCCTGCTTTTTGACTTGATTTTTGTTATGCTAAAAGTGCAAGCGAAACAATATTCTATTGTGTTCTTAATCCATAGCCACTAATACAGCTTCTGCAAATGACTGTCTTTGCTAAGCTTGACAGAATAATTTCCATTCAGTTCTGCATTTATGGACTCTCTTGTTTAGTGACAGCAAGACACTCAGTTCCTCGTTTATGTTACTGTGTTGTATAGTCATGCAGTTTTGAGTACGATTAAAGTACTAATAAAACGAAAATAATGCTATAAAACTACATATATCAGATTGTTACATTTCATAGACCTAAAATGCACAGGTTTAAAATCCAGTTCCTGTGTGTTCTTTTTACAATTGCTTTTTGTCTATTAACAGATTTTTTTTT
Organism: Pampusana beccarii; assembly: GCA_013399365.1. Taxonomy (NCBI): domain Eukaryota; kingdom Metazoa; phylum Chordata; class Aves; order Columbiformes; family Columbidae; genus Pampusana; species Pampusana beccarii. The sequence goes on from VWYH01004008.1 coordinate 250,311, forward strand.
TTTTTTTGAAATAGAGACTCGCAGGACATCAGCAGGAAATAAACAACTTAATACAGACAAAAATTGCTGTGGATGAGGAAAATGCCCGTTTGAAGAATGAATTCAGTAACTTGAACCAGAAATTTAAAGATAAAAGCCAAGAACTTAAGGTATATTGACTTGTACATAGTTTCATAAGACTGTAGCTTTGAAGTAGTTCTTTAAGCAGTGTCAGCCTTTGTGGCACAGAAAGTGACAAGCTTGGAGGAAAAATTGCCTTAGGCCTTGCTGTACCTTACCATTTTCTCACATACCAACTCTGAGGAAGATGCTTTAAAGCCAAGAATCCAAGCTTTATAACTTTCAGATAAATAGTTAATGATGGAAATGGAGCAAAGAAAGTAGGAGTGTGAAGATGTGGCTTCTTGTAATTAGATTCTGATGGGACTGGCATTATTAATTGATAAAGCCGAGGTCTGGGAGGATATGTCTGTGTGGGTCTCAAAAATAGCTGGGGACAGCATCAAAGGCAGCTTGATCAATTAATGGGCTCTTTGCAAATGTGTACTCATCAAAGCTGTCATCCAGCTAAAAAATATGACCCTTCCACCTGCATGAAAGAGGCCAATAAAAGTACACAGGTGACCTTGGCCATCAAATATAGAAGAAGCTGCTGTGAGGGTAAAACTGCACAGTTTATATTTGCTGATTAGTTCTCACTTTTTTTTGTTTATCGGCCCTTGTGGTACTGTTCGACAGGACACTGAGGAGTGTGCACGGAAGAAGGAAGAGCAAAACAGGCTGGTTATAAAAAACCTGGAGGAGGAAAATAAGGGATTAAATACATGCTGTGCTGACCTGCTAAATGACCTGGAGAAACTGAGGAAGCAGGAGGCACAGTGGAAAACAGAAAAATCTGGCAATGATGCTAGAATAAAGGTACGAAGTGGAGTGGACTCCTGGATATTATTTCAGAATTGACTTCTCCAGACATTTGCACTACAAGTTATTTTCTTTAAATAACAAGTTATATATTCAAATCTACCAGTGGGGACTTGCATTCATTTACATTTCTTCACTTAAGACCCACAGCTTTTTAAAAATTGATGTTGCAAAGCAGGAATCTAACTTCAAATAGTAATCTTAAAATGTAATCATTAAAAAATAAAAGATACTGTATTATAAGATAAAATATATATGTGAAATAGTAAAAGCTTAAAAGTGTTATCATTCACAGTTATTTTCTGTATCTAATTTACTTACCTGTAATTTGATTGCAATAGGCTTGATATTTGTTGTTTTGGAAGGACACTCTAAAACTTTAACTGCAGTTTCGAATAAATTGTGTCCTAGCCTTCCGAGGGCTCTGCTCTGTGAGCAGCCTTTTTATTGTGGAGAATATATTAAAAAGTTATTTTCATAGTTTATGATAAAATGAAAAAGGAAATAATTGAATACATTGTACAGAATACTGTATCTTTTGTTTAAATGATATTCTTGTTTGTTGAAGATTGGCAAGTTATTTTTAAATTCCTGTAAGAAACAAGCCACAGATGTCATATCAAAGTGTGTGATAGCTGCTTATATATGTGCTTGTTTAGTGGATTCTTTTTATTTACATGGATGAAGAACACTTACCATCCTGTGCTTTTTTATACTATAAAAGCACAGTATCTTCTGGTATATTCAGTGTACAATCTAATCAACATCTTGCCCAGAAACATCTTTTTTTCTCCACTAGCAATTGTTGTGCTGATGGAAACCCAATGTAAAGGGCTTGAGTCAGATCCATTAACATGGGAATTCAAGTTCTTGCAAATGGAGTCCTTTGGAATGGTTATGATGAAAGGATTATAGGATTCCCAGGACAATTACTGGTTTATTGATACTTGAGAGAGAAAATCTAGTGTGTACTAAACTGATTTAATAATTTTCAAGTTGTCAAATGTAGTGCTTGTAATATTGCATAAATCATTGAAAAACATTGAAACCCACACCTTCAATGAAGACAGAATAATTTTTCGTGTGTCTGTCTTCCTGGCTGGTAAGGCGTGCTTAAAAGAGAAAGGTGTGTCACAGCCATGTGATTATAGGGATGGGAATAAGTAGTATCAGTGTTTCAGAGTGAGGTCACAAGCAGGTCAAGGTGCTGTCTAGAGTGTGACAGAGGTAACTTCTTGAGACGGGTATTCTCTGATCCAACCAGAAATGAGTCACAGCTGGATGTGCTGTTCACAAAGAGGAACAAGCTGATTAAGGAAATAATAATCAGTGGCAGCTTTGGCTGTGGTGGCCATGAAATGGTGAAGACCAAGAACCTGACAAGATGAAGCAAGGAGAGTAGCACAGTACAGACCATGAATTAAAGAGGGGAGTCTTCAGCTTGTTCGGGGAAGTGGTAGGTGGAATCCCATGAGAAGCAACATGGAAAGGTAAAAGAGCTTAGGAAAATTAACAAGTCTTTAAAGACAGTTTCCTCCAAGCCCAGGTATGGTCCACCCTGATACTCAGGAAAACAAGTGGTTGTATCAGGAGACCAGCTTGGCTAGTGAGAATTAATCACCAAACTCCAGCATAGGGTGGGGATATCCATGAAGTGGAAACAGTGAAAGCTACAAAGGAGAAGTTCAGCAGCATTGCTAGGACACTTAGGGGTGGTAGTAACCTACCTACGGCTGAGACTTGCAAGTGATGACAGGTGTAACAGGAGTTCCTTACACTACTTCAGTAGTAAAAGGCTGAACAGGGAAAATGGGTGCCTGTTGCTGAAAGGGAAGGATGAATTAGTGACAGCAGGTAGTCGATACAGCAGAGGTGCTGAATGTTGTCTTTGCCTCAGGCTTCTCCAACAAGATCCCCTGAAGCGTTTGAGAATAGAGACAGAGTTCAAGGAGAAGTACTTAGAGTGGATGAGTTGGGAGATAGCTGAGACAACTTGACTAGTACACATCCATTGGACCAGCTGAACCATCTAAGGGTGCTGAGAGAGTTGGCTGAAGTCACTGTTGGGCTGCTGCCTGTCATCTTTCAGTAGTAGTATAGAGATCAGGGGAGGTCCCCGATAAAAAGGATAATCTGAGAACAAAGGTTGGTTGGCCTCACTTCAGTTCCTGGAAAAATCATGAAGAAAGTAATCTCGGAGGTAATTTCTGGGCACATAATTGAAAAAAATGACTAGAAACAATCATGGATTTACCAAGGGTGAATTGTTTGTGAACAACTTGATTTTTTTGGTCATAAATGATTGTGTCAGCGGACAAGAGAAAGTTTGGATGTGATAGACCTTAAATTCAGCAAGATTTTTGACACTGTCTTGCTGTATTCTTGTACGCAAGTTAGGATGTTACAGCTGGATAGGTGGGTGACAACATGTTTAAAAGAAATATTTGGATGTTTGGCTTCAGAGAGCTGTGCTTAATGGGTTGTACTCTGTAGGATGGTAATAAGCGGTGTACTGCAAGATCTATCCTGGACCTGTCTTGCTTAAAATGTTTGTCAGTGACCTGGAAGAGGGGACAGCAGGCACGCTTCTCAAGTTTGCAGGTAACACCAAACTGGCATGAAGTAGATGTGTTTTGAGGGCTCTGCTGCCATGCAGGCAGGCCTTGACAGAAGTAGGACAACAGGCAGAACTGCAGAACCCTGCAGCTGTACAGTGGCTGGGTTCCAGCTCTGGGGGACAGCCCTGGGCAGCAGTGGTGGCATTGCAGCCAGCCCTGTGCATGCAACGAGGGCCAGCAGTGCCTAGAGAAGCATGGGCAGGAGATGGCCCTGAAAGCCACGGGAGGAGTTGACCCCCTCTGCTCAGTACTTTAGGTACTGCACTGATTTTTGGGTGCAGTACAAGAAAGACATCAGTAAACTGGCTGGAGGTGAGTCAGTGGGGCTGGAGACCTTGTCTCTTGTGAGGAGAGACTGTGGGATGGGCTGGTTCAGCCAGGAGAAGTGAGGGCTCTGGGACTGGGGCCATCAGATGGCATCTCCAACACCAACAGGAGGGGATGGAGGAGACATAGCTGGGCTCTTCACAGCTTTGCGTGGCAGAAGGCTGATAGGCAGCGCAAGCTGAAACAGGAAAAGTTGAGGCTGGAAATACAGATAAGCCTTTTCCTCAGGGGGGGTGCTGTGGCCTATGGACATTGGGTCATCTCCGTCCTTATGAGATTTCATCACTTGACTTTGTAAAGCCTTGAGCAGCCTGGTTGGACCCCCCCGGCTGAATGTGCTTTAGGCAGGGGCTGTGACTGGAGACCTCTCAGGTCCTCGACAGCCTGCAAGTGTCTGTGGGTCTGATGCCCCAGATTCTGCCTTTTTTGTTGTTGTTGGTTTTTTTTGGTTTTGTTTTGTGGTTTTTTTTGTGGTTGGTTGGTTGGTTGGTTTGTTTGTTTGTTTGTTTGTTTGTTTGTTTGTTTGTTTTTTCCCTTCTGTGATGTTAGACAAGTGACTATGTACCTTTACTAGTGGACAGAGTTAGGTGAGATTGATTTTCTCATGAGACTATTGCAAGGATTGAGATACATGTTAAAATACTCTCTGTAAGAGGGAAATGTTATATTTGGCATCTTAACAGGATGCTTGTGAACAATAAAGGATAGTAATTTTCTTATTAACAGAGGCCAAATACGACATAATCACACCACATGATATTGGTCTGCAGATGATTTTCTAATGTATGCACCCCAATATAACATGTCCCTGCAATGCTTTAAAAAGTAGTTTATAAGTGAATTCAGTAATGGAATTGTACTGTTGTTTTCAAGCAAATGTGAAAGTGGTTGTAGATACAAATAATTTGAATTCAGAAATTATATTTGCTTCTGAAAGTCAGTTCTGCCTCAGCCCTGAGTTTGGGAGTTCAACCAGCATCTCTTTTTGTACATGTCTCTTCAGTAATAAACACTATATTTAAAAATATTTTAGATGGCATTGTATACAGACACTATTCATATTCGTCTCCTGTATCTGTGGAAGAATGAAGTGAAACATTATCAGTCTGAGCTACCTCAACATTGTTTTTAAAATGTGTGATAGGTGATAGAAATGATATGTCTAAATGAGGGATTCATCTTTTGGAAAAGCAGCCCTCTATTCAGAGTGTTACTAGCTCATGTTTTTCAGGCTTTAAATTATTTTCTGTGCAGGAAAGTGTCACTTGTCACTTTCAAAGACCGTTTGTTTCCAGACCTACTAGAAGCTGAATTGGGGTATAAACCTCAACTTTTTCAAATCGAGAGAAAAAGCTTCTGTGGCTAGTTGGTTCGTTCAAGGAATATTTCTTTAAAGTTTTGTCGTATTAGCTAAAATCTGAGTGAGGCAGGTTAACAGGAATAGACCTGATAAGGTGGCTGAAAGGGTGGCACTTGTGTTCTATTGTTTCTTAGATTTCTGACTTAGGTACAAAAGCTCTACTGAATGCCTCAATATATGGTATTTCAGTATGTAAGCCATTTATATAAGCAGTCCCTCCTTGCACCTTTTTTATGTGTTTTGCCCTTTCATTAATACTTCTGATTAAAAAAACCCAAACAAACAAGGTTTCAAAATCAGTTCAAAAGGTTGAAGTGATTAATTTGTTAGTTGAAATTAAAATCTGAAGTCACGTGTGTCACAGATGGAGTGAAGTACTGAAAGATACTTTTTTTCCCCGTTTTCAAATTCTGCTGTTGTATAACTTCTGAAGTTGTATTTATGACAAAATCATTTGTTACCTGTTCTTTGTTTTGTACCCTACAATGGATGATGTGAACTTAAGCAGTGGTAAGATCAGATATTTTTCCAGTCTCTACCATGAAAAACCTCTGCAACTCTGTAGTGTGGTGTGAAAGACAGGCAAACAAGATTTATTTGCAGAAAATGTGAACTATTATCATTTTTGTTTACATATACAATAACTTTTAGCTGCTGTGGGGAAAAAAAAAACCACTGAAGAGAAACCCTAAGATTATTTGGCTGTAAGTTATAAATACTTTATTACACTTCAACATTTTCATGTGTTGATAGAATGAACTGTCTCCTGTCATTCTGAAATCTTTTGTTATCTGAGAAAAAAATAATTTTTGCTACCCAGCCTTTAAGATTGAATGATGACTCATTGATCGGATAGGCCAGGTATATAGCCTGAGATTTATCATGAAACAAATAGTTTTCCTGCCTCCTTCACTCATGAATTTTGGTATTTTCTCACAGTAATGCTACTGTTATTAACAGGACATGATAATTCTTGTCTATATTCAAATAATGTGTAGTATACTTCTGATACATCCAGATATGTATGACATTTTAATGCTGTTTTAAAGAGAGACAATTAATTATTTGTTTTTCATGCATAACAATATTTGAGACATCTTTGCTGAAAGGGAAAAAACGTGCATTTCTTTATTTCTTTAACTAAGACTGTATCTAAACGGAAGATAAACTCATATACTTGGTGGTAGATTAAGGATGCTATCCTAGTAGGAAGTATTTATCTTAAATTATTCATGAATCCTGGAATATTTGCCTTACTGAGAACAAGTGATTGTGTCTGTGAGTAGTGTAATAACTAAAGTAAGTCTAAGGCTGTTGCCACCTTCTGAAACTCTGCTCTAGATATTGCTATAATATTTCTATTTGCATTCTTGCCACAAAACACTCTGGGAGAATAGTCATATGAAGCTTCTTAAGGACTGAGGTACTCTTCTAAGCTGCTAAACCTCCAGGTCACTATGTAGAGATCGAAGTCTTGTTTGAGTAAGCTGCCTTGCTGCTGTGTTTCCCAGAAATACCTTCACATTTTGCTGATTAACTTCTACAATAAGGCTTACTGTAAAGGTAAACATTGCTTGTTTACATTGTTTTCAACGAGCATTTCCAGAACTTTTCTTCTATGCTGTTTTTCCTGAAGAAACTATTCCTTACGCTGAATGACAGATGCAAAATCAGAGCAGATTTAACAAGCAGTCTCAAAAATGAATCTGTATCCGTGATTCTAAGTTCATGTGTGCAATATTGTGCAACTTTGGGAGAACTTAAAACAATGAATATGTAGCTGTTAGGAGTAGCTTTTTCCTGTTTTGAGTTCTACACAGAAAACAAGGCTTAATCAGTTTAATTAGTTCAGGAGTTGAATAGTGTAATATCGCTCTGCAAAGATTTGATTCAGGATTCTCCTTCCACGTGCAGCAAACGAATGAATTTAGGAAAACTTCCTAAAGAATAGATGGTCACCTAATATTTGAAATATACCTTTTTTTTTTTCCTGGTATTTCCTGTTTTTCATACACGCACACATGCACCTAAGTGTTTGCTTAGGCCACAGTGAATATTTGCATATATGTATGTGCATATGGCTATACATGTAGATAATATGTATAGCAGATTTTAACTCTTCCCTATACATTATCTTTAATGCATTTCAAATGCTTCCTTTGCAGTGTTTGGAAACTGATTTAGCAGAAGCAAGAGAACAAATGAAAGAGTTGCGCAGTATATGCAGTAACTTGTCATCTCAGGTGGCTGTGAAACAGGAAGAACTCTCCCAAAAGGATTGTGATGTGATCAGAGCTAAGTAAGTATATTTCATGATTTCATTACCTTCATGTCTGAATCTTCTCACTGCCTGCCCCCCTGCATTGTTCCACTTACAAAGCAGTTTCTTGCATTAGAAGTATTTTTGTACAACAGTGTATTTTCATACCATGTAAAACTTTTAGAAGTCTATGAGTAGATGACGGTTTATGTAGGCTCTCTGATAAATTTTGACTGAGTATACTCTTACTATATTATTATCAGTTTTTGAGTAGGAATGAACTTCAAAAATTACAGTTGTATAATTAGGATTGGGTCAGAGGACTACCAGTCTCCACTGAAAGTAACAAAATATCAACATGATTAATGACATAGATATTTAATTTGAGAGGCTAAATGCCCTAAACTTGGAAAAGCTTTAAGCCCAACTTTAACAATCTAGAGTCAAATTGAATGAGTCAGCGAAAGTCTGTACAGGACTTTGCTGAAGGTTTAAGGTACAGTCACTGAAGCTTTATTTTTGGTCTCACACACCATTTCTTTACACTGAACCTATAAGATGAGCGCTGCGTTATTTGAGTCATGGAAAAGTAGTGAAGGATGGAATAAATGATACGAATTGACTAGAATACTAAATTCCTCAAAATTAAGGTAATGGCAGAAGACAAGTAGTAACTTTAAGTGGATTGTCAGGAAATTGTCCATTTTTCACTCGTGATTTCAGAGGCATGCACAGTGTTTATAAGTCCCTTCACTATTCCTTCAAGCAGTAGCTATGCCTGGAGAGCTGCAGTTGAGATACAGAAATCATTGGTATGGGCACTCCTCTTTGCTTTCAAAGCAGAAATAATTTTACTATAGGGAGTCAGTATCTAAGTCTTTTTGGGAAAAAAACTAGAAATATGATTTTTGATGACTCTGACCTAAATTGTCGTTCTAGAATTTGTTGAAATCTTTACAGGGAAAAATGATGTCTTCTTGTTTTCATTTTTAAAAGCTATAATAGTTAGATTTTCAAAAGTCAAAAAATATAGGCGTGTTTAGTGGGAAATTGTACTGAAAGAGGCAATCACTTGAACCTGTGGAATTAATCAATGGACTAATGGACTAATAGGTTTTATTATTTTCTGAAATTATTCTCAGAAATATATATGTGTGAAAGGACTAGGGAAAACAAAGAAGATGTATTTAAAGTCAGGTAATCAAGGTTTGCAAAGCTACTTCTTGTTGGTTGCAGTTTAGGATATTGCTGACTGAGTTATTGAAATCCTTGAACTTAAAATTTCTCAAAATGCATTCTTTGCTTACCATTGCAAAACAACCTCTCAGAATTTGTCACAGATGTCTTGTTTAAATATATAATTAAAATAAGTTCTTTTTTGAACATAAGGTAACAAAAAGATGGACAGGATACTATACACATATTCTTGTTGACTTTCCTATTATGAAAAAAGGGTTATGATAAATGGCTTATATTATAGAAAATTAAGAGTTTCAGGCAGCAGTTTCATTAGCTAGCAATACAAGCTAAGAATTTTAAATATTCTGGTCGATTTTTTGGTTTTTGTTTTTTTGTGGTTTTGTTGTTTTTTTTTTTTTTTTTTAAACTAGTACAGGATAGTAGCACAGAATGTACCTCCCCCTACCTCCAACCCCACTGCTGCTGCTGTTTGCCTCTGTGCTGTAAATTATCAAGCAGTCAGATTTCTACTCGGGCCTTATTTTGCTGCTCTGGGATTTTCAGGTTATTCTTTGCTATGTGCTGTAAACCATTTCATACTATCTATGCCGTTCCCCTGAGAGGCCGTAATTCATAGTGCCTGTCACTGTGTTGTATTTCTAAACTACAGATAATGGAATCTAGAGATTTCCTGAATTACACCAAACCCTCTTATATTCCCTTGGTAGTGGAGGTAGCTGAGGTACTTGGAATCCCAGTGTATTCACCAAAACTGTGTTGGTGAAACAAAGCCAACAGCATCACCTGAGGTGGTGACTGTGATGAACATTAATTCTATTTGCAGCACAGTTAGGTTGCTTCTGGAGTGACAGTAGCTACTCCTTTAACTCACATCCCTGGAAAGCCACAGTTTACTCTTGAACTGTTGGTATGTGCAGGACATAAAGATTTTATTTAGTGTTATCCTTTAAGAATAGGAGGAAACTTTAGTTCATTCTCTTGTCAGACGTGAGCACCAGAGCTATCTCTACCCTAAACAATACTATGAATCTTAAATATTGTTGTTGGCAGGACAAGGTGTCAAATCTTTGAATCTTGCTGCTGTCCTGTTTGTAGTGTCTTCATATACTTTCAAGCTTGCAATATTTAAAGCAAAAACTACTTACTTTAGTGGCTGAAATAATGTTGTTGTGCTCTTCTGTTTCGCCTTGAGAAAAACCTGGCTTTGTTGTAGCAGGCTATTCCTTGTGAGTTGAAGAGTGCAGCTCACTTTCTGTAAATTTCTTATTTTCCTATTGCATTGGTCTTGAGGTGTTAGGTTAGAGACAGGGTTTTTTTTCTCGGTAACATCTGGTGACTTCAATGTTAAATGTAGTTAAATACTCTCCATGTATCATGGTGTCCTTGTTTATGGGGAGGGTAGGGATGGTGGGGAAAAAGTGGACCAAGTAAATGTTTCACTCTTGGTGCTTTGCTAAGAAAATACTGTTTTTCAATTAGTGTTGCTGATGGTGACATTCTTATTAGATTTGGTTTTGTGTTTGTTTGGAGTGTAAAATGTAAAAATATCTTAGCAATATGTGTGTATATTTGTATACATATATCCTACTTGTATGTGTACATGTACACACCCACATATACTTTATGTGTAGATATGTATATTTCTACATATCTGGATGGATGGATGGATGAATATATACATCCATATATATGGGTGTTAACTAGGCACATACATTTTAAATGCCACTCATTGCTATTGTTACATCCAATTTACACTTTTTGAGTATTTATTCTGTTACATTCTTGCCTGAGAGTATAATTTAACTTAGGACTTGACATCCTTATCCTGCTGCAGTGACAGGCAGGTGTCTCTCTTGTAGGGTGCTTAGTAGTTTTCTGATTTGAGTAAGCATATTAGTAGATATTTTGATCAGAAATTCGTTTTTATCTTGTAACTGTTTTTCTGATTATCATGGGGTTGGTTTTGTATACTCTCTTTGAGCATGCTGCAAGCAAATTAGTAACAGAATCACACAGAATCACTGAGTGGCTGAGGCTGGCAGACACCTCTGGAGACTGTGTAGATTATACATGTTGATAATATCCCCCTGAGCTTTCCCTTCTCCAGGCTGAACAGTCCCAGCTTTCCCAGCCTCTCTATGTATGGCAGATGCTCCAATCCTTCCATCGTCTCTGTGGTCCTTCACTGGACGTACCCCATTAAATCCATGTGTCTCTTGTACTAGGGAGCACAGAACTGGGCACAGCACCCACGTGTGTCTTACCACTTCTGAATAGAGGGGAAGGATCGTGTCCCTGCCCTGACTGGGAACGCTTTTCTCAGCACAGCTCAGGATGACATTGGCCTGTGCCACAAGTGCACGTTACTGGATCATGGTCATCCTGGTGTCCACCAGGATCCCTAGGGCATTTTCTGACAAGCTGTTTTCCAGATGGTTGGGCCCCAGCCTGTGCTAGCACGTGGTGTTGTTCCTCCCCAGGGGCGGTAATTTGTACTTCCCTTTATTGAACTCCGTGAGGTTCCTGTCAGCCCATTTGTCCAGCCTGTTGAGGTTCCTCTAAATGGCAGCACAAACATCTGGTGAAACAACCACTGCCCCTAGTTTTGTGTCATAAGCAAACTTGCTATGGTGTACTCTGTCCCGTTGTCCGGGTCATTAACAATATTAAAAAGTGTTCGCTCCAGTGTTAGCTCCTAGGATACTCCACTGGTGCCTGACCTTCAGCTGGACTTCGTGCTGCTGATCACAACTTTTCAAGCCCAGTAGTTCAGCCAGGTTCAAGTCCACCTCATTGTCCACTTATCTACCCTGTATGTCATCAGTCTGTCTATGAGCATTTTATGGGAGACAGTGTCAAAATCCCTACTACAGTCAAGATAAACAACGTCCACTGCTCTCCACTCATCCACAGAACTAGTTATTTCGTCAGAGAAAGCTGTCATGTTGGTTAAGCATCGTTTCTCCTTTGTAAATTTGTGATGACTACTCCCAGTGATCTTCTTGTCCTTTATGTGGTCCGTCACCTTCCCAGGGATTGAGGTGAGGCTGACTGCTCTAGTTTCCCAGATCCTGCTTCATGGACACAGGAGTGCCGTGCTTTCTTCCAGTCCTTATGGAACCTCCACTGATAGCCATGACCTTTCAAAGATTATTGAGCCTCTTTCAGCACTCACAGGTGCATCACATCAAGTCCCATGGACATGTGTATGTCTAGTTTGTTTAAATGTTCCCTGATCTGATCCTGTGAGTCACAGGGATCTGGGATTGCTGGAGGCAAATGTTGCCTTTAAAGACAGAGCCGAAGAAGGCATTGAGTGCTTTGGCCTTTATTATGTCCTTTGCTACTGGAGCCCTGGATGTTTTCAGCAGCAAACCCACTTTATCCCTTCATTTTGCTGCTGATATACTTACAGAAGCCTCTTGTTGCCCTTCATGTCCCACACCATATTCAGTTCCACACAGATTTTTGCCTTTCCTAACTCTATCCTTGTATACTTAGACTGTGTCTCTAAATTCCTCCTGGTCTCCTGTCCCTGCTTCTACATCTTGTATCATTCTTTTTGCATTAAATTTAGTTGGGGAGGTTCTTGTTGATCCATGCAAGCCTCCTCCTAGTTTTTCTTGACTGTTTGCTCATTGGAATTGGACCATTGTCAGTCTTGGAGGAGGTGATCCGTGAACATCAACTAGCCGTCATAGACCCTTCTTCTCTCCAGGTCAATTTTATACTGAATTCTTCCAAGTAGATCCCTGAAAATGCTCAAGCTGCTCTCCTGAAATCCAAGGTTGTGACCTACTTTTTGCCTTTTTCCCTCCTTTCCAGATCCTGAACTCCCATCATCTCAAGTTTGCTTGTCATAGAGGTGCCCCAAAAAGACTCCGAACAAATAATAAGCTTAAACCAATTTTAATTTGGAAACAAAACCAAAACGACAATCCAAAACCAAATGACAGAAACCAGTGCAAAGTGGGGCATGTAGTCCAAAATCAGTCAGCACTCTGACAACATTTAGCAAACTTGCAGGCTTGATGTACTAGTTGGGAATGTTTTTACTACATAGCCACGTAAGAATGATGATCCAAAGCGTGCATGCATTCACTTAAAAGAGGCCTCCCTCACTCAAGAGTACCCATAAGATATAAGCCTTTGCCTAGGATGGGGGCAAGGGCTCAAAAAAGATATATTCAGGAGAAATACTTACTTGCCAACGGGGAGGTGAGGGCTCTCCATCCCACTAAGTGTCTACAAACAATGTCCCTGTTTAAGGGGAGGTTTCTGGTTGCAGTCCTGCTACTCTGAGAAGACCACTCAAAGAGAGTAATGTGTCTCATCACCCTGCTGATTGCCTGTGGCAAGAAGTTATCATCAAAGCATTCCAGAAACCTTCTGGATTGCTTGTGCCCTGCTGCGTTGTCCCTCCAGCCTATGCTGGAGTGATTAAAGTCCCCCATGAAGACAAAGGCCTGCAAACATAAATCTTCTTCCAATTTTCTGAAGCAGACTTCATTCTTCTTCTTGATCAGAAAGGACTGACAGGCAGCCACCATGTCATTGTCCACATTGGTTTGCCCATACCTAACCCACACGCTCTCAGCTGCCTCGTTGCCCATCCCAAGGCACAGCTCCCTCCATTTACACTACTCTTTGACATAAAAGGCAACTTCTTGCCATCCCAGCCTGTCCTTCCTAAAGAGCCTGTCTCCATGCGTGGCAGTGCTCCAGTTATGTGTGTTATCCTACCCCCATACTGATAACTTGTCAGCTCTCCCTTATTTATGGGTGTACAATTGAGGTGGGCCTCCCTGAGCCTTGTATCACAAGGTTTTTCCTCTCACACCAACCTGTGCCCTTTGGTTGCCAGCCCAGGACGCAGCTCCTGCGCTTGTTACTTGGTCAACATTTCTGTCCCCTGCCATTCCTAGTTAAAGCTGCCCTCACCAATTTGGCCTGTCTGTTACCAAAGGTCCTTCATTCTGTAAATTTGTGTTGCACCAGGGGTGCTGAATAATTTCTGGTGAGACTGAGCATAATTTCCTCCTTCCTGTGTATAAATGAAATAAAAAAAGGTGGCCCTTGTAGATTTACAATGTAAAAATTGTACCTCATTCACTAAAGGGGATGAAAGCAGCTGTAATGTACAACTGCAAGTTAAATACAGTGTTTGTGTATTTCTGTGTCTCAAGAATTTTTTGGATTGCAACTATTTTTGCTCATATAACTTTTTATTCAAAAAAAGAAAAATAAAGCAAGTTAGGATATGTGTATGAAGAAGTAGTTTGATTTTTAAAGTATGATGTAATGGGACTGTGACTGTGTTTCCTTATGTTTTAAAATCCTTGAGTTTAACATGAGCAAACAGGTTAACATGTTCTGACTGTGCTGCAGTTCTTGGGTGGCTGCAAGTTTCAGTTTCCTTCCTCATCGCCTCCCCATAAGAGTATGACTCGAAGCCTGATAAAGTCAGCAGAAAAGATTCCCATTGACTTCAATACACTTTGTGGGGAGACTATTAGAGTGGATATAATACTGTGCGTTCTCAGGTGACAGACACAGATAACTGCATTGATGCCTGCATACAAATGAAAGAGTAGCGATATAGCAGAGTGGTTTTGGCAACTGTGACTAGCGACGTTTCCAACAGTGTCTGAGGATTCAACGTTGTACCATGTTTTTCCCTTCCACAACAAAACGAAGACCTGATTGGAGTGTGCAAAATCAAGATAATCTGTGTTGTAGCTGAAGTGCAAAGATGTGTCATTTTCCTAATATATACTCACGGGGAAATGAAACAAGTGCTAGTCTGAAAGCCTGTTGCATAGGGTGTCAGAAAGTGCTAATACATCATTGTGTCCTTATTTGTGCTGCTATGCTTGTGAACAAAATTAAATTAGTACATATGAAATATGTCCTGCAGTTGTACTTTGGTCTTGTTACATGGAGTCCTTAATGCACCTCTACTACTGTTAATTTTGAGGAGTTACTTTATGTCCCATTGAGAACAGGAGGACTTAAATGTTCTTAAGTGTTCTCCTGTATTGGCCTGTACACAGGCTTTTTTAAACAGCATTTTTTTGACAACATTTAAGTTGTCTGACTGTGCTATTGTGGTAGCTGTAACTTCACTTTTTATGTAAGTATTCAGGTGTTGTACCTTTAGTGAATGATCAACATATTAAGTAGAGGCACACGTCTCCAGGAATGTTTTTGGAAAGTTCCCTTAAAATAGTTTTTTGTCGTTTTGCGGTTTCTCAGGAAAACACAGCAAAGTGGTACAGCTGCTTACCTTTCCTATGCTAATCTTTGACTGGACATCTTCAGCAGTATTATAAAAATATAATGACAACTTATGTTGTTAATGATAATTCTAGGTACAGAGAAGTTGCATATGTGTAAGAGATCACTTAGAAAATTCTTTGAGGAAGTACAGCTGAAAATTAGTTGGAGTGATAAACTTCTATTTCAGTATCTGTATGTAATACTTGTGTGAAACGCGCTTGTGAATTAAACAGGGAATTAAGTAGAAAATATATTAAAAGAGATTAATGGAGTCATCTGAACTTTTAAAATCTGTTACAGAAAATATTCCAAGTTAAAAATTATTGTTTATAATAAGTAAGAGTTAGTGATCTTCATTTCCACCTTAGTTTATAAGTTTTATCAGCAGTACAGTAAAATTCTTAAGCAGACTAGTTATAATAGATCTATCCTATGGCTGCGTTACAACATGATTCCTATTATTGTATTTATAGAGCTTTTACTGTTGTGTTATATAATACCCACCAAATTTACTTACTTCAGTTTTGGTTGTTGCAGTATGCTGTGTCTGCAGACAAAAAGTAATTTATCACCAGACATACTTCATGTGTCTTGGGAGTAGATACATTTCAGAAAAGAGACTTACATTACACATACTCTGCAAGTTAAGAAAAGCTTAGATCTTGGTTCTAGTTAAAAAAAATATAAGATTAAACTTATTTTACAAGCCATGTGTTCTAAATATTTTACATTTTGACACTTAATGCTAAATAGTTAACTGAATATTGATTAGAAAGTGTTGATGCAGTAGTGGAAATCCATTTATTTTAGAGCAGTTAGAGCATTAGAGGGAAATTGAAAGGCTTTCCATTTTTAAACTTAACTGTTTTGTAGATATTTTGCAAAAGTATGTGATAAATATTTGCTATGTAACTTACAGTGTTTATAAGGCAATTGACAGAAAAATAAATGAAAATAGGAAGCTCATTATCTACAATAAAATTATTTGAACGCAATTGTTTAGTGGAGGTCATTGTTGTTCTTTTTCTTAATTTCTCTTTATTTCTTTATTGTTTTCCTTTGTGCAGGAAGGAGTTACAGGAACTGCAGAATCTTTACAGACAAAACACTGAGCATACCATACAGCAGGCTGAGCTGATAAAGCAGCTTCAGACTCTTAATACTGATACACAAAAAGTACTGAAAGACCAAGAAGATGCTCACACAGCTGAAACAACATCACATCAAAAAGTATGTCATTCTGCTTTATGGTTACATGGTTTGTTTTGCTTAGAATATGCAGTTCGTGATTAAATTGTCAACCTGGGCCTAAGTCAAGCCAGAATCAGTTCTGGGTTTCTGAGGATGTGTTTGTTTGACATTTTGTAGCACATAGCGCCCAGTACATTCTTTTGTGCTTAACTCTGCACAAGTTAATCACTGACTGCAGTGGCGGTAGACATTAAGTCTTTTATTCACTACAATTGTAGCCCAGCCAAGCTAAAGGTAGACTGTAGGCTGGTGGCCTTTTTGGCCACCTGGGCACACTGCTGGCTCATGTTCAGCCGGTTGTCAGTCAGCACCCTCAGATCCTTTTCCTCCAGGCAACTTTCCAGCCTCTCTTCCCTGAGCCTGTAGTGCTGCGTGGGTTGTTGTGACCCAAGTGCAGGACCCAGCACTTGGCCTTGTTGAACCTCATACAATTGGCCTCAGCCCGATGATCCATCCAGTCCGGAATCCTCTGTATGGCCTTCCTACCCTCCAGCAGATCAACACTCACACCCAACTTGGTGTCATCTGCAAACTTACTAAGGTGCACTCAATCTCCTCATCCAGATCATCAATAAAGAGATTAATCAGAAGTGACCCCAATACTGAGCCCTGGGGAACACCACTTGTGACCGGGCACTGACTGGATTTGGCTCCGTTCACCACAACTCTTTGGGCCCGGCCCTCCAGCCAGTTCTTTATCCCTTGCAGAGTACACCCATCCAGGCCGTGAGCTTCCAGCTTCTCCAAGAGAATACTGTGGGAAATGGTGTCAAAGGCTTTACTGAAGTCTAAGTACACAACATCCACAGCCTTTCCTTTACCCACTAAGTGGGCCACCTTGTCATAGAAGGAGATCAGGTTGGTCAACCAGGACCTGCCTTTCATAAACCCATGCTGAGTGGTCCTGATTGCTTGGTTGTCTTATATGTGCTGTGTGATGGCACTCAGCATGATCTGTTCCATGACCTTCCCTGGTATGAAGGACTGTAATTTTCTGGATCCTCATTCCAGCCATTCTTGTAGATGGGCGTCACATTGACTGACTTCCTGTCAACTGTGACCTCCCTGCTTAGCCAGGATTGTTGATAAATAATGCAAAGTGTCGTAGTGATCACCTCCGCCAGCTCCCTTATTACCCTTGGATGGCTCTAATCTGGCCCTGTACACTTATGTGTGTCTAAGTGGTGTAGTAAGTCACCAGCCATTTACCCTTGGATTATTTGGGCTTCAATCTGCTCCCCATCCTTGTCTTCTGGCTCAGGGGCTGGGTACCTGGAGCACAACTATTCTGACTATTAAAGTCTGAGGCGAAGAAGGCATTTAGTACCTCAGCCTTTCCCTCACCCTCTGTCACTGTGTTTCCCCCCGCATCCACCAGAGAGTGGAGATTCTCCTTAGCCCTCCTTCTGTTGCTGATGTATTAACAGAAAGATTTTTTGTTCTGCTTTAAAGCGCTAGCCAGACCGAGCTGTAGTTGTGTTTTGGCATTTCTAATTGTCTCCCTGCGTAACTTCACTGCATCCTCGTATTCCTCTTGAGTAGCCTGCCCCTCCTTCCAAAGGTTATAAATTATTTTTTTATTCGTAAGTTCCAGCCGCCAACTCTCTATTCAGCCAGGCCAGCCTTCTTCCCTGTTGGCTCACCTTTCAGCACATGGAGCAGCCTGCTCCTGCGCCTCTAAGATTACCTTCTTGAAGAGAGACCAACCTTCTTGGACTCCTTTGTCCTTCAGGACTGCCTCGCAAGGGACTCTGCGAACCAGCCTCCAGGTCAAAGTCTGCCCTTCGGAAGTCCAAGGTAGCAGTTCTGCTGACCACCCTTCTAACTTCTCCAAGAATAGAAAACTCGATCATTTCGTGATCTCTATGTCCAAGGCGACCTCCAGTCAACACATTACCCCTGAGTCCTTCTCTGTTCACAAACAACAGGCCCAGTGGGCACCTTCCCTAGCTGTCTCACTGACCGGCTGTGTCAGGAAGTTGTCTTCCATACACTCCAGGAGCCTCCTAGACGGCTTCCTCTCTGCTGTGTTGTATTTCCAGCAGATGCCTGGTAAGTTGAAATTCCCCATGAGAACAAGAGCTAGCAATGATAAGACTTTTCCCAGTTGCCTACAAAATATTTCATCTGCCTCTTCATCCTGGTTGGGTGGTCTGTAACAGACCCCCACCAGGATATCTGCCTTGTTGCCCTTCCCCATGATTCCTGCCCATAAGCACTCAACTGGATCATCACCCTCATCAAGCTTCAGACAATCGAACCATTCACTAACATACAGAGGTATCCCACCTCTTTTCCTTCCTTGCCTGGGGGAAGGACCAAGTAAATTATAGAGTTTAAAAAGAAAAAAGTACCAAAGGTAAGTATCAGGAGTTGCTGTTTTGTTTTCTGTTCTCCAGTCAGGGCTTCTATAGTTGTTAAATGGACCCTTTGAATCACTCAAAAAAAAAAAAAAAGGTGCAAATGAAGATAATGTTAGGGATCTTCATCAGTGTTTATAAGACAATATTCTTCTAGACTAGTTCTACAATACAATTTGGGGAAGAGTTTAATCTGTTTTGTGAAAAATAATTTTGCTAGTTTAAGGTACCTATGTGTTATGGAAAGTTGATGGTTATACTTACATAGCTATAGGTGGGTATACCTATATAGCTGTAGGTGCAACCTGCTTCTAAACTGGGCTTGGCTCAAAATTCAGGGTCGCTTCAGAAAGCTGGTTCACAGTTCTTGGTCTATCTTAGCAGGACTTAAAACTTCTGTTTAGCTGATCATACAACAAGAACAAGAATAGTGTGGGTTTAAAGATTAACCCATTTGTTTGGTAGCTGCCAAATACTTCAGCTCACAGATGACCCTAAATTTTGCTGGTTTGGAGATGCTGAATTCGATATTTTCCGAACATGGAGGAATAAGGTTTGCCTCTTAAACCAGCAACAGCTAACTCAAATATTCTGATAAATTACTATTGTAGAAGTTATAAGCTGTCTTTTTGTAAAAGGTCTAAATATCTAAATATCTCACATATTCCAAGTTGATCTTAACAGTCTACCATTTAGGAAGAACCACTCTTTGTGTTGATGTTAATGCATGATATGAAACAGCAGACTGAATAAAAGAAAAAACCTTTTTGATAATCCAAATCAAAGTAATGAATTTGCACTGGATTACTGGATTATAAGTAAATCCATTGAGGACCACAAATTCTTTTTCAAGTCCATCTGTAGTGGGCAGCATATACATATGAATGTCTGTAATCTTTTTCACCAAGTTGCATTGACTTGTTGTACTATATTGTTGTACTATATGTGCTATATTTTTTTTTCTTTAAGTACAAATTTTAAAGGTTCTGTGTTCTACAATAATTGCTTTATGTTTGAGCATTTATGGAAACAAATTTATATCCATTTCATATTGAAGCTGTAGTTCTCATTCTCAAGAATAGGGAATATTTTTCTAAAATGTATTAGTATCAGTTTTAGTGGTCCCAAATACTCTGGGGACTTCATTCCTTGCTGGATTTAATGAGACTCAATAGGTTTGTCCTCACCAACAATTTCAAGGTGGAGAGACTTCAATCAATACTAGGGATAATAAGACAAGAAGATATTCTGAACACCTTAGCCAGCTTATCACAGTTTTCTGAAATTTACAATTTAGGACCTTTGTTTTTATAATGTAGCACTTTCCCTTGATCTGATGTGGCCTTTAGATTCCTTGTTAATCATACTGATTAAAAATCTCTTAGTGCAAGGCCCTTTTAGTGAAGTGGAAATACCATTATTTGTCATTAAATGTGAAATAGTGATTCATGTCCTGCAACTCAGCTCCTGAAACAGCAAACAGAAAATACTGTGGATAGTGGCACAGTACATGTCTGTGATGACGAAAAGCATTGCTTAATAGTTAGATTTTCGGCATAATTAGAAAATGCAGTAAGAGCTTTCAGTTATGAGGCATTGCAGAAGTCTGCATCGAGTGCACCAGAAAATAGATGAAAATATGATAACATCAGATTTTCAGATGTTGTGGCTAATTTTGTACCTGCACTTGCCTATGCTAGTGCTTCTCATGGTGTCAGTGTGTGGAGATAGTTTGCTCACCTTCAAGCCTGAGAAATTGTAATCAGAATGTCAAGTTACTGGTTTTGCTATCCTAAGGTTAAATTTTACTACTTGATGTCTTTTTGTGACTGCAGCAACCTTTAAGCATAGTAAAGAATCATGTAAATGTGTTTATTTTTATGTAAGTAGCATTAAATTCACAAAGTAAAACCTAAAACTATGCGGATGGGTAAATGGTAGTAACAACGCACATTCTCCTTCAAATTGGAATGAAAAACGTAAGTACTTTCACACATAAGAGCTGAGAGAAACTAACTTTCCAGTCAAATATGCTGAGGCCAACATCAGTAATAAGTGAATCATCATTTTTGTAGTCCACTTGGCCTGTGAAAGCTGTCAGGAACTCAGATCTTTAATAAAGATTATCTCATACTTCAGTTCAAGCTTCAATACTGTTTTCTGTTGTTGGGAAGTGTGTTAGTTAGGTTAGTCTGTGTTTATTTATTGTATATCAAACACCAATAGAGTTGGTCACATGCTAGCAAGTAGATTTTGGCATCAGATGGGCCCGTAGGTTAAAGCTGAAGCGATACTGGGTAGACTCAGGATCTTTCAGGGTGATGTTAAACTCTGCACTCACAGTTGATGATTTTCATCCTTGAAAAACCCTGTAGTGATGTACTTATTGTGCTGTGTGTAATGGTGTAGATTGATATTTGCAGAATGCTTAAATATTTAGAAAATAAAAGTAAATCATCTATAATGCTAAATCTGTCACTAATGTTTGCAAACCATTGTCTTAATGTTTCTGGCAATGATAATGTATTTTTTTACAATATGAGAACTATGCATGAAAGAGATTATGTAAACTGGTGAGACAGTGGAAGAAGAGTTGTACATCAAGAAAGTAAGAAAAATCTTAAGATTAATCTTACTTAAATATGTTTTTGAGGTATGCCAATTTTGATCAGTTAGGATTTTGTTTATAATCAGGTTGGTCCCACGATGGAGGATTTTAAACTATACTATTTGCAATATGAATTACTAACATTTTTCTGCATTAACTAGCACTGGTGTTCTTTGTTTTTCTGGCAGAAATGCATCAAAATTTTTCTATATTCAAAAAAGCATTCCACAAACCTCACCATTAGATAGCCATATCTACACAAAGAGTTGCAAGTGGATGAATATTGGAAGGCCATGACAGGGTGGGGGGCAGTGGATCAGTCAGGAAACAGGGCATACTGAATTCATTGAAGCAGATAGACTAATCAATTTTTATGGTAACAACACTAATCAAATAGCCTGAAATGTCCTTTTCTTTTGTGTTCTCTCTTGTTATTTTGGAGAAGGTGTATTGCTAAAGTTAGCCATTTTACATGGTTTCCAAAACAGCCGTGCTGTTTGCAATTATATAATGTCATAAAGTTGAGGAACACATGTTTTGTCTTTTAGCTTATATTGGTCACTCTTGCTTGCAGGTTGTGTGATGTTACTTTCTATTGTTTTTCTTCTTCTTCTTTTCTTCACTTGTGTCTGACATTCTTCTCTTCTGTCATAGGTAAGTTTCATGGTCTCTCGCCTTAAAAAAAAATCACTCTACCTCTGCTTTTCCATTTTAAAACTAAATGCCATGGATGTGCTCTTTTAGTTTGTCTGGAGTCACTCTTGAGTTTCACCCTAGAGCTTCTCCAGCTAATTTCTGCCCTTGCTCTTTTCAAATTCTCATAAACAAGATGATCTTGTAACATGGATTTCTGTGATGGTGCTGTAATAGTTTCCCTTATAGTTTTATAGTGGCTTAATTTAGGCTTTTTTCCATTTGTGTCGTTACTATATGTTCAACATTGCTGTAAGTTCAGGTTCATTTACTCAGATCTCTGTAATACACTGGTTTTTAGGGTGTGAGCATTTAGATACAACATTTAATGTAGGAAAATATTTGTTTTACACTTGATATATATAATTGGCTACTGATGCATTTTAATGGATGGTTCTACCTAAGTGTTAGCTCCTCATGGGGGAATACTTTTGAAGGAAGTCTTCTGGATGTCCCTACTTCCTGTGCATTAGTCGATATCATAGAAAGGTCTATGAGACCCTTAAATAAATGCCTTTTGGATCATGAAGCTGGAAATTATTTTGGAACTGGAAAAGTGGTCTCAGATGTTAACTGGCACTCATTACATAGGAGCAGTCTAAACCTAGTTTAAAATAGATCCTGCACACTTGGGTAATGTTAGTGTTGGTCATTTTTGTCAACTGTTTCACTCTGCAGCTTTTTTTCCAGTGGCGCTAAGATTCTGGCTAACAGACAGTACAATAGGTAGTATGGGCTAATTATTTAGTTTTATTAATTTTGTTGGAATTCCTTAGCTTTCTTTGGTCAGACTTAATTTCGATATCATACATATTTAATGTATGTCAGTACTTTACCTCACCCCACCATTATCAGGCTGTTAAATATTTTCTGTCGCATTTGGGCAGGCTTCAGAGTTATATCTTTTGGTTCTCCTGGAAGTCCTACTTTTAGTCTGGCATTTTTAGTTTACTTGATGACATTAAGCACACCTACTGCTCTAATGAAGTTTTCTGTTTTAATTGTCTCTTCAAAGATCTAGCAAAAAGTGTTTTCTAGTAAAATCAGTTAAATCAATCTAGAAAATTGTTAGGGTAGCTGAGAAATATGGGATATTTTATTTTTTGTGATTCACCTAAGTTACCCTTCCTTCCTGACTGATAAATAATGCTCTTTTGTCAAATAAACTAAATTTATTACAGTGTACTGATTTCAGATACTTTCAATCTTTTTTAATTTGTCATTAAGTACCTTCCCCTGTAACAATCTGTGTTGCCTGTCAGAGAAAAGGCAGCTCTAAGGCATTAGAAAGAGATTCTAAAAATACAAGTCAGTGTAGCAGTTTTTTCAGAGCAGTCTTATGTTGCTGGCTGTTGCCATTTTCTTTTCAACTACCGAATTTCATTAAAAGTATGAAGGATGATTTGAAATATTTTCCTTTTTCTTTCTATCTTGTAAACATATATATTTTGTATATCTTCTTGGGGATTAAACAATTTCCTGAATAAATCTCATGTCTTATTGACATTCATGGAAGGTATAACTACTCACTTATGTACGGTCAAGACTTCACTTTTCTGTGAAGTTCGCTAGTTCTGAGATAAATAATTTACAACATCTTAGTTTTTTCTTTTGGATTTTCTACTTAATGTTCCATCTCTAGTCCTCTGTTCTGTATTTAACATGCTGTCTCTCCACAACTGACTTTCTCCATCTTTATTAACGGTAGACCAGTTTCACCAGTTTCATACTGTCTGTATGTTCTTGAATGTGCTTACTGCAGTGTGATCTAATGTGATGCCTCTTCTAAAACTGGGTCAGAAATGAGCAGAAAACCCAAAATGGATCCCATATAAACATTAGGCATATATTTGCTTCACAAAACAGTGCATGGCCATAAGTGAAAAGATAGAGAGCCAAATGGAAATTTGGAAGCTGTTCCAATTATCTGTGGAAAGTAGATAAAACTTATTTATTTCCATATTATTTTAATTTTGAAATTTACTGATGTTAAATAGCTGGGAAAAAAAGGAAAAAATAATGAGTACTTTAAACTAGTACATTGGTGGTGTTCAAAAAAATAAAAAAAAATCAGTGTGAAAAGATGAACGATGTTAATAGGTTTTTTGCACATAGCTTTATGCTAGTTCTGTACTTGAAAGCTATATGTTCTATTATTGCTGTTTTCAAAGCAGAAAACGTTGGAAAAGTTTATGCAAGTAAAAAGACATGCTATTTGTCTTGTCCTGGCAAATACAGACTACCAAAAATACCCATTAGCTACATTAGGGTTTGTGGCTGCCAGCTAGGAAAAAAGCATCGTATTTTTGATGTTCTCCATTTGTCTTACTGGGATGTTACCTTTCACATACTATAATTATGACCACTTAAGTGCTGCTAGTCATAAAACCAGCAAATGGCCTTAGCAGTATGATCTAGCTAATGAGCTGATATAGTTATAGCTGGAAGTAACTGTGTCTTGATGTTCCATTCAGTTGGAAGGACATTATCTAAAAATGCATGTTTTTGATAAGTGAACTTTTTTTTTTTTCCTGTGAGACACATACTGATTTCCATAAGAAACTGGCTAATCTTGAACTTGCATTTCTAGAGATGATGTAAGCTTTCTTAAATATATAAAAAAGATTCAGTAGGTACAGAAATTTCAATGTAAAAGTTTAATTTTTAACACTCAGTCAAAATATCAATCTGTCTGAACTTCGAATTAATTTTGCCCACAAGACATGATCTCTGGTCTGCTTTGAAAACAGGCAAGAGGTAGTTTACTTTGTCCCAAGTGGATTTTGAGACCACATGGGAATAGAAAATGATAGGAAGAAGGAAAGGAAGGGAGATTGTTTCCAGACTTTTCACAAAGTGTAAGGTAGAACATTTCCAAGTCTAGAAGTTGTGATTATTTTTCAAAGGATTTAAATTGTAAGCAGGATAAGCAGACAAAAGGGAAAAAGAAGTGTATCGTTTAAGTAGAACTGACAAAACAAAAAGTAAAATGAAGAGTAAAATAAAGTTTTTACAAGTAAAATTACTCTTGTGAGTTTCTTGTACTTATAAACATTACTGATAGATTTGGAAATTCTGCTTTTTGTATTTAATTAGTTTCTTTTAGATGAAATTATGGCAGAAATGTATTTTCCAAAGAAAACTGTCAGCTGCAGAAGTACATGCCTTCTACAGATATTTCATGGTAGAAGAAATAGTTAGAGGCACTATTATTTATTTTGAGAAAAAAGGACATATATATAATATTCTGATTTCAGCGAGAACAGTTGAGCAGCAGCCAGTGATAAGAACTTCTAATATAATCTTTGGGTTTTATAGTTAATGTTAAAAAAAAATCCCACAGAATAATTATTTAAACAGATCAAACAGATCAAAGTACTCTATAAAAGACAAGGATGGCATTTGGTATTCTTGCACCTTTATTTTCATTCCCAGGAGAGATATTTCATTTTTTTGCCTATTCTCAATGCAGCATTATTTTTTTTCTTTTGTATTTTCTGTGATTTATATAAACTGTTCAAGAAGTAAAAGAAATCCTGATTTTAGGTGTCCATTTCTATTAAAAAAAAGTCATTAAAAGCAATGTGTTTTTCTGGAAAAAACATCTTTCAAACTTTAAGTGATTGCTACATTTGCTGTTTTCGAATGTATAGACTGTGACAAAAGGCAGGAGGATAAGTACTGTGAAAGAATTGTCAAAACTTAAGAGAGACTGGTCTTTATGGACAAGTTACTTAAATCATACTTTCCTCCTGTATTTATATAGCTATCTGCATTGAAGTTATTTTTAATCCTGTTGTTTCTCTTGTCCCCTCTCAGCTTTATAATGAGTTGACTTTATGTTTTGAAACTGTTAAAGCAAGTGAAATTCAACTGCAGCAAAGCTGTGCCTCTCTTCAGGATCAGTTACTTGGAAAAGATCAAATAATTTGTCAGCTACAAGAGCAACTTCAGCAGGCTTGTGATGCTTTAAAGGCAGCACATCAGAACTCTTCTCCAAAAAGTGAAGTAAACGTGAGTCCACTTCTAGAATAATAGAAGTTATGTCTTTTTGGTTTAAATTAAGCTGCTGTACCAGAAAATTTTAAAGAAAATTGTGGGTTGGGTTTTTGTGTTTTTTTTTGTTTTTGTTTTTGTTTTTTTTTTTTTTAAGAAAAACTACAACTCTGCTGCTGCAGTGGTGTAACTATTTCTGTTGTTGCTAATAGAAGGTACTTCACAATTAAATCTATCCTGGGAAAAAACCTGAGAAGTGGTGTCAGTATTCAACAAGACTCTTATTTATATTTTCTAACAAAGACAACAAAAATAAAACCGATGTGATTTTGGTCCTGGAAACAGATTTCTAGAAAAAAATTTGAATTTTCTGCATTTCCTCTGTGAAAATGAAATTTATTGGTCCTGATTTGTCCCATTGTTCCTGATCATGCAACTGAACTTTAGATCATAGATCTTAGAACAAAATCATAGATCTAAAGAAACTATTATGGTGGGGAGAAATAATTGTCTAAAGATGTCTAAGCTTTAATGTTCCATTTGGAACTGTTATAATAAATCCATCACACAGATACGCCTCCAACTTGATGCGTGTGCCAGATCTTACATGTATACTCCTGACATTTTCCAAAGGCCAATTCATGACTTAAAGTGAGTTTGAGAGGCTTTGAAATTATCTACCTGTAATGGTTCTGTAAACTCTGTTGCTTAATTTCTTCCATAGATTTGTCAGAGATGTCCTTATGCATTCCAGCTTTACTGTTAACAGCACTCTTTCTCTTGATTAAGCAGAGAAAGGAAAATAGTTAAGGTGATAATGCTCGTTAAATTCAAAACTTCATGTAGGTAGGTAAGGTAGATCTGTAATCAAAGATTATATTCATGAGCCCAAAGAAGCTCGAATATAAAAAAAAAAAAATAGTAGTGTTTAAGTACTTAAGTTTAAGTCAAAGTATGTCTAAGTAGTAATCTGCTGTAATACAGAAAAACCGCAGAATGCAGTATCTCCTGGATGTGTTCATGGTTGTCATTCCAGAGCTAATGATTTTTAAAGTTCCCCTTAACCTAATGATTTGATAATTTTGTTTCATGAATGATAAAACACATTCTTTTAAGTCTTTCTTGTGGAGTGTTTACCTCTTGATATGTTCTTGACCTTTTTCCAAGTCTTAGAAATAATTTTTTTTTCTTCTTTTAGATTTTGGTGATTTTTTTTTAAATATTCTAAATATAAAATTAGTCTCAACCTCTTTCTGCTCTAAACACAGCTTTGGATCATGGTTTTTGAATGCTTAGACTGTATTTCCGAATTCATTTTACATTGCTTTGAAGAGTTTTTTTCAGTTTATTTTGTCAGACTTTTTTTTTGTCTGAAAAGCTTTTATTATATCTCTGGATTATATTCATTGAGGTTAAAGAAGCCTTCACTGTCTTTGTGAAGTGATTTTAGAATGTTTTCCTCCCGGTACAACATGTATATTGTCTAACCTGGATATTGTGTGACAGTTTTTTATACAGCCATGCTGTATCCCATGTGGACCTGGTGTAAATATTTGGCATTGGCTTTTGTCTTTATTATCTTGAAGAGTTTACTAGTAACTGAAAATTTTGTTACTACGCTAACCTCCTACCTTTTTTGAACATGTGGGACACCACAATTGACTCTTTCCCACTAAGTAAAGGGAGCATCTATTGCTATTACTTATTTTTCATAATTAAAGCAATTTTTAAAAGATTTTTTTTCTCCCCTTAAAATACAGCAGTTGAGTTTCTTTAAGAGCTCATAGTGTGGAGCTTTGCTGAAATAAATTTCAAATCCTTGTAGATAATTTCACTTGGATCAATTTTATTTACTTCTTAAAAGAACTTCAGGAAATTTCTGAGTTTAAAAGTAACACTGTTTTAGAAGCTAGTGACAACCTACAATTTGTGATTCTGCTTTATACTTTATTTCTTTTAGATGTTTTAAATTAATCACATCCAGTGTGGCTGAATTATTACTATTTCTTTTGTTGGTTTATTCTATGTCTCCTTCTAGTGGCACCCGAAATTGAAGTACATCAACATTTGCTCCATATAAATTACGATCCAAATGTGAAGCGGTCCTAAATTACTTAATGGTGAACATAGGTGAAAATAGTTGTTTTTCTGTAGCCTTCTGTTGGCTTTCTGCTATGTTTCCATTTGATCCTTCCTCAGCATTTTAGACTCCCTGGCACACTCCCTGTTGCTAGTGTGTTTGAAGGAGTGCATTTGTCATGATTATTCGGAGAATTTGCAGTTTTCTTAGTGAATGTAGGTTCAGTTGGACCTTCCGCAGAAATATGTCAGTTGAATATTTATGTGATTTGTCATGAGCTCAGTCAGATATTTACCAGTTCTAGTGGAGAAGACATAGTAGGAAGGAAAAGCATATGATTTACAATAATGAATATAATATAATACGCTAAATGCAATGTATGAATCTTCCTTTTTTCAGTAAATTAATCTTAAACCAGGATGTGATGGAAAAAATTATTAGCGTTACTAAAGTAGCCTCATAGGGAAGGAAATATGTAAGGTAGCGTCCACAGTTGCTAGGTTTGTAGAATTGAGATGTTAAGCAATCTGTGCTTATGTGCTTAACATGTTCAGTATTCTCTTTTGACTAACAATCTTCCATTCTGCTGTAGTAAATATACCAAATTTTGTTGACATGCAGTCTTGCTCTGGGAGTGTATCATAATGCTCATTGTTGGCTGCATTTTGATTACAGCTCTATTTCCCCTTACCAACTTCACTGTCTTGTATAAGTGTTAGAAAGGTATTATTGTGTGGTTGCATAGCTGAGGTTTCTGCAGGGGAAAAAAGTCATTACTTATCATTACTTCTGTGACCTGTTAGATGACCAGAACCCTGGTTATTGGTGATTAAGAGATGATTAAGAGAACATCCTCACTCATTCTGCTGTCTCTTGATAGCAACATTGGTAGAACAGGATGGATTTTGAAGACAGACTTAATTAAAAGGACACCAAAGTAGTGCACATATTTACTAAGATTTCCTGTTACCATTTTTTAAAACAATCCTTCATAAAAACGTAAGTTGGTATAAATGACAATTGTATTTCTGCTGTAATGATTTCTTGAGCATGTTCAGATTTGTGCCTTGCTGAAAGTTTATCCTGTGGGACATGCTAACAGTCCATTGACAGCACTGATATATCTTCTTCAGACTTTCACTACCTGGGAAGATTATACATCACTGTTGCATGTGTTCCTGGATTTCAACTTTCCTTGCTGTTGAAATTACATTGCATTCAGGCAAAAATGAGTTTTATATTATTGGCTTTATTAGCAAGAATACCTCAGTATTCTTTAATTAAGGGTAAAATATGCCTCTTTAAATGTCGTAATCTAGTCAATGTGGTGCGTGTGTTAGTGAGGGCACGCTTTTTGTTGATTTTTTTTTTACTATTCTGGTAATGTATGTGATGAAGAATTTGAATCTGATTTAGAGTAAATTTCTATTTACATCTCAGTATGTGTGCGTTCAGCAGCTCTCATACCTTTTCTCTCATCAGAGAGATTAGGCATGTGAATTTCGGAGAATTTTTGGTTAGATCTATGCTCAAGATACCCAGTAAGAAAGAACTTTAAATAATTTTCAAAACATCAGCCTGTAGGGTTTGATTAATTTCATCTTATATAATTGCTTTCTTGGTTCGGTTTTGTTACTAGTCTTGATTTTTAGCCCTGAGATGTATACCATACTTTTAGTCATATGGTTAGTATATCATAACTATTACTCATGTGAATGGTGAATATTTAAATATTTTACTGAACCAAGGCAGTAATTTCTGTCTTGACTCCTAGTTTTTGTATGTGTGCAGACATCAAAGACAGTATTAAGAGATGATACTTGATCAAAAAACAGTAATTAACAGACTTTTAAAAGTTTTTATTTGTAGCTGTAGCATCTGACAGGTATGTGCATTCTACCTAATACGGAATTCACTTGCACTTTTATAATAGTATCTTAATTTCTCATAATGAAATTTTTAAAAGCAGCCAGAATAGAAAACACCAGTAAAACAATTAAAGAAGTTGCACACAGATGTAATTTAAGGTTATTAGAAAAAAGTGCTGTTTTTCAACCAAGATGCAAATTTGAGTTTAAACCTATTTATATGATAAATTGTCATGGTTTAACTCCAGCTGACAACTAGAACTGTGGCAATCGCTTGCTCACTCTCCCCTATCCCCAAGTAGGATGGCAGAGACAATCAAAAAGGAAGGGAGAAATTCACGGGTTGAGATAAGAACCATTTAATAAGACAGAAAAAAAAATTGCTACTACATATATATGTATATATATACATATGTATATATATTTATACATCTATGAAATAAGTGATGCAGAAGGCAATTGCTTATGATCGCTGATCATATAAGCTGATCATGAAAGGGCAGAGGTCCGGTTAGCAGTTCATGCTCAAACATGATCACCCTGAACAGCCAGTCCTGGATAAGAGAGTACCCCTGGTCCTGAACAGCCGGTCCCAGCAAGAAAGCAAAAAGACAAAAAGCAAAAGGCCAAAGTGGCAAAAAGCCAAAAAC
>VWYH01004008.1:285781-292784 GCA_013399365.1 Pampusana beccarii
TATGCAGTAAATGGAGATGAGGCTGTGCTAGCTGACTCAGTAACAGAATAAGAGGAAACATGAGAAGTGATTCTTATTTATAATCTGTTTCTGGATGTCTCCTGCATCGTGGCTTTGTGTGGCATATGGCACTGCTTTTCTGGAGTTCGACTAAAAGAAAACTTTGGGGTATGAGTCATGGACCAGTTGGTTACCATAGGTAAAAAATGCTGTTTCCTAGCTGAGATATTCTGATAAAGGCATGCATGCTTCCTCCAGTCTGAGCTGCATATGTAAACTTCGTTGTGTTGCCGAGAATAAAGATAGTTTAGCCTTTACTAAGCCACTGTGTGCCTATTGGCCAGTTTGTGGTTGAAGCAGAGTAAACTTCTTGCATCTGCTTACAGAAGGACTGTGCAGGCTTTTTCTGTCTCCTCCTGGCTGGTTAGTGGTTTTGGTACTGTGCACTTAGTGTGAGCACGGCTTTGTGCTGAGGAAGTTCAGTGGGAGCAGGAGTATGCATAAGGCTGTGCTATTAGTTCTGAAGCTCTTAGGTATCCATTCCCTTGCCCCTGCTCTCTCTTGCTGGTTCAGGAAAGTCATGCAGAAGTATAGTGGAGCAAAGCCATATTTTCTCTGTACTGTTTGGTATTGTTTGTGACCTCTGATAATAGCAGCGCGGAAAAGGTGGCATTGGATTCCCTTCCCTAAGTACAGTGTGGATGGTTCCTGTAGTGGTACAGCTTTGTGGCGAAGATGATGCTTTATGTTTCATCTTGATTAATGCATCCAGAAAACATCAACTGTGTCATATTTTGAAAAGTCATGTAAGCCTAAGAGGAGTGAGAAGTCTGCTTGGTAGAAATAAGTACTGTATTGTTTTTGTTGTTTAAAACATAAATAAGCCCCTAACATTGATTTGAAATATATGGTTTGCATTTTAAGTTGAGTTTCAGTATGAAAAAATTATGTATCTGTTGTGATAAAATAGCATATGATATAAACTGATTTTGCTGAGTGAAAGAAGAAACCATTATTCTATTACTAGACTTCATGATGCAGGTAGAATCTAATCTGAGATGCTTAAGCCTGAGAGAAAGCTTTCATTTGCTGCACGCAACATTCTTCTGTGAAGAAGGTTAATATTATGTGTACATTGAAATGACCGTCTCATGTAAATTTTAGTTTTAGACATAGGATTGAG
The DNA here is from genome assembly GCA_013399365.1 of Pampusana beccarii. Classification (NCBI taxonomy): domain Eukaryota; kingdom Metazoa; phylum Chordata; class Aves; order Columbiformes; family Columbidae; genus Pampusana; species Pampusana beccarii. The sequence goes on from VWYH01004008.1 coordinate 286,965, forward strand.
AATAGACTGTAGGAAGCGAACCTTCATGGAACTTTTTGTTGAGGTGAGTTACTATTTCAGTTCATAAGATCAAAAATCTACAATGATAATTCTGAGACAGAAGCTGTGGAAGAACCTGTGCTACCTTTTAGCATACAGTTTGTTTTTATTTTTCTGTATTGCAAATTTCTGGTCTTCACTCTGAAACAACTATATTTTTCCTGCAGAGCTTGGATGTTGAATGTTTTCTGCAGTCTTGAAACACAATATTGTGCTTTTATCTGATAACATTAGAATTTTAAAATCAGAGCTCAATTATAGTCCAAATTATTTGCCATCTTTGCCTTACTAATTATACTATTTCCCTTAGTTCTTAGATTACAAATAAGAGTTCAGATTTAAAGCTATAAAGCAAAAAGCCAAGAAAATATCATGTTTCTTTCTGAGGATCTGACAACATTGCACTTCTTTATTCATGAATAAGTCTTGGAACTCTGAGTTGTTCATAGAGTCATGTTTTATACAGAAGGAGTTGAGATTTTCGTAATAGCCAAATCATTTCACTAAGTAATTTGATTTTGGTAATTTTTTTTTCTCTTAACCAGGGATATCTGGAAGTTAGAAGTGTAGTAATATGAATAGACATGAATCTGAAACAAAATACAGTGAGAAAAATTTCACCCAGCTTTCTATCTTTGCAAGATCTCTTTTTATGTCTTAAAAATTCAGGTTTAAAAATTCTCTTGATATTTGAGTAAACAAAGTCTTCTAGGCTAGGAAATGTAGAAGATGTATCAAATAATGAAGGATATGTTAAATTTTACAGAAAATGCTACCTAGCTCTTCTTAAACTGAAGTCCATTGATAAACAAAACATCGATTGCTAAATAGTTCTCTTAGGTTACGTCTGGATTCTTAGAATTCCTGAAACTGAAGAAAGTTCACAGCATACTTAAAAAAATGAGCAGGTTTTGAGGATATTGTAGGCCCAAATTATACAGGAAGTTGTGTGTTGGTAACAGTGATCTACTGATTGTATAGAGGGTAAAAACATAGACATTTTGGAGGTATAAGTTAAGATCTAAGACTGGGGGTTTTTTGGGTTTAGTTTCCCAAGAACTATGTATGTGGACAAAGACTGTTTTAAGAGTTTTATTAGAAAGTCTGCCTTTACAGTGTTTTAATTTGAAATGTGTCACTGCATGGTAATTTCTAGAGCTCTCTTTTGGGAGAAGAAAAGAGTAGGGGAAAAAGTCCAAAACAAATAGAGAACTGTTCATGTATCTCTTTTTTTTTAAGTCAGCAGCACAATTTAATTGACATAGAAGAACAAGGATTTGATATGTTGTGTGACTCTTAAATGGATTTACATTTCAAAACACTCTACATTTAATTTTGAAAGAAATTAAAAGGTAATGATAGAGTAAGAAGTTGTTTGCTAAATTTGTGTAATACTCATGGTTCAAAGGTGAGCAACCTTTAAAAGTTGTAGACTTTTAAAAGTAATGCTAATATGAGTTAAAATGATGAAAATAGATTGAAGCTGTTGATTATTTTGTAGTTACCAATATAATTGTACAATTAGTAAAATGGGGCAAGTTTATTTTTCTTAATAAGACAGAATAAAAATCAAGTTAAAAAATTATATAACATAAATGTAACTATATTTCCTTTATCTACTGGCGCTAGTTCTGTCTTCTGGGTTTTGTTGGAAATTTTTTTCTTTTTATGTAGTGCAAATGGTCAAATGAATGAAAATGAATGAAAAGCCTAGTTTGCTTTTAAATGTTCTTTTCAGTGCATACATTCCCTACTCCTCATTTTTCTATTTTCTTTTTTTTTTCTTTTTTCCTCTGTGTGGAGTTCTGTTTTAGTTATAAACTGGCCTTTTGCTGATCATAGGTGGAAATTACATCTGTTTGCAACGACATATGGCCTAAATTATGCAAAATGAGCAACAGAAATTATTTAAGGAGCAGTCAGCAAAAGCATGGGCGACTTTTAGTCTCTGACAATTTTACTGTGCTTGTTTGCTTTATGAGGAGTTGTGCTTCTTCTGAAATAAATGCTTAGAATTTCTATTTTGGGATTTATTTGTAGAAAGTGTGCGTTTATAATAGGCTTTATGAAAAGCTTCATATTCTGCATAGAAAGAAATAAAATAGCTCTGCCCATTAATGAAGTTCACTAGGGTGTTTGCCTGATTGATTTTAATCAACTTTGGGCCATCTCCTTTCTTGATTGGCATGAATTTGAAGACTTTGGTTTGCTTAACCTTTTTCATGCTGCCTTTTCTGATTTCTGTCATTGTATGTTATTTGTTTTACTTTGAGCATACCAGTAACTGAGATAGAAGGAACAAGTGATAATTGTAATTTTGTCTTCTCTATTGAAATTAGTATTTGTCTTAAGAATATTCCCAAACAGTTGCAAACGAATCAGGTTGTCGGAAGTTGGCTAATTAGTGAAATATGTGTAAAATAAAACTTTCACTCAGTCTTGAGAAAGTTGTCTTCCGAATCAAGCTTTGCTGGTTGAAGACTTTACTGTTTTCCTAGCTGTTTGTCATTGCTGTCAGAGCACTGCTGGCAATGAAGGTTTCATGAGTTTGCCCTCATCATTGCAATACAAGGTCAGCTGGGTCAGCTCAAGCCACTTGAATTGACTTTTTAAACTAACCTTCCCTTTTATTTATGCAAGCAGTTAGGGAGGGCATTTACACCTTTTTTTCTTTCAGCACTAGTGCTGGAGTGCTAGCATCCAGCTGCCTGGACGTGTTGACCATCTGGGAATTATAGTATCTTTGTCTGGCACAGCTGTTGCAAGGTGAATCTCTGTCCCCAGCCTTAAAGCACAGCGGAGGAGGTTTGAGATAAAGCGTTTCACTGTGTGATTGCCACAGACGGCCACCACAGGCAGGTAGCTGTTGCTGATGCTGATGCTAAGCTAACAGTGTTGTGCCTTGTGGTTGTAATGCAAGGGAGTGTGATCGCAGGCAGTTAATGAAAACTCACCTGACAAGGAGTAATTTATCAAACCGTGGTAACTTGACCACTCTTGGTCATGTGTACACACGAGTCTGCTGTTGAACATCGGGGATGTGACTTAAAGATGGCTGGTACCAGTGAAAATGTGTTTTAGTCTGCGGAGGTTTTGTAACAGGGCCAAGGTGAGCAGTGCGCGGTGGTGTGGTGTTGTGCCAGGGAATTGCTATGAGTGGATGGATAGCTAGGAAGGGTCCTGGAATTCCATGGCTCCATGATGTGACGTCTGCCTTTAGCAACACTGTGATCTAGGTTTACTGCCTATTTTTACTTGAAGTTTTCAGTTTGATGGCAACATTTGTGCGTTCCGAATTTATGGACGTAGTGGATGCATATTGTAGATTTACAGTGAAAAGATACTTTTTTGAGGTAGTTTTTAACTAAGAATATTTTTATTGACAGAATATGCAGTTAAAGTGGTGGGTTTGTTTTTTTGCTTTTTTGTTTGTTTGTTTTATTTCCTATGTTTGATAGGCCGGTGATACTTACCAACTTGAAATTTCACCAGAACAAGTCTAGGAGGTAAAACATTGTGTCAAGAAATGTTGATGGTATGTGAGATACAAGATACCAATAGCAGAATATGTTGCTGCAGAAAAAAACATCTGTATAAAACAACCACTGTTAAGGCTATAAATTGGAATTTGGAAAATATGGTGGTGATGGTGTGAAAATGTTTACTTAACACTTTGGGGTCTGGTTTTGATTATGGATTCATGAGTTATTTGAAAAGCAGAATTATTTACAGCTCTCATACTTTCCTGTAATAATGCTAATGTTGTGTTTCTCTAGGCAATTTTATCAAAATGATCTGTTATGCTTCTTATTTTTCGTTATTAATGTAATATACCTGTACTGTCATTTTCTAGGTATTTCAACAGCCTTCTTTAAGTGAGCTGGAGTGTCTCATTACAGTGCAAAAATCCGAAATCGAACTTTTACAGGAAAAATTGAAAAAAGCAAGTCTTAACCTAGCAGAGTGTAATTTGTATGCTTCAGATACTCTGGAAAGCAACAATATAAGGACTGGAAGAAAGCGTAAGGTAGGATAGTTTTATTGTCTTGTGTATTTGTGTCTAAGTCAGGCTGGTAAAGCCAAACGTTTTTGCTCAAGGGTCCAGATAATAATTTTAATATCTGTTGATGCTGCTTATAATTCTGGAAGCTTGTTTGAATGGTTCTTGTGTTATCTGCCAAAGACTTGTTAAAATAGCTGTTGGGAGTAGAAGGTTTTACCTTATTAAATACTGAATAAGGGATTCTTAATTAAATGAAATATTTGAAGGATAAATTCTTTGTAGGTTTGTTAAAATGAATATTTATCAGATATTTTGTGGTGTATATCAGAATGACCATCTTTCCCTGGAAAGAAAGTGAGAGAAATGTAAATGGTTATTATTACGATTTATAAATGATCCTTTTTTCAAATTCTTGTTTTTTAAAGTATGATGTATTTTTTCCATGAAGAATGACAGTAATCTCTTTTTGAAGTTTATACTTTGAACTTTTTATTATTTTATGTAATGCTGGACTGCCTCTTTCATGATGACTTGCTGTTAATTTTAGGCACCAGGTAACGGTAACATCTATGAAGTATAGTTAATAAATAGATCCATACATAATTCTACAGCTTAAATTGTTTTAATAAATTAGTCGAAGTCATTATGTTTTTCACTGTGTTCAGGCTCTTTCTCATCTGAAAACTTTTTTAAAATTGTGAGTGTGTAGAATATAGGAAACTTGGAAGAGATTTTTGTAGCGAGGAAGCAAATAGGAACATGCTTCAGTGTGATGTAAATACTCTACAAGGGTGAACCATCATATTAATGCTTCTTTAGAAATCTGGTTTTCCCACATTTGCTATCTTGTAACATTTTGTTTGAAACCTTTATGGCTTGCTCTTTCTCAATATCCTGCACTGCATGCTGTTTTTTGGGAAAAGACATGTTTTAGAACATTTGTTTAGGAGTGTGTGGTGGTGCCTTCATGAAAATGCATTTATAAAGGACAAAATGCCACAAAGGAAGTGGAGAGAGAGGAATAGAAGGTGAGAAATGGCCCTGCAAACACCAAGGTCATAGGAGGAGAGGTGGAAGGTGCTCCAGGTGTCAGAGCAGGTATTTCCCTGCAGCGCATGGAGAGGGACCACATGGAGCAGATGTCCACATCACCGCTCGTGGAGGAGCCCACACCAGAGCAGAGGGATATTTCCTCACAGAAACTGCAGAGTGTGCAGAGGAGTCCATGCTGGAACAGGTTCTTCTGACAGGAACTGTGGCCCATGGAGGACTCACTCTGGAGCAGGTTTATCCTGAGGGCTCCAGCCTGTGGAGAGGCCTCGCACTGGAGCGGAGGAAAAGTGGAAGGAGGAAAGAGTGGCTGAGAGGAGCTATAATGGACTGTGTGTAGCCCCCTTGTGCTGCTCAGCAGGAGGTAGATGAGTCAGGAGTGGAGGAGTGAAGTTGAGCCTGGGAAGCAGCGTAGGGGAGAAGGTGTTGGTTTAATATTTTGTTTCTTACTCCCCAAATCTGTTTTCACAGAATCACACAGAATCACACAGAACCACAGAATGTTAGGGATTGGAATGGACCTTGAAATATCATCTAGTTCAATCCACCTGCTGGAGAAGGAACACATAGATGAGGTTACACAGGAAGGTGTCCAAGTGGGTTTTGAATGTCTCCAGAGAAGGAGACTCCACAACCTCCCTGGGCAGCCTGTTCCAGTGTTCTGTCACCCTCACTGTGAAGAAGTTTCTTCTTATATTTAAGTGAAACCTCCTGTGTTCCAGTTTGCA
>VWYH01004008.1:292891-423276 GCA_013399365.1 Pampusana beccarii
TTCCCCAACTTATACTGGAACCTGGGGTTATTCCTGCCCAGATGTAAGACTCTACACTTGCCCTTGTTATAATTCATGAAATTTTTCCCTGCCCAACTCTCCAGCCTGTCCAGGTCTCTCTGGATGGCAGCACAGCCTTCTGGCGTGTCAGCCACTCCTCCCAGTTTGGTGTCATCAGCAGACTTGCTGATAGTACACTCCATTCCCTCATCCGAGTCATTGATGAATGTGTTGAATAATACGGGTCCCAGTACTGACCCTTGAGGCACTCCACTAGATGCAGGCCTCCAACTAGACTCTGCCCCTTTGACCACGAGACTCTGGCGTCTTTCCTTCAGCCAGTTCACAGTCCAAAGTGGCAATAAGTTAGATGAATTTTCTCCAATTAGACTCTGCCTATGAAAGTAAATGGTAAGCAATCTCAACTTCTTTGTCTCAAGCCATGAGCTTTTCCATCCTGTTTTCTCCCTCTGCCCTAGTGAGTGAACAGTTGGATTGGTGTTTGGCCCTTTCCCTTTTTTTAACCCACCACAATGTTATTTCTTGTTTCCTCAGAATAACGTGAATGAGAGTACTGTGTTTGTCATGGGCTGATCACTTTGTCAGGAATAAAGCAATTACCTCAATTGAGTGAAACTAAATACAAACTTTTAAATGCTACTGTAGAGGATCTTTTCCTGTTTTGATATGTAGATCCTAGTGAAGCCCTTTCAGTAATCAGGGTTGTTTGATATGTGCACTTTTTTGCATGTGCACACAGTATCTATTGAAAGTTTTGGGAACTAAATTGACAGGCTACAAATCCTTTGTATTTAGGCAAGACGGTAAGGAAAACTGTGGAAACATTCCAGCTTTAGGATTGCAAAATATACATATAAAATAGAAAAGGTACTATTGCTGTCTTCACTGATTTTCCTTTGCAATGCCATATGTTCCCATTACGTTGTTGTTCAGTCTTTTATGACAACAAGTATTAATGACAGAAATTATTAGTGCGTGATTTGACAGGAAGAATATATTGGATATACAAATCTTGTTTTACCATGGTCATCCATTTGGTTTCACAAATACTCTTGTGTTAACCCTTCATTCCCCCTTATGTGCCTTCCCAGGATGAAAAGGACAAATAAGCAGGAATCACTTCTAATCAGAAAGACACTGCTTTGATTACTTTCTGCTTTAAAAAGCCAAAGATTTTGGAAGATGAAGCAATTGTAGATATTAAAAAGAAAGCCCTGGGGCAAAATGGGAACTTGCCACTAGTGTGCTAAATTGAGATGTGTGGCCACATAACTGCATGCTTCCATGTACGTTTGGTTCTGCAGAATGCAATGATATTTATACACATGCAGGCTAGTGTTGTTTGTTGTGAGCTGCAGAAATTCAAATCCCTTGCTTACATTCATCCTCTCTGAGACAGATGATGTGGTGGTTAAAAGCTTTGTTATTAATAAATGTGCATTTATGGTGTCGTTTTTCTTGATTCTGTTGTGTACTTAGATGGGACCATAACCCCCACAGTGCAGTCTCTGTAGAAGGTGATACAGCTGAGTCCTGTTTTGTATGAAGACTTAAGCGTCAGTTGCTTGGTCTTCCTTGAGCTCTTGTCAGAGTTTACAATTTCACAGAATCACAGAATGTTAGGGATTGGAAGGAACCTCAAAATATCACTCAGTCCAATCCCCCTGCCAGAGCAGGAACACCCAGATGAGGTTACACAGGAAGGTGTCCAGGTGAGTTTTGAATGTCTGCAGAGAAGGAGACTCCACAACCTCCCTGGGCAGCCTGTTCCAGTGCTCTGGCACCCTCACTGTGAAGAAGTTTCTTCTCATATTTAAGTGGACCCTCCTGTGTTCCAGTTCATACCCATTACCCCTTGTCCTGTCATTGGTTGTCACTGAGAAGAGCCTGGCTCCATCCTCGTGACACTCACCCTTTATATATTTATAANAGCCTTTCCTCGTAAAGGAGATGCTCCACTCCTTTGCTTTTTAACTTTGTGGGCTATGTATGATTCCTGTTACCTAATTAAACAGCCGTTCATGTGTCTGGTGGTTGATACAGTAACACAGCCTTTGTTTTTTTTCCAGCTAAGGTTTCCCATTGTATGATGATGCATGGGAGTTATAATTGCCTTTTATTGATATACTTTGCTATAGCATTCCTCTAAGTCTATTATGTCAAGGTATTAAAAGGCATGAGTTAACTAACTTGTAGTACTCATAAAGCTCCTGTTGAAACATCAAGAACTTGCTATTTTTCCTCTCCAAAAAATCCACCTGTATCTTGTTAGTCTCTGGTTCAGCCTCGACAATGTTTCTGCAACTTCAACAGATAAAAACCACTAAGATTTCTGCCCACTGTCTTCATTTCATTATCCTGGCAGACACTGATTTGGTCTGTGTATGTAGAAAAGTTCTCCAAGACATTTCAGTAAGAGCTCTGGCTTCCCTTGTTTGCCTTTTTTTCCTTTTTTTTTTTTGACTTGTTATTGGACTCCTTCTAACATGTGACCTGTTGAATTCAGGATGTGACTCTCTTCAGCTTTGTCCCATGGTGTATTCATGGTGCAGATGGGTAACAGTAGGTTGTTTAGAAAGAGTCACCTTTTCTTTTTCTGCTTCCTGTACCTCTGTTAACAGTTATTGTGTGTCACATTCATTTACCAGCTGTTTCATCACAATAAATCTTGTGTCACAAAGTTTCAAATCTATCAATATTACAAGGCCTGTTTATTTCTCTCTTTTTACTATTTGCCTTATTTTTTTGTGAACGTGTTTTAAGATCATTTGATGGAAAATCTTCTGTTGTTACCCTTTATTGACTTGGATTAACATTCTTTGCTCATAAACCTGGACCTTTTCTTACTCCTAAACATTCAGGAAATGAAATGTTTAGAGCATTACAATTTGTGTATGTATTTAATACAGGTATGTCTATATTTACTTTAGAATTTTAGCACTGAACTAAAAATTAAATCTCAAACCTGGCAGCAGCCAAGTTTGCGGTTGTGAGAAGGGTGTTACAGATGCCATCTTCCAAACTGAGTTTTGCAGCAGCCCCAGGCAATCAAATTACAGTGTATTTTACTACATAGCCTTTTCTGTCTTGGTACGAAAATTAAACTGTTTGCCTTCTTAGCCAAGATTGCTTTCAGACTACCTATGTGCAGCTGTAAAGCGCAGACACAGCTCCTTCTCTCCATAGATCTCTAGTCTGATCACCAAACAGGTAAAAACATATTGAAGCAATAGATTGTTTCTTAGTACACATCACCAGTCCCACCTGTTCTCACAGGGAATTTTTCTCTTTTTTTTTTCCGTACTTCGTGAAGAAGATTCTCAGTGCAATCCCAGGTAGCTATATATGAAGTCTTTGTATGTATGTATACATATACATATATGTGTGTGTGTGTTTATATATATATATATGAAGAACTGCTGTGTACTCATTGTATCTGATCACCTTTGATTAACGAACCAAGACTGAATTTTGTGGGTTTTTTTTTCCTTTTTCTCCATTCTTCCGTAGAGTCTCTCTCACTAGTCTGGTGCTGGTTGGTTCGCTTTCCTTGGTTGTCCCTCTCTTTGGCAAAAAATGCAGTGCTTTGACCTTTTATTCCTGATTTCAGAGAAATCCTATATTTTCCAAGTGTTCCTATACAAGTGTGATGTTTAACTAGGAAACACTTGTTGAAAAATAATGCGTTCTGGATTTTAAAGAAAAACTAGTATGGGTGTGCAATAATTAGGAAATGTACAAGATGAGAGTTTTATTTACGTCTAGGTTTTAATCAAGAAATCTGGAAGTTTGAAGATAAGTAGATTAGATATCTCTTTCAGAATTATTAGAAAAAAATGTAAATCAGTAATCATACTATTTCAAAGAAATCACTTAGTACGTTATACTGACAATATAAAACCATAAATTTTGAAATATTGTTATAAATGTTCATTAAAACTTTCTTCTAGTTTCTTCTGTTATGTAAAGGAACTGACAGGAAAATGCAAAATATGTCCACTTGACATTCAGATTTTAAATGTACTAAAATTTTTTCCAGATGTTACCTTTAGTTTGGGTTAGGTGGTGTGTTGTTTCTTGTTTGTTTGGTTTGTTTTTTTTTTTTTCTTCCCATATCATTCAGGCACTTTTCAGAAGCAAAAGAAACCCAAAGTCAAATGACAAAACCACCCTGGCAATATTTAAATTCTTAAATATGTGATATTATTATTTTCTGATATTTCGCAGTTTGTTCTTTTTTTTTCTCCTTTTTGGAAATCCCTACGATATAAAGTGAAAGTGTGGTATACAGTGTCTTGTAAACATGTAGTACTGGAAGGTAATGGTCAAAGAAAAATATACCAGTTGCTAGTTAAGATTTTCTTTAACATTAAGTCAATGGAATAGTGAAAGTGTTGAAATATATAGTATTAAAGAAGACTTTGTCTTGAATTCCTTTTGTTGTAAATCAGTCATTTTACAGTGAAAATGGCAGCATGCAACAACAGTAATTACAACTGATCTTTAGCTTTTGTTTGAGTTTATGTGTTTATGTTATAGCATTTTGCCTTATTGGTATTGTGTGTTCGTATTTCTCTGTCCTTAACCAAAGTTATTCAGAAAATCAGAAAGTCTAATTTGATGAGGTCTTTCTTCCTTTGCCATAAGGACATATGACATAGAATGAACAAGAAAGCTGCCCAGTTTAAGTGTTACTTTCGCATATTCTTTCTCCAGATTGCTATATGAAGCTGTACATAATATAAACACATATTCTTGTCTCTAGTTAGTCACATTATAGTTAATGACCATATGGTCATTACGGTATAAGATCTACTGTCTGTTGTATTTATATTCCTCAAGCATATTGTTCCTTCAACTTCACAGTGTGTTAAACTATTTCAAAGGGAAAAAAATCCTTTCCCTCTTGTTTCTGGTTGTCCTATCAAGTGTAACCTTGGACCCTTATAGAGCAATTAGACCAGCCTCTATCCCCTCCTTTGTAATGAGGTTTCTTGCATTTCTGAGTCTATAACCCTTTAGTCTTCCCTAATGGGACATCATTATTCTGAAAGAAACAATGTAAATGTAAATGAATATTCTCATTAACGAGTCACAGAGAAACCTTTAGTGGTAGCGCTGTGGTAATTCTGCTTGTTATTTCTCTGGTATTCCATGCAGATTTTTTTTTTTTTTATAATTCATTATTAGTATTCAAAATTACTTCTTCTTTAATTCTGCATGTCTTTCATAATCCGGTGTTCCAACTAGTTCAACCATGTCCTTGTTTTATTCTCCAGGAGCCACCTGTGAAACGTTCAAGGTCTCTGTCCCCAAAGAGCTCTTTTAGAGAGTCAGAGGAGCTAAGGAAGCTTAAAATAGCTGAAAATAGGAAGATTGAAAACTTGCAGAAGACACTGCAGCTAAAGGTGAACATTAAAAAATAAAAATAAAAAACCCTCTAGCTATAAGCTTGTATAGATAAAGATATACCAAAATAAACAGACATTTTAAAAATGCAAAAAGTACATATTGTTATGAACTGTAAGTGTATTAGCATAAGACAGCACTCTGCATTAGTTTACCTTTTTGCTTTACTGCTAGGAATCTTGTATTGGTACTGCTGTGGTCCTATGGAAGCTTAATTCAAGTTGTCATCAATAATACTTACTTGTTAAACACATTTTCAAAATTTGTGTCTGAGAATGTAATGTATTCATATAGAAATAAAGTAAAGCAGAAAGTACAAAGAAATTGTTTTTCTGTACAGTGAAGCCAGTATTTTACAATGCTGAAGTCAATTACTTGGAACAGATTTACCCCTTGTACTTCTAGAAGTTATGGCTCAGAAGTTATTCCTCTAGCAAATACTGTAAAAAAAAAAAGCCCAATAAACACCATCCCCCTGCAACCCTTGGTAGAAAAGCTTAGCTGAGCATGTATTACAATTTCCCATTTTGTCCCTGTTTTATAGATTTTTGTTGGTTTGCTTATTTATTTTAAAAATACTACCTTTTGAATGACACGTTGCTTTCAAATTGCACCTCAGAATGCAAAACCTAATCCTGAGTCATATTTTCCTAAACATTTACAATTCCTTCTCTTCTCTGCTCCTCTCTTTTCCTCTCCCTTGTCTTTTTCTTTTTTTTTATTTTTTCCTTTTTCTTTTTCTTTTTTCTTATTTTTAATTTTCTTATTCTTTTTTATTTTTTGTTGTTGTTGTTGGTTATGTTAATTCAGAGTTACGAAATTTTAAAAATATGTTCAGTACATGTAGCCTAAACCAGAACTGGTTACATTGAATATGCTGTGATAAATGTCGGGTAAGTGAAAGAAGTTGGGGAACCATACAAGCCACAGTCCTGAGCTCCGGCCTCATGCAAAAAGACACTCATGTGATAAGTCAATTTTAGAAAAAATGTTAGTAGGGTTTCTATTTTAGCATAAATGCAAAACTTTATCACCCTGTATATTTGATAGAGTTTGTTGTCTTGTCTTAACACACACAGAGTGTATGAACAGGAAAGAGGATTTAGGCTTCAAATTTAGTCTTATAGCCCATCTTGCTCCCTGTTCCCGGGAATAAGAAGATTAATTTTTTGTTTTGGTTTGGTTTTTTCTCTCTATTGAGAAATCTAAGGCACATCCTGCCAGCTTTACCTGAGAACTGGCCTTTGGCAAGCTTTCTGTTTGTTACTTTTAGTTGGCTTGCCAGGCACTGATGCTCCAGATTATTCTGGCACTGTGGACCACAGCTGCTTTGCCCTTGGCAGCAAAGCTCACACATCAGTGTGTCTGGTTCTTGTCTTACATGATAGAGAGTTCCACATTTCTTTGTGTTTTCTTCTGGAAAGAGAAGTGAAGAGAAGCACTCTGATTTTCTAAGCAGATACAGAAGAGAAAGGATTGTTATTCCTTCTACGTGACCTCATAATTTTTACCGTTTGCCATACTGCCTTTGTAATTTCTTCCATTTCGTTTTAAAAGCATACTTTAAGAACCTATGCAGCTTTATTATGTTGCAAGAGTGGGATCTCTATTTATTACAGCTGTTAATCTAAGAGGTCTTTAAGGGTTAAGACTTCTATCTCCCCTTGAAACTGAATATATGAACTCCTTGCATTTTCTCTAGGAAAGCTACTTTGCTTCTTTTGCAGAATGCTTTAATTGATTGAAAAGACACTACAGAGGACCAGGTCAACATATTAAATGCTCTTGTGGCGCTACTTTCAGAATTCAATGAGGCTATTGCCAGCATGACAGTGAACTCAGCTATCATAGCACTAACGTCAGAATAATTCCGTTGGTATTTTACAATGCATGTGGTCAACGTTTTCATAACTGGCACTTGCATTATTGCATCGTCAAGCAAAGTGTTTGTTATATCATTACTTGAAATATACTTGCTCAGAAAAATGCTTGCTCTATCAATAAATGTACTGATGATGCATATCCTGAAGGTGTGAAGGTGAAATTGTGACTTTATCCATCAGTCCTTTTTCAAAATTGGCAACAATTAAAAAAAAACAAACCAAAACAGCTTTTTAATGGGATTTTCAGGAACAGGAATATTTGATGCCCCAGTCAGTATTGCAAAGGCACAGAAAAAGGCTGTTCTCCTCAGCTGACTGATTTTTGGCCAAGGAAAGTTAGCTCTTACAGTCTTTATTGCTAATAAAAATAGGGTTGTCATGTTAATTCAGAATATCTGTGGTTTTGGTACAGAATTGGCTTCATTTCTGTGGTCCAGGACAAACTAAAAAGTAACAGCATACCAGGTTGTACTCTTGTTTAGAAAACAGAATATCGAAGTGTATAAGGGCGTTTTGCTAATTTTTGGATAATAAATTTTCAAGCTGATCTTTCAAATCGTCCAAAACATAAGTACATCAATCTACTGTTGGTCTTTAAGAAGTGGGCAGGAGCTTGGTTGCTGAGAGTTAGATATTTGATGTGGACTAAGAATATGTTCTCTTCTCCTATATTATATTTCTAGAACCATGATCCCTGGTGTAGCCTAGAGGAGATCTTCCTGTCTTTAACTGGAAAGTTTTCAAAAGCAATAGGAGATCTCTGCTTCAAATTTGCTCATCCATTTTGTTTAAAGTTCTAAAATTTTGGAGAGAATTGGAACTAGAATATACAGATCAGTCTTCAGGGCCACCATAATACTTGTTTATGTGAGCGAGTGCACGCTGTTGTATTTAGTTTAGATTTCATGTATAGTCCTGTTCCATGTATGCTGTTCAGATGCTGAAAATATGCTAATATTGTGGCATTTCCACGTAACTGCTTGTGGAAAAGCTTTTTTTATGTTGGTCAGGTTCCTCACTTCTTGTCAGCCTAAGAAGAGTAGTCAACAAATTGATTCAGTATATTTTTTTTAGTTCCATTGTAGTTCAATTTTTACTGTAACAGAAGTTGTTACAGGTCAATTTCAACAAAAATTTGAGGGAGTGAGTAGAATATTTTGGCTTATGTTAGCTGCCTGCAAATAGCAAAATGGCTTTTTTGTGAGCAGTTGGATTATTCCTTGTGCAAATTGGACTTTGTCTTTTGCTATTGCATGGGAAGTACAATAGAATAACAATGGAGAGCTGGAGAATAACCTGGAGATACATCACTGCTATAGGTGGTTGTTCATTCCCATTCTCTCAATATCTAGAAAAAGGTACATCACTGCTATAGGTGGTTGTTCATTCCCATTCTCTCAATATCTAGAAAAAGGTACACAAGACAATACAATTATTAAAAATAATAACATAATCAGTGAGAATTGGAACTAACTGAGATTATGGAAATTACAGTATGAACATAAAGTTCTGATATAATAATTTAATAAATTTAATAAAGTGTCCGGAAAAAAAGTGCAGCTAACTTCAGGAAGGTGCAGTTACTTAGAAGGCACTTAGAAGAACTTAGCTGAAAGGAAAATATCACTAAAAGAGAACTGGTCTTGTTTTTAGCAAAACCAGAACATTTAATAATTTAATAAAAGAGAGTGATTAGGAGAGTTAATTGCTAAATTTCTACTTCTGCGAGAGCAGAGCAACTGATAGGGGAATGGAATAACTGTAACAGAATGGGTAATGGAACAGGTAAATAATAATAAAACATGTAGATTCGTAAATAGGAAAGGCCAAATTCTACACTTGATTGCATCTCTGAAAGGATGTTGACACAAAATTCTGAGGATTTATGCTGAAGATATTATTTTCCAGAGCTTGCCAGACTTGATCATTGTTCACTAGCAATATCAGACAATCTCAGAATAATGATTTCATGAACTTCTCTTGAAAACACAGCATCTGTAATTGGGCTCTTATAAAAGTTTCCTGTTATAGTGTCAAGCAAAGCTTGGTAATAGTCTCTGTGTCCTTTGTCATAAATTTATCTTATTATTTTTGTGACTGTTTTTAGTATCATTGTAGTATTTATGAGCTACTTAAACCTATTGAAAAGTACTTTTTAAGCAATTCTAAATTTATAAATGTATCTGTTTTAGAGGTTGTTTCAGAAAAAAAACCCACCACTTTGGAAATGTATTTAATGGCAAGGTCACTTTGGTACCTGCTTCTATTCCTAAATCTGCTTTGTGTCTTGGCTTGGTCACTTCTAGAAAAGTTCTAGAATTGTATATATAGTAGCACCTGAAATTTTAGCTGGTATCTTTCAGCTTTGTTTATGTGTCATGAAAGCTGGGCTGCACCTTAGAAGCCAACCTTAGTCTAGGTACTACTGTAGAAACTCTTGCCATGTTTTTTTCAGTGGGATTTAATTTTTATTACAGCTCTGACTGTTGGTGTGTCTTATTGATTGACTAGGGCTGAAAAGTCCTTGCATATAAGCTGGAATGCATGCAAATAAAGTATTGTGATTTATTTAGAGATCAAGGAACATGTTCTGTAGTTGCTCTACAAGAAGAGCTCCCATTGAGCTGGCAATGGAGCACTGAGGGAAAATTTTACTACAGGATAATATCGGTGAATTCTTTACTGCTGTGTGCAAGAATTTGGCTTGCTTTGTACTGTGGAATGTTCTACTCAATGTTAATTTTTTTCCAGAGCACAGTATTGTCACTTAGGAAACCCTTTTTCTGAACTTGCATGACATTATCCTGTAATATAAATCAAGGTATATCTTACATTTTATTCTGTAAAAAGAGACTACATTTTTTCATATGGTTTTGATTATATAAAAGCTATTGCAAATTTTGTTTTTATTTCCTGCTTGTTACATAACTAGAGGACAAAGTTGGGTGTTGTATGTTTTTATATATTTACAGAAATAAATTAATATCTGAGGAAATTCTGAAACCATTTAAAATTAGTTTTTTTAATATGGACCTCAGTGTGGCCAGTGTTTCCCTTGAAAATACATAGATTAATTTTCCATGGAGAAGAAAAAAAAATTTTAAAAAAGAGTTTGGAGGAAAAGACAGTGCCCACAATCCTTTTTCAGCCTGTGTAGGTGTATTAGGCCAATGCATTCACAAGATGAAAACGGACATTTTGGTAGTAAATTTTTTAAAACTTCTCAGCAACATGAAAAAAAATCAAATATTTTTTCTCGAATTACCAAAATTTGCCAAAGTAGCATTAAGAAAAATTTTACCTTGGGGATTGTGATTCCTGATATTTCTACTTAGAGTTCTGAAGCTCTTAATAGTTACTTGAACAGAGCTTTAGTTTTGTGTGATCTGTGTGAAAGTCTCTTACATTATGCCCAACTCTAATTTTGTTTTTCTGGTGCTATATAGACTCGAGAAACTGATGAGCTAAGAGCAGCCCATGAAAAGTGCAAAGAGAGGCTGCAGATGTTACAGACCAACTACAGAGCACTAAAAGAGCAATTAAAGCAGTGGGAAGAGGGCGATAGCAGGTAAGTTACGTAGCTCATTAAAAACATTTCCCTTACACAAGAAATCTGAACAGAAGTATTATACAGGTATTCAAAAGAGAATTTGATTTGAAAGAAGAAGCCACTATGTGGTGATCAAGACTTTATCCTTTGTTAAAGCAGGATACATGGCGTACCCCTATATGAGAAAAATTACAGTTGAAATCAAGAATAAAATGCATTGAGCTGACATCTTGACTTATTTTATTTAGGATCGCATTTTGAGCCTGAGTACTGGACAAAGGTCTGCCAGGGCTGCTTATTTATGCTTATCTAATTCCCCAGTCAATTAATTTGTTGACCTTGTATGTTTTTATTTTTCAATAATAGAACAATTGCTCCTTATGTCTCAAATAGTTTTTAAAATAATTTTATTCATTAAACAATACAGAAATAACAGCCTCTCGTACATTTAGTGATTCAAACATTAACTGAAGCTGATTCTAAAGTGTTCTTCTTAAGAGGGGAAATAAAGAGTATGTGCATGAAAGGCAGGGTGTTTTCATCTGTTAAATGATTATAAAGTGAATTATTTCTGAACATTGTACAAAAATATTGCAGTAATATATCTTGATAAATAGAAAGAAGAAAGACTCTACCACATCAAAATTTAAATGGTGAATGCTCTCTGTCTAATTCTCCCTTAAATTCTATGCAGAACAGTGAAAAATATGTGCAGAATTTTTTTTTTTTAAACCTTGGTGGAGAGTTAGAATTTTTGGTGAACATACACATTTGGAGATGTGAAGACGTTTCATATCAGTTCAGTTATCAGGCACTGCTGAGGTACAGTTTTTCAGGTCTTGTTGCAAACAAGTAATTTGAGCAAGTCTTTGTGTCCTGGTGGCTTTAGGACTTCAACGTGCACCTACAGTTTAGTAAATACCTATGTGTTTTACTTAAAACAATTCTTTTTTGTAATTAGAGCACTACTTACTAATCTTGACAGAAACCTTGTAACTCTCTGTGACTGCAAGGAGAGTCATGGAAATTGCTGCAAAACGGCTTGCTGTTCGGAGTCCAGAGTGACATAAAGGGTCCTACTGTGAATGATAAATTGTCCCTCATATATAAGTGATCCTTTGGCCTACCGGAGTAGATTAACATAACTATGGCATATCTGTAACTAGAGTTTGTCTTTTTAAAAAAGAAAAAAAAAGTGTGAATAAAAATAATGGTAAGGTACAAGTCTACCACATGCATTGGTAGGACAGGAAGACTTTTTTAATTATCGAAGTATAAATAACAAATAGTTTTGTTTAAATGAGGATGAAAGGTTTTGCTTATTTAGGAAAAGCATGGATGATTTTGTCTTCCAGCTCGCTATTTTAAATTCCGTGCAAGGTGCAAACAACTGAAACCTATTGGATGATAGTTAATTTATGCAATGAAATGTTTTAGTTCTGTATCTAAGCTAAGTAGGCATTCATGGAACACGAAGAGGCCAATGCTGAAAACGTACAAAAGTTTCACCTGCATAAAGCGAAGCACTGAGTGTTCTGGTTCTGATAGTAAAAAAAAAAAAAAAGAAGAAGAGCAAAAGAGAGTTGAAAACAACTTCTGTTTCTGTTTAAAATAAATGAGACCAGCTTGTGTCCTGATAGGAATATATTTGGGAAAAGCAGGTGTTGGGGAAAGTATAATACTAAATATTTTTTTGCTCATCTGATTTTTTCATCTGTAATTAAGATGACCTAAAAATTACAGAGTTTTGATCATTTTTTGTCATCACAACAGAATTGTATGAGGCCATCGTACTAAAAGGGTTTTGGTTTTGCTTTTTAATATGCTTAAACAAAGGAAAATGGCCAAGGCAGAAATAAAAATGTAAACAGTTATACCATATATCATTATTTTGGCATCTCCAAAAGCTTTCTATCGCTGGTATAATGTAAGTTGTGCACTAAGAACTTGGTATCATTTACTTACATGGCACTTCTGATCCTCTGTAAGTGACAAAGGGCACCATTCTTTCTAATTCTTCACGGATTAGAATCTGTTATCGAGATGGCAACTGATGGGACCAAATCCACCTGTCAATGTACATACAACTTTCACTGACATACGTGACTGCAAAGATGATGGGAGCCTTATAAGGCTGCTACATTCTCTGAGAGTTTATTTCTATACCCAGTAGTAATTTAAATTGCAGAGACTTTTAAATTAATTTTATAAGGAATTTTAATACAATTTTTATATTTTCCTTTATTAAAATGCATAAAAACATTTTAATTGCAGAAGAACTCTGAAATGCTTTTATTTTCTTTTTCTGTGTGTCTAAATTCAGTATGCTTTTTCTTGATGCATCATCTTATCCATAGGTAGCTTATTCTTTCATTAGATAGTAGACCAATGGTTTGATTTAGAGTGGGCATCAGTGCATCTTCCAGATTGGTTTGCTGGGGCATTAGGGGAGCTGGTGGCTCTCCTGTTTCTTTGCAAGAGATGGTTTCACCTTCTGGTTTCTCATACCAGTATCATAAGGAATGGTGACAGAATGAATGCGGGTGACACTGCTCTGCCGCATGTGAGAGCCATGGTGCCATACTAGCACTGTTTCTGTCTGAAAGTTCGCAATTGAACTTTTCCATAACAACATATTTAAGATTTCGAGCCTCACAGAATGTATACATCATACAAGATTTATATTCAGTAGATGCTGCAGTTTAAAGTCTGTATTTTCTGAAAGCAAGAATGCTTTTATTCTTGTGGTGCTAAAATGTGTAGATACTTGAAAACAAATAACTCTTTTTACTCATAAACAGGATTGAAGGTGGTAAAAGCAGATACCAGCATGCAGACCCGCGTCAGCTTTGTCCAGAGGATTCTGATGCCGTGTGGAATAAACTGGCTTTTTTCAAAAGCGAACACAAAAAGCTTCTGATTGAAAAGTGAGTTTGTTTCTTAAATGGTGTTTACATAAAGAAATGTTCTTTTTTTTCTTTTTTTTCTGAAGGTAGTACTTTGCAGGCCACATAAGAGGAATTCCTTGCAAAATTCCAAGATAAAACCATCTTCTACCAAAAGCAGTAAAGAAAAACATCAGCTCTTTTTTTTCCTCCTTTTTTTTTTTTCCCCTTTTAAATCAGTGACAAGTTACAAGTTTGCTAGCACTAACAGAAACTGTATTCCATGATCTAGGGATTGTGTTAATTAATGTGGCTCTCATCTGTTGGAGGTGTCGCTCTTCATTAGCCTGTATTTTACACACTGCCGTGCTTCATTTTTGGAATGAGGTGGTGAGGGGATAACCTAGCCAGCCATCCTTGTTTGATCTCTGTGATACATACGCAATGCAGAATGCCTCAGCTCTCTTGGTTCCCTGCCCTGTCCTGCTAATCCCAGCTGAGCTCATTATGGTGTAGCCTTGCTGCTACTCCTGGAGCCAGAGCTGTCCAAGCTAATTACTGGTAGCAGCAGAGCTGCCTGTTAAGGGTCTGGTGTGGATCTGCTAACATGGTCCTTGGTAGTGACCTGCAAAAAGCTCAAGGGAGTTGCTCTCTTTCTTGCTGTGCACAGCCTGTCCTTTGGGTTTAGTGCTGATCCCTTCACGCAGCTCTTTTAGCTGTAGTAAGTGTAAAACTTGGTGAAGGAAACTCTTACTTTAGAAAATATACAGTTTGCTGCTTTGATCTCATAATTCATAGGCTATTATACTCAGCCAGGCAAAGTAAGAAAATGTCCTTTTATACTAGACAAAAGGAAGTTAGTATGGTATAATTAGCCCTTTGCTGGTATTTAACACTTACTGTAAGTCAAGTTGATTTTTTTTCTTGATTTGAGAACCAAGAAGTTGTAGAAACTTTTCTTCAGACTTTATTTTTGGCAGCATTAAATTAAAATTAAAACAGAAAATATGTTTTCCAACGGGTCCCAATTTAGACTGATTTTGTGGAAGTACCATGAAGGCTTGATATCACAGAACTACAACAGCAGCAAATCGTTTTGTAGTGTGTAGTTGTATCTCCCATAAGCTGCTTTAGCGTATTACATACAATATTGTCAGTAGTTGGTTGCATGGGATATTCTTACATCTACCAGTTACAATTGTGTGCCTGTTCTTGTCACTTCGTCATATCTTTGTTTGCTGTTTTGAAATGGTCACAATGAATTATCACATGTGCTTCTTGTGTTTATTTTGATTTTTATGTAGAAAAGAACACTTCCTTGCTATACATGTAATTGCAGTTGTAATTCTCCCTCCGTCACTAATCAACACATGCACCACAGGCAACAGCAACTCAGGAGAAATAACATAAGCCTCTGCTTTTCACACAAAGCCACAAAAGAGAGATTGCTCATGTACTGTGCACACCTCGAAGGCTGGTACAGTTGGACTGTTTTCCTGGAGCTCCTGTGCAGTCACATTTACGGTGAACGCTCTTATGCCTGGTACATTGCAGATCAGTGGCCTTGGCTAGATTGTGGTGAAGTGGCATCAGCAAATGGTTGAACTCCACGAAATACAGAATTTTGAAGTCAAAATGAGTTCTTAAAATTCTGTATAGTACTTCATAAGAAGCCAGTGCACCACTGTGATCATTAAGGTGAACTCCTTGTGTGGCTTTAGGTGCTTTTTGCTACTTGTGGGCTATGTAGGTTACTGTTAGTTGGAAGTAAGGAAAGTGTACTTAACACCTGTGGTTTTTTATATCTGCCTTCGATGTCTTTTTCTAATAATGACTGCCTTTTAATTTGTTGAAGCAAGTCAGCATTTCAAGATCTGAGGTCATTTTCTTAAGAAAGGCAATACTAAATTTAGTATGCTTTGTAGATCCGTGGATAGGGCTTCTTTATATTGTATGTTGTACTGGGTTTGTGTGGCAAAGTTTTGGTAGTTGGGGGAGCTACAGAGATGGCTTCTGTGAGAAGCTGCCAGAAGCTTCACCCCGTGTCCGACAAGAGCCAGTGGCAGGTGGCTCCAAGATGGACCCACTACTGGCCAGGGCTCAGCCATCCAGTGATGGTGGTAGAGCCTCTGGGATAACATATTTAAGAAGGGGAAAGAAAACAAACTGCTGTGCAACAGCAGCCAGGGAGAGGAGTGAGAATCTGTGAGAGAAACAGCTCTGCAGACACCAAAGTCAGTGAAGAAGAGGGACAGGAGGAGCCCCAGGTGGTGGATATTCCCCTGCAGCCCATGGAGGTCCATGGTGGAGCAGAGACCCACTTGTAGCCTGTGGAGGCCCACACGTCAGTGCAGGTGGATGCCTGAAGGAGTCTGTGCCCTGTGGGAAGCACTTAATGTGTGATTTTACAACAGTGTAAGTAAATCAGGTTAGCCCATAGTCTTTGTGGACGTGCTTAATTTGATAGACATACTGATTTTTAGCTTATAATGATTTAGAACACCTATAAGCCAAATCCAACACAGCATTGCCTATAGAATAGTGTCTGTGTAGGGACTTTATTTTGGTTTAAATCTGTTTTAACTTCAAATATGTGTAATTTCTCTCTATGACTAGGCCAGAGAGTGGATGTTAGGAACACAGGATTATTTGGTTTTGCTTGTTTGTTTTACATGTAAGGAAGATTCTCTTTCCCTCCCACCCTCTTTTCCTCTCTCACTCCCTTCTTACCAGGGGTAGAACAATGATGTAAAATGTGTTTAATTTACATGTATATTGCTCCAAAAATAGATTAATAATAAATAAAGTATGGGGTAAAACCAAGGAAACCCCATTGATGCATGGCCCAGTAATGCAGTCATTACCAATATTAGCACACTGTAAACAATCAGTTTGTAAGTTATGAAATCTGGTTTTAAGTCAGGAAAAACTGAAGTTGCTTGGCAAGTCATTTGTTCTGGTGGTCCCTAATTCCAAATCCTGTTGAAGCTGGTGGAAAGACTCTGTGTCAGCCACTACTTTGTCAGGTTTTTTTATAAAGTTTTCCTCTCATCACAGGGAAGGATTGCTTTGATGTTCGTGTAAGCTATTTAAACACTATGCACCTTCCAAGCTGGACACAACACACAAACAAATACACAGTTTAGGACGTATGTTAAGCACTTCTTTTTTTAAACTATATGAAGTTTTCTGTTTTCATGAAGTTCAGAATACTTCATGTCAGAGTTATTTTTTGGAGAATGTTGATGGATAATGCATGACATTGCTACCACAATGTCCAGACAGCACACTATTTTTTTTTTTCTTTGTTACACTCGATAGCTATGTTGTGTACCAAATTCATTTGGAATGAAGTGCATTCATGCTACATCAGTGTTTAAAAGTGTCACCTACAGAGTATAGGCCTTCTAACATATGTACTACTTTTGTAATCTTTCTGTTCTTCAGTTTCAGGAGTCCTGGGACATAGCAGGCTTCTTACTGCAAAATACTTAAATGTAGTAACTCAAGGCTCTTCTTTATTTTCACTTAAATTAGTAATTCTATACTGCAAAGCCAAATATAGTTAAAATAATGATGCGTTTGTTTAGGTTTTGGATGGATAAAAAGCTTGCTAAATCTGAAATACCAGCTTTTGTTCTGCTGAAAGAGGTTGGAGCCTAGATCCTGCAGCTGGTGTTGGGAGGTTCTGACAAAGGTGCATGTTCACCGACTGGACTGGACGTTGCTCAGTGGAAATGAGTCGGGCTAAGTCACAGAACGTGAAACAGTGCAGTACAAATAATTTAAAATGTAAGAAAACAAAAGCATCAGTTTTACTACAGCGTGCGATTTTTAAAATAAGTTTTTAAAGGACCCAAGTCAGAACTGTAAAAGCAGTGATGGAACAAAAAAATTCTCTTAATATTCATGCAATGGAGTCCTCACCCTGTGTACTTCTGTGAATTACATTGATTACACTGGTACCCCAGTCGTGGCCCTTCAGGTTGAATAATTTCTGAACTCACTACAGATACACACTGTTTATGAGGCTATTCTGATGGTCTTTTTAGAAAGGAATGAAAAAATTCCAATTAAAATAATCAGCAAAATTCACACAATGTAATGTGTTGGGTTTTTTTAAACAACTTTTGGTCAATCAGCTGGGCTTTGTGCTACAGTGAAGCAAATAAAAGATTACTAAATGGTAGATAAAATTTTGGGTGTGGGTTTTGTCATGGTTTAACCTGAGCTAGCAATATAACCATGATAGGTACTCACTTACTTCCCCCTTCCCATCCCTGAATAGGGGTGAAAATTGGAAGGGAGAAACTTGCAGATCGAGGTAAACACAGTTTCATAAAACACAATAAAAATAATATGCTACTACTAAAAATAATATCTATCCAATGTAAATAGAAAATAAAAGATAATGCAATTCCTCACAAACTGTGTCTGTGCTGAGCAGCCAGTCCCAGGAAGCAGCGCCTGGTCCCGAACAGCTGATCCTAGAGAGAGAAAAAGAAAAAGGCAGAAAGGCCCAGAGGCCTCTGCAGAATGGTCCTTGGCTCCCAGACAACAACAATTAAAAGCATTAACTCTGTCCCTGTGTGTTATCTTCTTGTTTTCAAACTAAATGCAAACAAGGACCATGCTGGCTACAAAAAAAGAAAGGTTTCGAACTCCATGAAGAAAATTAACTCAGTCTGAGTCAAACCAGCACAGGTTTCTACCATCTTTTTGAAAGCTAAGTGTTTTGCTGCATGTTGAAACTGTTTTCGTCACTGCTCACTAGTGCATCTTTGGGTTTTGAGTGACTATTAATTTGAAATATATCTCAAAACTCTTTCTTGACAACTATGACACTGTTCACTTTTTGTTATGTGAACAGACATTGGAGTGGTATGGGGGGAGTTGCTTTTATCCTTTTTCGCTCCTAAATGTGGGTTGTAAATCAGAGAGACTTTACTTAGCACCAACACATATTGCTTCCTGCAATTTTCATCCATCCTATAAGAGACTGAATTGGGAAACAAGAGTGATAAGGACATTTCTAGGAAGCGAATGGACAGAGTAAGATAGATAGCTCGATGACTGTGTAGTCAAATATTCCATTTCCTTGGTTAATTAAAGCTAAAAGTTTCTTTGTGTAAACTGTAAGTTTACAATTTTCTTCCTGTAAAGGGGTTCCAGTAAATCATTGCGGATAGCTTGAATGTTCACAAAATGTAAGTAATGCTAGTACTTTTTGCTTTACTCTTGGCAGCATTATCCCCAGACATATGTAATGGTTTTTTCTCTCTCACACAGTCTAGATCAAACACCTGCTCCCAGGTTTATTCTCACCACCCAAGGCTGTCAGTTGACACATAAATATACAGACCCATGAAAAGAGCATATTTTGCCCTTACTGCAGGCAAACATGCTTGAATCATAACACTGCAGGAACAAATTGAAGAATTTCTGTCAGAGCAGTATTTTGCGTGTAAAAGTTGGATAAAGTTTCTGCCTAGCTTGGTTCTCATAACTCTAAACAATCTGAGTAGTAGAAAATTAAAATCGGTATTTGCACTACGATGTATCAGACTCCTCATTCTAATTAATGACAGCCGCTTCCTAGATTTTGTGTATGGGGTTTTTACGAGTGCATGTGTAATATGCTTGTATATCCTACTCTGGTTTTACAAAGTAGAGTTTTTGCCCTTTGGAAGAGTCATGAACAGAAAGTACAATTCAGTTTTGCCTAGCTAGAAACCCTTTCTTTGTTGATCTGCTGTCCTTCTTCTCAAGCTCCTTTCTTTTCTGAGGGGAAGAAAACAGAGGTTCTTCTGCTGTCCCGTTTTCCATACAAGGATTATTAGGCTATTTGGGTTAAGTTTTGGATAAGAAAAGGTTTCCTGGCACTACTTTGACCCAGTGGCTTTAAAACTTATGTTGGTTACTGTAATAAGCAACACTACTTCTCGTTTTAAGGACACTGATAAAGAGCATGAAAAGCTTGCATAGCAGTCTTTTTTTTCTGTCTGATTTTCTTCTTAATTTGGCTTTCCAGTCTTTAACAATATTCCGTGACTCTGGAGGAAAACATTTGAAAAGGCAATAGTTAACCTCTTGGACTCAGGAAGGCTTCCTTGACTGCAGCAGCTCCTGGACTAGCCCCCTGGTATCTGTCCACACCAGCAACAGTATGCATTAGGAGATTGTGGTTGGTTCTGCTCATTTCTCCAAAGAGTCGTCCTGCTGCAGTCTTACAACCTGTAATCCTTGGGAAGGAGCCGGTCTCCTCAGTGGGTTATTCCTTCTTATGTATTCAGCTCTATTAGAGATTCGCTGCTTGGTTTTATTTTCCAGATAAAATTCCCTGGGACAAATGAAAAAAAAAAAAAGAAGTCTCATTGTTTGTTTGGATGTTTATTTTAGACTGCCATGAGCCCGCTGTCTTAATTCCTTTTATCTGTATGCAGAGGAGTGTAGGAGTCTCCTGCTTGGCCCTGCCTGCGAGTGCTGGAAGCTGCTGATGAGCAAGGGCTGACTGATGGGATGTGTGTTACTCTGGAGGCAGTGGTTTGCGAGAGGACTAACTAGAGTCATCTGGCAATGGTTAACCTAGGGTTGGCAACTCTTGAGGGAAGGGGCCCTTTAAACTGATAAGTGTGGAGAGAAAGTTTATGCTATAGTTCAGGCTATCTTTCTAAATTACCTTTTCTTTAATGCATTGAGACCCAAGTGCGCATGTGTATGTATATGTACCAAGTGTGCATGCACCTTCGATTTGGAATTGTGTGAAGGCTCCTAATGGTATCTTTAGAACTGCTGACAATTAAAAATGATGAGTACTAGGAAATTTTATTCTTGCAAGAAGGTATATTTTGCAGAAGCCCGGCTTATATGCAGATGGTATGAGCATTTCGCCTATTCCAGTAACTTGATAAGTAAGCAACTGTTGTAGGGAATTTCTTGCTGATGCCTAGATATAATCTAAAAGAAATCAGAAGTAATTCCTTTGGCAAAACTGATTCTGTAGCACAGTTTTTGTGCTACCTCTTCTTATATTCCAAATGAATGAGTACTACAAAAATAACTAAACAGTGGAAGGGTAATCAAAAGTAGAATTCGGAATATTGTATGATACTGAAAAAGCTGATACTATTGTGGGTCAAGGTCAGTACCTTTAAAAATTTATGCAGTACCAGCATAAACTATTAGCAGGATAGATTTGATCTCTCTTGATTTCTTATTTGTTTTAATATTGCCAAGTGAGACTGTGGCAATCATAGCTGGAGGATAGAAATGAAGCATTGATAGATAAAACAGGATGCTGTGAGCTTTCCTGTTCCTTTTGTATATATATGCTGCAAGGAAGAACAACGGCTTTCATGTGGTTATTGATAGTGTACAAAGGACTTAGGGGTTTTTTTTCGGGATTAAAAACAGATAGGATTCTACTTCTGACCTGCCATATTAGAAGATACTGACAGTCTTCTAGGAAGTGCCAGTAGATTCCTGCTAATTTAAGGTCCTGATTCCTGTTAATTCAAGGACGTGATGGCTTCTCATTGGCTAGGAAAGAACTGGAAGTGTTCTCTGACCATGTAATCTAGAGCATCTAAGACTAGTGCTGGCCTGTACACTTTCTTGTCAACAGAGTAAGCTTTGCTTGAAAGTATTTTGGAGTAGATTGTATTGTCAGAAGGTCTCTTTGGGTTTTCAGCTTGTTTTGTAACCAGATAAGAAACTGCATGGTGTTGAGAAAGAATTACTGAAGAAAGAGAGTAAAATTCTACCAGATGTAATTACTAGCAGCATAAGCTTTCTATGCTGAAGCCTCAAGGCCATGAGGCAATTTCAGGTCTGTATAAAGGTGAAAATCAGTACACCAGTTTCTAGACTTTGTATGGCTTTAAGTCACTTTCTGCTGTCTAATAGGCTATCATTTGAGCTTAGCAAAGCTGCTAGAAAATACAACATTTGAGTGTAAATAAGTGCAAGGCATTTTTTTGGAAGGAGTAATAAATTCTAGGTTTTTTTCAGTCCACTAGTTTTATTACTCTTCCAAGCACATCGCAAAATCAGTCTTTTTTTCCTCACAATCTAAGAAATGGTCCTGAGCAGACAAGTCTGCGTGGGAGCTGAATACTTATTTTACACGAGATTTTCAGTTCATCTAGTAGATACAGAATTAGTGTATTTGTTCTTAAAATTAGAAATAGAAATAGAATAAGTTACTCATAGTTATGTAACCTTCATAATCGGCAGATTTGTTAGGGTGTTCTGTAAATTTTTAGGGTATATTTTTCAGTTATACAGTCTTCTTTAAGAGTCTGGAAACCTTGACTAAAAACTATCCAGTACTGAAAAGGCTTTCCTACTTTCCTAGTGCTATCAGGAAAGAGTTGTTTGGCATCTTTTGAAAATGTTTTATACTGTTTCAGCTTAAAAAAACCCACCACCACCAAAACAAAAAACCCCACACAAACCGAAAAAAAAAAAAAAAAANAAAAAAGAAACTTATTGAAATGAATCTTTGTAAAGAGTGCATCTTGATACAGGTCAAGTGATAATTGCAACTTCAACATTGCAAGCTTTTAGAAGTGGCTCACTGTGTTAGCATTACTATTGCAGGTATGAGTTTAATGAAACGTTTAACTGAGTGCTTAGTTATTTTCTTTTCATCTGGATTGCTGATAGATATTCCTAGTAATGAATGTCCTTTGCCTGAGTTTATTCATATATACAGCTTGAAGATGTTTTATGCAAATTTTCAGAGACAATTCTGAGCAGCTTTTTTGTTGTTTTTTTTTTTTTCTTTTAGAACAAATTGAAATTTAGTTAGGTTTTATTTCTATTTTTAGTTGTTTCATCAGTTTATTGATGGTTAAGAGCTTATTTACCGGGTTCTGGAGTTTAAACACCCTGAGTGGTTTCACGTACTCTACATATCAATATAAAATATTGTGCAACTTGTCAGCATACTTCACAGCATTTGATAAACATGTGCACAAAGGTCATGTCTGGTATCACACTATTGTTTCATTTATATCCTAGGAACTTCCTTTTTAAAAAGTTGAATTAAATAGTAGAATAAATACACAGCATGAATGTGACAAAGACTCTAAAATGAGGTAGTAGCCTTTGACTTTGTCAAGAGAAAAGGTCCAAAGATGTGAATTTATCATGAGCCGGAAGTTACCAATTTATACTCACACTCAGGTTTGTTGCTCTTTCCTCTTGACCTGCATATTTCCATTGTATTCAAATCCCATTGTTTGTTCTTGAATTATGGTTCAAAGGTCTATCTTCTCTGAGTCTATAGAGCAAACCCTTTTTTCGAAAGAAAAGTTGTTTGTTTTCCTATATGGTTACTATAGATTTTCTTTCAAGTTCCATATTGCTGTATGTATTCAGTTTAGAATCTTAATCACTTTTGTTGCCTGTGTTGTTTTCCCCCTCCCTCTCCTCTCCCACTGTTTCTATCATCAGAAGATGGAGACGTGCTAATGTTCAGAGATTTGTGTTTAGTATCCATGCCTCAAGACTACAATCAGCTAGAAACATTTTACATAGAAACTACCTTTCCATTGTAGAAAAATCTTCAAACATTCCATCTCTCAGCTTCAGTTTGTATGTCGGATCTTTTCAGATGATATGAACACAATGCACTTGTTAAATCAGACACAAGTTTTTTAATGCAGAGAAATCCCCTTTCAGTTAGGATCGAAATCTGGTGCGTTTCTTTTCATTGTTTTGTGTGTTAATCGAAACTGAATGATGAAAAAATGATGCAGTAAAGATCTAGTGAGCATATGTTTAAGATAATTACAGCAAATATTATCTTAATCTGCTGAAATAGTGTTGGAAGCTCCGACAGTATCTGAACTTTGATGCTTCTGTTCTGACTCTCTAGTTCCAGCAGGTTAGTATTCTGCATTACCACACACAGCTTATTTTTGATCCTTTGAGTTGAAGGATTGCAGACACACTCCTTCTTTCACCCTCAGTGAAGGAAGCATCTCGTATCACTAGAAGCTCCGTGACTGGATCACAGATCTCTTCAAGTACTTAATCTTCTTCATGAGAGAGTTGAACATGGATCATTTAAAAGACTGGTGGGACAGATGCAGTCTGTTAAAGGCAATCTTCCTTTTGGGGAAAAAACCACACTCAGATGTTTGTCTTCAGACCTAGTTGAAATACTTTTTTGAGAGGAAAGAGAGTATCAAGAAGATAAATTTGTTCTTACCTATTATGTTGGCACATCTGTGTGATGGGACACTGAGGGGGAAAATGGTGTAGATGAAAGGCTGGAAAGCAAATATCTCCCCTCACTCCTGCTTTTTGCCACCATGTTCTTTCAGGTTGAGTCATTTCTTTCGGTGTCCGTTTCAGTGTCATTTCTTTTCAGTGACCACATCATACCCTTTCCTCCTTTTTGTTGAGCTGCACTTCTGTAACAAAATATGCAGACTACAGTAGTTTTGTAGTGAAATTTAGAGAACTGAACTAAATGTGTATGTTTTGTTATAACTCATACAGGTGCTTTTTTTTTTCTTTTTTTACGAATTCTAGATAGATTAGCATGTCAAATATATACATTGAAAATATTCAAATCTGTCAGAGCACATTTGTTGGGAGCAAACAGAAAAGAATAAAGAGCTAGTTGCTTCAGTATGTGATTCGTTCCAATTTTGCTCTGGTTGTTTTGGGGATTTTTTTGGCCTTGAAATGTAAAAAGACTTATGAGTGGTAATAAAAGAACACTTGACTGCACACAGTCATTATAAAAAGGCACAATTACTTGTACATTCCTTTTTCATATTCTGATTTTGTATAACTAATGTTGTATGTATCAAGACCGTACATATGAGGTATTTTTATTTTTCTGCTAGCACTATATTTGCCATTAAAAAAGTAGAAAATAAAGCTTGAGGGTTTTGTTGTATAATGTTTGTTTTTCAGGAAGAAAAGATTGAATAGAAATCAGTAGAGAATCTGTTCCAAATGAGTTAAATACTTCGAAATTTGCTCAGTGATAACCATGTTGGCCTTGAGTGTCCCAGTATGTGCTTTCAAAACTTAAAAAGTTTGTGAACTGAAGCTTGTCAGGCTTCAGAGACTAGAAAAAATGAAAGAAACCAACTAACCGTAGTTAGGGTAGGATGAAAGTAATTTGTTTAAAAATTTTGTCTATACCTACGCAAGCTTCCCCAGACTGAAAAAAAAATAAGATCAGGATGCAGATAGCAGTCTTCCCAGTGGAATGTACTTTATTCAGTTTGGTTTAGTGTGACATGTATGTTTGTCTACTTATAAGACCTGTTTTATATGTGCTGCTGCAAAGAGCATGTATCTTGGGAAATGAGACCATGCTGTTTGCAAGGACGAATCCAATCTCTTAGATGAAACCATGGATGAGATGAGACTTGCTGTCTTGCTGATGTGATAGTGTCGTCTTTCACCAAGACTGCTCCTGCAGTAAAGGGACTATATTTAAGTATATGAGGAAGCAGGTATTGGTAGTGGGATAAAGAAAGCTGCTTTAAAATATTGTCAGCAGTAGTTGACTGCCATATTAAGCAACAGGACAAGGAAATAATTTAGAAATACTTCTGTGTTGAAGCCCAAAAGATAAGATGTGGAGCTAGACTGCTTGGCATCAGATGACAGTCCCGACACACTAGGCATCTCAATGACCTGGAAGAAGGAGGGTGGTCTGTGGCCTATGGTGTTGCCTGAGTGCTAGATTTGCAGGAATGACAGAGTAGGAATACCTTATGAGAGTGTGGTGCTGTGTGAAAAGGGTTATTTAAGTGTAACATAGGACAGCTATCACAGAAAAAGGGAAGCCTGTGTGATGCTTTTGTATAGAAGTCCTATATTTTAGTAATGAATAAGTAGCAGTGAGATTGTACTGCTGACCTTTTCATGAGGCTGCTGACAGTGATGCAGAAATGCAAAGCAATATTTGACAAGTTGTGAAGGCCAGGCTGTAATCATGGGAGGTTTCAACCATCCGCATGGAGCCTGCATCATTATCTTGCCAAGACAAGATGTAGAGATACAAATTTTGTATGGAGTAAGTAACTCTTCTAGAACAATCAGTCATAGAAAACAAAAGGAAAAATACTGTTCTGGATTTTATTTTGAGTGGTATACAGAAATTAGTTCAGAAAGCATTAGAGAGAAAGTCTCTTTGTAATAGTTAACACAATGTGAATCACAGAATTGTGCAACTTGGAAGGAACCTCTGGAAGCTATCTTGTCCAACCTGCTGCTCAAAGCAGTAGCAATTTGGGAAGGTTTCTTAGGATCTCGTCAAGTTTTGACAAAGGATGGAGGAGTTTGAGACCAAGGATAGAGATTTCAGAACATTTCTGGGTAACTGTTCCAGGGTCTGACCAGCCTTAGTGAGCTATGTTATTTTATATCTAGTTAGAATTTATCCTATTCTCACTTGCGTCCATTGGCTCTCATACCATCCACTGTGCTCCTTTGGGATCATAAATCGTGTGCCCAATCCTTGACCATCATGGTATCCTTTTACTAGACTTAATTGATGTCTTTCTTAGAGGAACCCAGAACTAGACACAGCCACACAGTCAGTCTCAGAAGTGCTGAACAGAATCATTTTTGCAAACCAGTGACTGTACTCTTTCCTATACAGCTAGTATGTTAGCCTTTGTCACAAATGCATGGCACTACCTAATGCTCAACTTGTTGCTCAGAAGGACACCACTTTTTCTGCAAAGCTGCTCCCCAGCCAGTTGGGTTGGCCTTTCATAATGTCCTGTTGTGAGGCCTTATTCTGGCAGGACTTTGCTTTTCGTGAACTTCATAAAGTTCTCATCGGCCCATTTTTTCCACGTATTAGGTCTCTCTGAACAGCAGTCCAGGTGCCTAGTGAGTGTATCAGTTGCTCCCCTTAGTTTTATATCATCTGCAAACTTGCCAACAGGCACTTTAACCCATCTTTGAGGTTGTTAATAAAGACGTAAAACAGTACTGGCTTTGGTCTGGATCCCTGAGGGATGCTTTTAATTGCAAGTTGCCAATTTGGACTCCACACCACAGATCATTACCCTTTGAGCCTAACAGTCCAGCCAATTTCCCAGCCACCTTATCTGCTTTTCAATTCAGGTCTCAACTGTTTGGCGATAAGGAGATGGGAAACTATCTCAAATGCCTTGCCAAATTCAAGGTATGCACCATTGCCTGCTCTCTCTTTATTCTTATAGTCTGCCACCTCCTTACAGAGGCAGTCAGGTTGGTAAAGCAAATTTTTTCTTTGGTAAATCCATGCTAGCTGTTTGCAGTCACCATCTTCTATATTAGGTGTTTGGATGTGATTTCCAGGATGATTTGCTCTGTAACTTTCCTAGAAAAAGAGGTGAGGCCCCATCTTTAATGAAGATATTTTCCTCCTTTAAATTGATTTTTAAATTAAATTTAAATAATAGCAAAAGAGAGTGGACCAAAGCAATTTGCCTGAGGATATTCACTTTGCAGAAAGGGAAACACATAAAAATGAAGCAACTAGTAAAATAACCTTAAACCCTGCCCCCCCCAAACACTAGAACAAGTAGTGCAGAAAGCCAGTGAACAGTTTGAGACTGTTAAGAAAGGTACCGTAGCTGAAACCCAGCTGAAATACATGCTACAATTTAAAAAAAATAAAAGAAATTAAACCAAAAAAAAAAAAAATGAAAGAAAACAAAACCCCGACCCCTAGCCCAAAATAGTCTTTAAAAGGTCTGTATAGAGACTCAGTGGGGAAGTTTTTGTGGCCCTCACAGAGAAAAGGTCAGCTTTTAAAACTTGTGCTTGCATTGGTGAGAAGAGGTAGGCAGATAAACAATGGCAGGATAAATGCAAGTGTAAAGTTGGAAAGGCTAACAACTCTCGAAGAGCTGTTTTCAAAGGTGCTTTAGCTGTTGTAGTAAAATTTTACTTAAATAAGTTAAAAAAGAAGCCGGTTAGGAAATCTGTAGGTTTGTTTAATGGTAAGTGTAAAAGGATGCACTGGGTTTACAAGGCCATAAAAGAACAGCTCTAAATCTTTGCATCAGTCTTCCCTGCTGAAGATGCTACGAAGATGCCAACAACTCATGCATTCTTCGTGGGAGGTGGATCAAAGTTCTTACACCTTTTTGGAGTAACCGTACAGTGCTTTTGAGGTCAAGTAGATAAGTTATTTTTTAATATCTTGATGTTAATATCTTCACATCCTAAGGGGTGTGAAGAAACTGAAGTACAAAATTACCGAACTACAAGCTCATTGTAAACAGCCACTGTGCCGGTCGGCTGTCAGGTTGCCACTGTGACTCCCATCTACAAAACGGGCTCCAGAGGGAGGTGCAGACCAGTGAGCCTGGCTGCTGCCACACTTGGGAACATGGCAGTCTGTCTTCAGGAAAAAGAGGAAAAACAAAGCAACCACCACCAACAAAGAAACAAACAAACGAAAAAAAACACACACACAAAACCAATCAAACAAAAAAACACCGGAGAGAGAAAGAGGGCACTGAGCGCAGATGAACACAGTTTTGTTGGTAAGCATCAGCGTGGCTCTTGCAAAGGGAAATCCTGCTTTGTTAACCTGCTGGATTGGAGAAGGGTGACAGTAACCATGTGGATAAAATCTGATCTGTATTTTCCAATTGCCTTTGACAAGGCTCCGTGTGAAAGGTTATAAAAAAAATTCCATTCCTGCAGGATTGGAAGAAAGATCCTTTTAGCAACAGGGAACAAGTTAAAGCAGAGGTAACAAAGGGTAGTGCTTATGTACCACTTTCGGGATGGAAAATTGGAATCAGACTGCAGAAACTATTAGGCTTGTGCTCTCTCTTGAGTAGCATCTGCTTTTGCCTCTCTGCTGGAGACAGAGCACTGGTGGTGAGGTGGACCCAGCACTGGTCTGACCCAGTTGAGCACTTCTCACATTCATGCAAGCCAGTCATTGACTTGTATGGATTTGATCTTGTATTGCACATTGTATTTTCTTGTCTAGGCTGGCCTGAAATATTTCCAGCTTGGATATAACATAACTTCGGTTGGAGACTGTTTCACAGTCAAATTAATTTATTTGGCAGTGCTTCAGATATTCAGACTGTAAACCTATCGTTTATTTCATATAGTTTATTTCGTCCTGCATTTCTTTCATCACCCTAAATAAATCTTTATGTAGAATTTAACTCTTTTAAAAAGTCATCTGTAATTATCGTTGTATGTTTGTCACATAGTGAGTAGGGAGGCAGTATGTATGTATATATGTATGTGAACATTGTAAACGTGCTCATAGCAATAATGTTTTTAAAGTTGCAAAATAACGTATTCAGAAGACAGAGATTCAAGCTGGAGCAGTTCTAAAATATACTTAATTCACTCCCTTATATTCTTGTAACATTGAATACACTCCTTAATTAGGTAAACAGTGAATATTTTTTTGAGAAAACTTTTTGCCATTCGGTGCAAAAAATGAACATGCTATGAGGAGTTAGGGCAGTGTGTAGGGAAAGGCCACAGTAGTCTCTCTTACAGAAATAGATGGTGCCTGAGGCATAGAGAATGGAAGAAGAACAAATAAAGTCAACTTGTGAATGTAGCTGAGTGATCCTGAAAATAGCTGGAGTCTTATGTGTCATGCAAAGCGAGTTGCTTTAATTTTTCATGTTTCTCATTTTCTTTGTACTATGTATGAGACTATGGCGTATGAATTGCAATGTTTAGAGTTACAGCTAAGTCAGAGATGCAATAAACATAATGTGCTTTAAAATACTGTGTATACTGAAAGAACTTTTTTTAAACCCCTTAAGCTAGCAGAAATTTGGTCCGATATTTTTGTGCCTTATCTCAGAGGGATTTTGTAAAGCATAAATTTCCTGTGAAGCAGTTAGGCACTGCTGTTGAGTACAGCAGAAAAGGCTGTGAGGAAATTAGCAGCCCAGCCTTCAGAAAAGATATAGAATAATGTGTATTTGTATAGGATATGGGGTTATGTTTTAAGCAAAATCACATATTAAATGACTGCCCTCTGTTCTGTGTGCTGTAGGATCCTGGGCTAAAATAGGTGAGGATTTTATTGTTAAAATAGTGTCCTAACTACATAATTAAAATATTGTGTCAAAACCACAAGTTTAAGTGAACCATTTAAAATAATGTCTTTCATTCTAGCTTTTCCCAGTTTGACTTTGAAACTTCAGCATTGGTATCCTGGCAACTTTATTTGCATTTAGTTTTAATAAAATGAAAACCAGTAAATCACCTGGTTCATATTACAAAATAAACCATAGTAGTAATATAGTGCTAGGTCAGGGCTGAAAAAGGGGATCTTGTTAATAAGTTGCTTAAGTAGTCACTGGAAAAAGAGGAATGGTAAGATATATCTGCTCAGGTTGGCCGGTGGTTTCCCTGAGAGCGAATAATTATTCACCTCTTAACAGGATTCCACTTCCTACTGGTCTGAATTTCATCTCAGGCATTTCCTTACCTAAAAAGGACTAGCTGAAACTTCTTAGTGTATGTTACAAACAACATTATATCTGAATTTTGTAAACTCATATTTATAAATTGTAATCAGCTGTTATAAAAATGACTCTTTATGTTTGAAGTATGCTAAGTGTCATCAAATTAGGACTAATTCCTGGGTGTTGAGAACTTTTTCCATGGTCATATATTGATACAGTTTTGGTTTAGTTTAATGATTTTAGTAGCATCTTTGTGATTGTTCTGCGGTTCTTAATTTTTTATTTCCTGTTTTGTAGACTGAATCTTGAAGAAGAATTGGATCAGCTGAAAGTACAGCGATCTGTGGGTAGGTTCACAACACAGGAGTTTATCGGTGTTTACAACAAAAAAAGAAAAAATGTAATTTGTATGTATTTGTGTAGTCTATTTAGAATAGTAACTGTAAGGTTATTTTCTTTCCAAACATTAATTTATTTTTCTTGAATGTGTATTGTGTAAGCATAAAGCCATACCTATTCTAAGGATGTTTACCCTTAAGTTCTCCACATGCCTTTTAAATCAATGACAATTTTTATATTTAGATACACACTAATACATGTTTGCAACTTGGGTGTATATACTACATATAAAATTAGTGATTTTGTTTAAAATATCTATGTATATTTATATAAATATACACATGCAAAATTCAAAACAGGTTTATGTGCTCATGAAGCTTTCCTTGGAATGTGAATGGTTTGTGCAGTATTGAAATGCAGCGATAGAGAAATTTTGTGCTTATTCAGACTTCTTTTTTTATACTTTTAAATTCTTTTTTTTAGTCTCACAAAGTGTGTGAATTTGAAAGTAAATCAAAATAGTGGAATCCTTGTAAGAACTGATCGTGAATATCTTCTTTTATATCTTTACAATCTTTACAATAGTGATGGTTCTGTGAAGCTGAGTCTTTGTCAGTTGGATAGGTAATATATTACCATTGCCTCTCCATCACTCCTCTGATTCTTTGTATTATTTGCTGTTTCTGAATGGTCTGGGAGAAATATTCAACAGTGTGTAGTTACAGTCCAGCTGGGTGTCATGTCTGTGGTGAATCTTTTATGCACAGTATTGTGCAAAGGAAGGGAGTAGGAGCCTTGGAGGAGTACTCTGCATATTCTTAGCAATAAACCCTTACCATTCTTTATCTCGGTTTTCTGCTGTTGGCCTTTTTCTGTTTTTGTGATAATGTTGGCCACTTGGATGAAAAAATAAGGTTTTTCTTACCTTTATTTTAAATGTATTTTATTGTATCTGTAAAACTAAGTGGAAATATCCAGCTGCTTAAGACAGAAGGTTACTGTTCTCTTTCATGTTACTTCTTGTGTGTCGTTTTCATAGCCCCAGATAGAGCTGAAGGGATCTAGTGAAGGTCTCAAATACTGACTTTAAAAATCACTTCTTTGTTTTTGGCAATTTAGTCAGTCTTTGCACAAAGACAAGTAGAAAGGCAACCAACAGTGAGAAGTAGTTGAGGGCCTGCTGAGCAATAACCATGTGTTTCCAAAAAGCAGTAAGATCCCTGAAACTGCGAGTTCTTGACATGTTTCGTGCTTTAACAATTAGTCTTTTATTCCGTTTTTTCATTATCTTTTCAGATTAAAATATATTGTCTTTTAAAAGTGTGTGGGTAGATATACACTTCTAGTTTGCTTGTTGGTGTGGTGATTAATTGTCATTAAATTGGGACTGAGAAAAAGGGTTAAACTACGAGTGAAGTGCATTAGGTAAATTTTATTTACTTTTTCCAGCATTTGTTGTTATAGGTATCGTTTAGATGAACAGGTAATTTTTTTATACCCAATTAAGTCTAAAGACATGTATTAAGCAACACTTTTTGTTACCACATAAGACTGAGGTGATCCTAGCCATTTCAAAACTTTTACCAACTAAAGTATAAAACATAGTCACTCATCTAGTCCATAAAAAGTAATTCCTTGTTGTTCCCTTTGCAAATGCTAGAGTATTGCAGTGTGGTAGACACTTTTATCAATTGGTTGACATTTTCTAGAAGACTACTGGAGCTGGAGCTGGATGTCAATCTTTCAGCATAGATGAGTGTATGTGAGCAATCCTTGATCGCATGCTAAGGAAGCACATATGCACTCTGCCCTAAAGTGTCTGTTAAATGCCTACCTCTTCCCAAATAAAAATATGATCTCAGGTCTGTTATCTATAATTTGCTGAGAGTCCAAACTCAATGTGGTCTAAATACACTTTGTTCATAGTCTTAGTAAGTATGTTTTCTTTTCTAAAAGAAAACCTGACATTGATTTACTCCATGTAGAAGTGATCTTGGAATTCACTTTCAGCTTA
Organism: Pampusana beccarii; assembly: GCA_013399365.1. Taxonomy (NCBI): domain Eukaryota; kingdom Metazoa; phylum Chordata; class Aves; order Columbiformes; family Columbidae; genus Pampusana; species Pampusana beccarii. The sequence continues at coordinate 325,432 of VWYH01004008.1, forward strand.
GCAGTTACCTGCTTCCATCAGGCACCATGATACCAAGAGATAAATTCTGAAAAAAGTGTCTGAGCTTCCCTGTATTAAAAAAGGCTCTGTCGGTTGTGTTTGTCAGGAGGAAGTGCTGGACAGTTTTATTGCTCTTCCGTATCATTTTTCAAACCTTGCCAGCCAAAGGTGAGGTCAAGGGATAAGGATACACTGCTCCTGCCATCCCTAGGTTTTTTCCGTTCTGATTCACTTGTCTATGATGTCTCTTTCTCCATTGCTATTTTCCTGTAGTCATCAAATCCAGATTCACTATTCATGCTATTCATGTCATTATTTGTGTATGAATGAAAGAATACATTGGCAGGTACTCATGTAGTTCCTCCAAAAGTGGGAAAGTGGGTCCATCTAATCATTTTCAGAAAAATAACAACTACCCTATTAAAAGATGGTAAACTGTTGGCCCTCTGTTTCTTCAGTGAGGCAGTTTGAAGGCTTGCTTCGTTATGAGACTTCTCCTGAATCCACTGTGTCCCCGTCTCATGTGTGAGAATGGCATTCTCCTCTTCTGGTCTTCACAGTGGTTTTTCCCACTTTTTAGACTTGGCACATTTTTGGGAGCATGGGTGGCTTCCACTGGAGTCAGTAGCACAGGGGCTTTCTGCAGTACGGCAGTCTGTCATGGGAATCCTTCACCTGGTGCATACTGGAGGCAAAAATCTCATTGATTTGATGGTTCTTGTAGGTACTCTATGAGTGACTAATACACAGCTCTGGGGTTTTTTTTTTGAAACTGATAGTTTCTTATTTGTGCAAGAAGGCTTTCTGCAAATAGTAATAGTGAAATATAGTATCATAGTTCAAGTGCCATTTCAGTAGCGGTGTTGGACTAACTCATCATCAGATTTGGTGACTATTAATTAGGAATTAAGTGTTAAGTTCTAAAGCTGGCAATTAACTGTGTTTTCTCAGTGGGATGCAAGTATACTTCTGTAAGACCACAGTAATTTGATAACTAAAGACAGTGGGGTTTATGACTTGAGGGTCTGTTCCTTGAGGGAAAACTTGTTATTTTTTTTTATGTAGGAGTATGATAGGTAGAGCATATGTCTTGCTGAGTAGACTGATATGATGAATCCTTCTGCTATCATAGACAGACAGACAGTTATAAGTGATGCTGTTTCATTGCCTCCCTAACCAATTCGTGTGAACAATTACATAGCAATTAGAAGGGAGGAGGGGAAAAGGAGGCTGAATTGGCCATTTATTTTCTGCTCGATAGAAAGGGTTATGCATCAGTGACCTTTGGCTTTTCTTTAATTTATGTTGCTTGTGACTTCTACGATAATACTGAATGTCTGCATTTTTTTCTTTTAGCAGTAATATTCTTTATTCTCTGCCTCTAATATGTTTATTTATAGATAGAGTTTTAAATTGTATTTTAATACATCCCCATAATAAACATAACACCTTATGTGCTTTGATCAGTTTCTTTGACTATGGGAAATCATTTTTCCTTTCAGTGGAGTACAGTAAATGCTGATATGAAAGCTACAGCAGACATTCAAATGAGTGAATATTTAGGAAAAGATGAAAAGCATGTTCATATTATCTTTGTGTGTTACTTAAAGAATGTTGTAAATGTATGCAGTACCACTGTGCTGGGGGACTGTAGTCTGAAATAACATGGGAACTAACATATTAATATCAAGGTAAAGGTACATATTCCCCAGATGCATAGTTTTACCTTTTTCAGCTTTTATTATCTTTAGAATAGTGTTCCATTTATTTCATGAATACAGAAGTATTAATTGGCCATGACATTTTCCAAAGACAAAAGAAAGGTCTAATTCACTCTAACAAACTTGTTAGTCACTGTTTATATCAAGAGGATTGTGAATCTACAGAGAGTAATACTGTTTTCTTCTATGCTTGCTTTGTTTATAAATCAAAAGTTTTTAAGTGACCTGCAGGGTCTGCGTGTAGTTTGAAATGATACTTCTAAAGCAGACCTCCACCATGTAGCACAGATATCTATCCCTTAAGATTAATTTTTTAAGTTAATTTTTGGGGGAGAAGGGCAAGAAAAGTACTGTGAATATTGTGGTGTTTTTACAGTGTTGGGATTTTTGTTCTTTGATGTAATATTTCATATTCTAAGAAAATGTCCTTCTGAGGTGTGTAATTGCTCATTTCTATGAGCAGTGGACAATTTGTGAGTGCTAAGCTCTTGGTTCAAACCTAAACAGAATCTATTTTACTTCTGATTTATTGTACATATTAGTACTTCAAAACATCTTCCTACCGTTCTTCTTTTGAATAAATCTAATTTCTAACTTGGCTTTTTCTGTGAGATTTTTAGTACCTAAAGTGCATAGCTGTCTCTGAAAGTGATGCTTGGAGTCATGTTCACTTTCATTAGTTGTATCAGTTTCTAATCGTTATGAATTCACAGTATTACAGTGGAATGATTTGTGTGATTTATCTGATGAAGTACATGATCTTTCACTTAACAAAAAAAGGGGTTTAAAGTTTTCATCTATCCTAATTCTGTTACTGTTTGCTTTGTTCACCAATCACTCTGATCCTCCTGGCAGGGGACAAGACCTAGAGAACAAAACTGGTAGTGACTGTGTAGATAAAAAGGCAATGAATTCTGCTTTTAAGGCATAGAGGGAATAGTCTATCAAAGAATAAAAATCAGAATGAAAGTACAGCATCTTTAACCTGCAGATCTATTGTACCTTTGAAAAGCTTGCACTCTGAGAAAAAACATGCTGCGATGCTACAAAGATTCATAATTATGTGACAGAACAGTTTGAAAAGAGGTCACTCTTTAGAAACTGACCAAAAGGCTTGTTAAGAAAACAGACTATGTTATAAATAATCGCAGAAGTAAAGAATGTGTTTCCTTAAAATGTCTAAGTATTGTTTTAGTGAAATACTAGGTGTCACAATATACTTTGGTTATTCTTTGATAGAGATGTATTATTTATTTTCTGATAAAGCCACTTTATAAAATTAATGCAGATGATGGGGTCAAGAACAGTACTCCGAAGTGGAATATGAAAGAAGTTTCACATCAGAGGTTACAGAAGGTAAGATACCAACACCATCAAACAGATAGAATTTTAATGTAAGAATCATATATATAAAAGTCAGTATATATGAGTTCAGGCCATGATTTTCATTTCCTAATTTGAAAATGTGGATTTCTAAAATTGTGTCAGAAATTAATTCTAGTGAAGTAGCTGTGACCGTATCATGTGAGATAAATATGGTTAATGTCAGAGAAAATTAAAAGAACGTTTAGAGGTATCATGTTAAAAACTAACAAATTATCTAATTAGAAGTAACATATGCTTAGCATTTTACCAATTTCAAGTTCTCAAATTCTTAACCTTAATTTCTTTGCTGAGTATTGAACTTTGCATGATATCAGATGTTAATCCCCATAGAGCTTTTGTTACAGCATAAAATTGATGCATAATAGTGATAGATCCTCTTTTTGTTCTATTTAAGTTTTACCACAACATTGCATATGCAAATATTTTTTACATATGTGGGTTTATCACTCTTTCCACAAGGTAGTACCTTATGCATTTAGTATTCTTTGGTTTACCGAATATGATGAGTATTTAATCTTTACTGCTCAACATTCTACGTGTTTTACCTTGCACCATAACAAGGTGTTCTTAACTAGTTGCTATTTGTATTGATATTTGTAATATACACAGGTAGTTTAGTATGTTAACAGGTGTTCACTTAAGAGGGCTCACTTGTATTTTACCATATGGTTTGTTTGCTGCAAAGAAAAGACATCATTCAAACAGTATCGTGCCTTTTGTTTGTCATTTTGCGAAACAATATTTGTTTACTTATAAATCTTTAAAAGCATGCTTAAATTGAATAAACACAAATCTATTACTTTGAATGTCAGTTTGTGTATATCTATTTTTTATTTGTGAATTATCTTGTAGGAAGTATGGTAATTTACAGCAGATGATGTGATTGCATATACTTGTAACACTTGCCATATGGTCAGGCAATGAAGGCTGTCATCTCGTTATTACTGAATGACAAACACCACGTTAAAACAATAACACACAGAATAGGAAGTGCTCACATTCATTTGTCTTAAGGTAGAGTGAGTAATTGAAATAATATGAATGCTACCATCTGAAATGTCACACAGTTTATGCTTGCTTATCATCTATATTTCAGAACTATAATTTTGTTTGCCAGGTACTACGTAATTTTTATCTCTATGGATATACAGAGTTATGATGGTACCTTAGGGATAGGTGTAGAAGCTATTCATTGTTTGTTTCCTTCCAGCTGTCATACATGACTTTAAGTGCTAGTGAGTGTAAAAGGTTGCTTTAGAAAACTGAGAAAATAATAGCAGAATATCAGTTTAGGAAGGTGTTTAGAGAAAGGTACTGGTCTAATTCCTTATCATTGGGGAGGGAAGTATAAACTATGATTTTGGTTGCATTGAAGCATTTGGAAAAAATCCCTTTTATTTCTAAATTCACCTAATAACTTTATGTAGACATAAGGCAATCTCTCTTCATTGTGGGAGTGCTATGAATTCCCACAAAGGAAGGTAGCAGTCGATAGGTGTGCATATTAAAAGTTTGCTATCAAACTCACGAATTCAATATCAAATTCACAATTGTATATGAAGTCTGAGCAGCTCTTTCCCTAATATTCTCTGGACCTTAAGACCTCTCGTTTAGCTGAATCATATCTGTAGTACCCACTTTGTAAATAATTTCTTAAGTTTTAACATAATATAAATGCATTGGCAAAATGTCCTTGCAAAAATCCATACCATTTATTGAGAAGTACTCTGGTTTCAAACTTTTCGAAGTCAAAGCAAGTTTTGACATTTCATATTGCTACAAAATGATGGAATTGACAAGTATTATACCAGATGAGTAGCCGGAGTTGACTATGTGCATTCTACTATAGTTTCTTGAAAAACAGCCTTTTCTAACCGTGTCCAGAAATATCTAGAGCACTTGACACCTCCCTTACTGAAGGAGTGGTGATGAAGCTTCCACAAAACCAACCAAAAATATTTCTCCAAAATGGCTAAGTGGTTAGTGAGCACAAAACTCCCTTTGCTAACTTCTGGGAAGATTTCACAGGCTAGATCTTCATTTTAGTATCTGCTAGAATTAAAATTGCCCCTTATTTCTTGAAATGATGGGGTTTGGTCGTAACTCTAAGCAAACACTCCAGGACATTCAGATTCTGTTTGTTGTTAATGGCCCTAAATATGTGTAAACCTCAAAGGAAAAAACCTCAAACAAAGGATCATTCCCATGTACTCTGCACTGGTGAGGCTGCACCTTGAATCCTGTGACCAGTTTTGGGCCCTTCACTACAAGAAAGACGTTTGGTTGCTGGAGAGAGTGCAGAGAAGGGCAATGAAGCTGGTGAGGGTCCTGGAGCACAAGTCTGATGAGGAGCAGTTGAGGGAACTGGGGCTGTTCAGCCTGGAGAAAAGGAGGCTGAGGGGAGACCTTATTGCTGTCTGCAACTACCTGACAGGAGGTTGTAGCATGGAGGGTGTTGGTCTCTTCTCACAAGTAGCAAGTGATAGGATGAGAGGGAATGGCCTCAAGGTACCCCAGGGGAGGTTGAGATTGGATATTAGGAAAATATTATTCACAAAAAGGGTTATCAGGTGTTGGAACAGGCTGCCCAGGGAAGCGGTTGGGCCACCATCCCTGGAGGTTTTTAAAAGACATGTAGATGAGGTTCTCGGGGATCTGTTTTAGAGGTGGACTTGACAGTGCTAGGTTAATGGGTGGACTCAATGATCTTAAAGGTATTTTCCAACCAAAATCATCCTGTGATTTTATTATATGCACCTTATATAGGTTGAATATGCTTCTTCAAACTATATACGAGAAGCTTGTAAAGTGGCTTAATTGGAATAGAAAATACATTTTATTCTTCATATTCTTTAGGTGCTGAGCTTGGTATGGTTTACTTGGGGTTTTTTTTGAAAGATCGAATTAATACCTAATTTGTGTATTTACAACACCTGAAAGAACCTGTTGATTTAGATAGGTAGTACAAAATTGTGTGTATTTCAAAATAGTTTTCCTTCATAGAATGTTTTTTTTTAAATTCAATTAGTATGTATAACCAAATCAGTAATAAGCTCAAGATGCATCAGGAAGGTTCATTAGCATACTTAAACTTCTGTGTCACTTTGCTTGGAATTTTAACTTCTTTTACCATCTGCCCTTTGTTCAACAGCTGTATTATTGCAGCTAAAATGTTTTCATCTGCACCGCGTTAGAATTATTTTTAAATTAAGGACTATAGATTGCTTTTGTCCTTGTGCTTAATGTAATATTATTGTCATGTCATAAATACATTTGAAAACATAGAGTTTTTCCTACTGTATAGGCTGCAATATTATGAATGCTAACATTGCTTTTGTTAGGTACAACAACTAGAAAGAAGACTCAAAGCTATTGAAGGGGAATTAAAGAAACAGAAAGAATTGAATAAAGACTTAGAGAAGGAGAAAAATTATTTGAAAGCATCTGTAAAAGTTCAAAAGGAAGATGCAGACACAAGAGAAAGAGAGTTGGAAACGCTACTTAAGAGGATTTGTGAAATAAAAAAAGACAAAGCAGAACTCCAGTCAGTGATTGATGAGCAGGAAAAAGAAGCTGCCTCTTGGAGGAGGCAAGTGGCAGAAGCTAACAGGTTGAGAAATGAAAATGAAGATTTGCTGAGTCAAGTGCGGGAACTGAAGTGTTTGCTGGATGAAGCCAAAGCAGTGGCAACCTCTGGGCACTGTAATTGCAAGATAACAGGCACCAAGGTTAAATTAAAAACAGCCAAGAAAAAGAGCTCTGTGGGACATCATGGAGCTTTTCTCAAACAGTCCATCAAGGTTATGAGTAATGTATTTGAGAACTTCGGTAAGGACGGCTGGGAGGATATGAGTGAAAGCAGGTACGGCTCTCATTAACTTAGCCCTGTAGAGGGGACACTGTGCATATGTAAAGCACTAGCAAATGGAGATTGAATTTCAACTACTGTTGATTTGGTATTCAAAAAAAATACTGTCAGATCCTTTGAAATATCTTGGGAGGTCTTGTTCTGAGCTTATTGACTGAAATTTGCATGCAAAATTAGCCACAACTGCATGAGTATTTGAATAGGTGCCAGGAAGCCCAAAAGAAGGCAATGCTTGATTTCTTCCAGTGATGCTATTTTCATGCAGTCATGAGGCTTGAAATTGACAGTTTGGCAGGTTGATTTAATTTGCTGGCCCTTTGCATATTCACCACTGACAGCTAAGGATTCCCAGGCAAGCCTACTAAGTCAGTTTAGTTATCTTGTGACATGCCGACCCAGGAGGAGAAACATTTTTTCCCCTTAATTTAGTTAGATAAATTTTGAATGACCCATTTCAGCTTGCTAGCAGATGTCTACAAGCTGTTTAACATCCTTTAAATTAAGAACCATCCACACTAATTATTTCATGTATGTTTTATGCACAGTCATTGTACTAACTTTAATTGAATGATGGTTAAAAGTCAGTTCTTTAAAGGTAATTGTTACTGCATAGAGTCCCAGTCATGAGTCACAAGGCCCTCAGGAAGTTACACTGGCAAGCTTCATAAATGTTTAGAATTTTTGCTTCTGCTGCTATTTGTTCATGCAGGCTTGAGGAGGCAGCAGTAAGCCAGTAGGTAAATGGGTATCAAACCTTGTCTTACAGTACTTTGTCCTAAGAGACATGCGAAGAAATTTTTCCAGCCTGTATTTATCCAAAATACGGAGAAAGTGATGTAAGAGTATAGAAAACAGAATTGTGTTTGTAGGCTTCATGCTGGCTTTGTATGTCATATGGAGCAAATCAACAGTGGCAAATGAAGCCTGCTTCTCCCCGTGCAAAACAGGAGGCTCCTGAGCACGGTATCTGGAGAGAGAAAACAAATTAAGAACAAAGTAATTTGTCAGTTGCTATCATTAATGTAAAGCTTGTTTGTTTTTCTGTTTAATTTAATATTGCAGATCTGATTTTACAGAAAACATAAGTGTTTTTCTGCCGCAACTAGTGGGCTTTTTATTTAGTTTACTATGTTTTGCTTTTTAAGAACAAAATTGAGCAATCAAATTGTCACTACCATTTGAGCTTGAAGAAGACAGTCACTGTAGGTCTTTGGTTGTCATGGCTAGCCATAAATGCTACTTCCAATAATTGTACAAGTATCACATTAGGGAATTCAGTTGTAGAATAGTGAACATTCTTGAAGGTAAAGTTTCATGGTGTCATTCTCAACAAGTTAGGGAAGTGTCTTCATTTAGCTTCGTCTTCTACTTACCGATAAATACTGTTCTTTATCGTTCTAAACAGAACATACCTTGAAAGCATTTAAGTGAGTGAAACATGTATGTATTTAGAAATATCTCTGTGCTACTGCAGCACCTCCGAACTATTATGTTGATTTCTGTTCTTATCAGTCAATAAGACATAGCAATGTGTCAGGATAGGTTTTGGAAAGTTAACATGTTTCTGAATGAACTCTTGAATTGGCCTTATCTCTGGTTAAGTAGTCTCCATCTCTAAACCATTGATTTTTATGACAATGCATCTTACTTTGAACTCAGGTGTGCCTTTTAAAATGTCTTGGTTTAAAAAGTAACAAATAAAAATTACCTTCTGTCAAGGAATTCCTTCACAAATCTGTTTGCACTAATGGGGATGAATAGCCACTGATGATATAGAAGATAATATATCCAAGACTTCATGTTTTGAGATAGACGTCACTGAAATCAGAAACCAAATTCTAATCTGGGGCAAGGCAGTGAAAAACTGGAAATAAAGAGCACATTGAATGCAAGTTTAAGGAAAAATTTAAAGTAGGATGAAAGTTTCAGGTCCATTTTCACTGCGTGACAGGCAATTTCAGTAGAAGGACTACCAAGCTTACAGAAGGCTCCAAAAGGCTACCAGGCAGAGATTTCACTGAAGTGTAATTTCTGAGTTTGTCTCAGTCAACACTACAAATAGAGTTCAATTGAAACAAAATTTTAATGAGTGAACTATTGTGCATTTGTTTGTTATCAAATATGAAAGTGAAGGAAAGTAGAAATGTAGTATAATTGTGAGCCGTTCACAGACTAGAAGTACTGTTACGTAATTTTTCAATTATGTCCATTTTGTAAGCTGTAACAAAATTTGTCCTTTAAGAAGCGGTTAAAGTCTCAGGCATCCATGCATTCTGGCATGAGATGCTTTTTGGCAGAATAGAAAGTGATAAGACAGTTTCAGAGGCTTCTTTATTGCATTTCTAAATATATGTTGAATAGGTCAGCTTAGTACTCTTTGGATTTTATATTAGTTTCTCTTCTTTCTTGCATGTGTTGTTTTCTATGTGCTCAGGCTTTGGCTGTTTGGAACTTTTAATGTTTAGCTTTTCGTTTTTCTGAATGTGCTGTTTTAGTGACACTGAAATACCAGCTTCTGAAAGTTCGGAAACGGTGATTATGAAGACAGTGCAAAACATTGATCCACTGCCAGACAGAAGTAAACAACAGGGAAAAAAGCAAATACAAGATAGTCAAAAGCCCTGCAACGTTGTTCATTTAGAATGCAAAAATCAGCAGTATAATAAAAAGGTATACAATAGAACTTGTTTTGTTCTCCTGTGCAGATTGTTGAAGTTTAATAGTTAATATTATCACTGTTTTTCCCCTCTTAATTAATTTGACTCTTGTTGTAAACGGAAAAATAAATCTGCTTCCAGGTATTCAATTGGTAGTTTTGTTACTGTTTACAATATTTTCTGGACCATCAGCCTGCCATAGTATTTGGAGGGGCTGTCAGGAGTGCAAAAGCTGATTAAAAAAGGTAGAGCTGCTGGAGCTAGACCTGCTTTCTCAAGTCGAGACAAACAATGCCGCAGACATCCCATTAAACTCTGTCTGAATCAGAAAAGCCATGCAGAACAGGGTGACCTAACCCGTGACAAGAAAACAGCAACATCCCCTCCTCCCCTCTAACAGAACAGTGTGCTGACTAATCAAGTATGAACACCTCTCAGTTTGTTTAGTGTTCGCAGAGAGAATTGTCTCTATCTTAGAAAGATGCTTTTGGCTCTCTGTCCATGAGATTGTATCTAGAGAAAAGTGTGGTTTTAGCTTCTTCTTAGCCCATTTACATTCATTGTCTGGGATCTGAACCCCTTGTCTCATTCCTGACATCTATATGCCGTTTTCTTACAGAAGAGAGCAGCTGGTCATTTGCTGGGTCTTTAGAGGCTCCATACAATCTGAAATATGACTAATTTTTGGGCTTTTGAACAATGTCTAGTATTTTCTGATTCTGTGTTTGCCCGGATAAATCACTTTATGAAATATAAAACACAAGCAGGTATTGCTGTTTCTTAGTTTAAGAAACAGAATACTGAAACACTGAAAAACTTGCTGCTGTTAGAAAACTAGTTTGAAATTCTGTTATGTATAGTGATATAATAAGAGTTTGAAAACATTATATTTTCTTAGTCTCCAAAATTTTGAAGCAAATACAAACTCTCTGGTCTTGAAATACATTTGTGATTTTTGTGTTTCCTTCAAAAGAGCTGTTTTTCTGGCAGAAAAGCTGAAAAAAAAAAAAGGAAAATTCTTCTTCTGCAACTGTCTGTTGGTATAGAATACACAGTATGAGCAGGTGCATGTGATATTTGTGAAAATCTGACAGTGTGTGCTACTCCTGTTATCTCCTACTGCTCCTAAGTGAGGATATACAAGGCAGGGAATCCAGGAGTCAGTCTCTGGTCTCTCTTGGTTGGCAGTGTAGACACAGCCAATACCTCTCCTGTTTGCCTATGTTGTATTTGCTCTCTGTTCCTACTGGAAAAGACAAACACAGATATATTCTGATACACATATGTAACAGACTGGTGGACTTGGACCATACACAGGAAGCTTCCCAAGAGGCCTAAGCAGGTAAATATGCTTCAGTAGAAGTCCTGTGTTGCAGGAAAAGCACGTGGAAGCATGACTGTGAGTACAGAATGTAGCATTACAAAAAAGGTTTAGACCTGACAATTGGAAACACCAATTTTAACATGAATCTTAAATCCCTCTTGAGGTTTTAAGGACACTCCAGCTGATTCATGGTATTCTCATGCAAAGGGAGGCCAGAGGAATCTCCAAAGTCCTGAGCTATGCCTGGGGTTGGAGATGAGATCATTTATGACACAAGGACTTTGCCCTGTGTGGTATAAATATATAATACGCTGTGCAGGATCAGGGGAGTTATTGGCACTCTCTCACAATTCATACCTTTATCAGAACTGTGGCCTAGAGTGGAGTATGTTGCATGATATCACATAGAAATTACAAACTGAAGACTTTAAAAATTGGACTAATGTTTCAGAATTACAGAATAAAAATGTTTCAAAATACACTGAGCATTTAAGAACCAGGAAAATAGTACTTTTATTTTGGAGTAATTTTATGTATTGCAAGCAGCATTTTTCTTCAGCCTCTGCTTCTGTCATTGAACATTTGTTTGGTTCTGGGAATAGCTGATTTTACAAATCAGATATTTAAAAGGCATGCAGCTGACTTTTGTTAAACCCTCTACAAACACAGGGGCTGTATTTGCATATTCATATGTATTCATGCCTCTTCCGGTTACAGTATGGTGTCTAATCTGATCTTCCTTTTGAACTAAAAAGAGCCGTGCTCCTTTTTATTTGCACTTAAATGTGTTGAAAAATGTGGTATTGTAGGCTTTCAAGTAATATACACCATCTTTTTTCCCTACAAGTAAATTCATGGCTTATCTAAAAAAAGTAATGTAGGTATTAACGTTTCTCTGGGATTCTTTGGAAAGGGTTATGGTTTACCTATAAGAGTTCTTTATTTCTTCTGCATTTGGTGGGAAAGACAGAAACTTGTATTCTTTGCTGGCTGATGTTCTAAGACTGATTTTTCAAATTAAAATTAATTAGTATTTTGTGTATTATTTGAAGTAATTTTTTGTTCTCAAAACTGGAAAACTTTGGAGTATTGTGGTTGGTGTGCGTAATGAAGAGTTGCTAGCTTTGTGCTTTTTTTTAATTTATGGCCATTCACAGGATGAAGACCTAGAAAAGTTATATTCCAAGACGAGGAAGATCTGCTGTCTCAAAACATCTTATCCATCAATTCTAAACAAAGGTAGCAATATTATATATTTTTGACAACTTCATACGTAAGATTGACAAAGCATTCCTGCATGATATTCCAAAACCTCTTCTATGTTACACAAACCCGCTTCCATGCTGTTGCAGGATTTTCTTGTTTAAGTTTGTGTGAGTATATTTTTCAAAGATTTGCCTGTCAAACAGCATCTTTTCTATTTTTACTAAGTCCCACCAGCTAAATTTTCTGACTAAAATAAGGCTTTTCACTACCTTTTTTTCTTTTTTGCTCTGTATTTTGGCTTAGACCTCAAAAAAAAATATAATCCACTAACAAGGCACCGAAGCCTTTATCTCCAGTAATACTGATCAGAAACTTGAGCCACATTTCACTTCCAAGTTCTTGTTGAGTTTGCAGTGTTGGCACTTCAGAAAAAGAATAACATAGGGCACTTACAGGTTAACTGAATTAATTTACCGATTTGCTTACTGAGAAATATTTTATTTAAGAACACTGTTTTGAAGAGTCAAAGAAAAAACAGAAATCATCTTCTTTATCATGATATGACAGTTTAATAACATGTCGTTTTATGTTTAGTGAACAGAACAAAAAGGAGAAATGTCATTGTCCAGAAACCGGGGCACTCCATTACTCTACTGCAGGAAAGAATTAAGTCATTGCAGCAGCAGATAGTTGTTTTACAGAATGAGAAAAAGACAGCAGTGTCTTCTGTGAAGGGATTTAAAGAAACCAATGAAAAACTAACAACTCAGCTACATTTGGCTGATCAGAGACTTCAAACTAGTAAACTGACCATAGAGGTAAAGTACTTTTTATTATGATGTCTCACAATGTTTAGCTTAATTCTATTGTAATTCCATGAAATTTTTATAACATTGATTTTTGTCTCTTAATTTGTTATGATCAAAATTACGAAATGCTAGGTATTAGCATGATTTATATGAGGTTCTAAATCAGTTTTTACGTACAAATGATATTGAGGCTTCATGTGCTAAGGTATCAACCCAATTAATTAATCTCTCTGAAAAATAAGTGGTCTTCATCCTGACATTTTACCTGGTTTCAAATTGGCGAGGGAATTTTCCCTTCTAGCCTGAAAATCTGGTCAGTCCACGTGAACTGGCACCCATCCCTCTGTGAAGAACAAGCCCTTTTAGAGAAACCAACTGTCTCGATATGCCCCAAGAATGTAGTGCTCAAGGCAACTGGAGTTTTCTTCCAAAGGGAGCTCAGACCAGTTCTATATGTATTCAATCCCATCTCTCTCTGGCAAGACAGAAAGCTAGAGAACAAGATTTATGGAAACAGAGACTAGTAATCTATTTGGTTAACAGCCCCAAAGATGCCAGCTTTCTTCTCTGCTTCAGTCTTCATTCCTACTAAATCCTTTCCCATACTATTACTCCTTTCTGGTTTTCTCCATTCTCATTTATATATATATGTATTTTGCGTTAATCTATATGCAGCTTCTCAGCTGGAATTCTTTTCTATTCATACTGTAGTGATTGGCCTGCCCTTTATAGAGCTGAATCAACAAACACTTTTGCAGTAATTGTCTCCTGTTGGTCACACACGCATCCTGCTTCCAGAATTATAGTGCTACAACAGATGGACTTGCTGGAAGGAGGCAGACATTAAAAGAGAAATCAAATCCCCTCCCCCTCAAACTTCTCTGCATTTCTGTCTTTGCACAGAAGGCAGAAGCAGTATCAGGAGCAGCACTTTTCACTTTCTTAGGGCTGGGGAACTACTAATTTCTAGAGGAGGGAAAACCTCATTTCTGTTACTCATTTTGCATAACTATATATATGTAATGAATTGTTCAAAAGAGTTTCCAAGGTCATTGGAACCAATGGAGATCTACCTATCTCACAAGCAGTATCATAATGTAAAGTTTCATGGACAGTATAAACTTCACGGAGAGTTATATGTGTAATTTAGGTAAAATATTCTGCTTGCTCAGACGTCTTCATGATTTGCCTTCCTAGAAGACTACACCTGAGGTGTCCATGGTAGAGCAATGTGAGAAATAAAATGAAAAAGGCCATTATCAGGAAATTTAAAAAAAAAAAAAAAAGGGCGGTGGGGGGTGGCAAGATTTGTGTCAAGGTAAGTGCTGAAGTGCTGTGGTAATGTAAAAGACTGACTGAAAGTGAAATAGCATAGTCTTAAAACCAAATCAGTTTTCTTTCGCTCAGTTTTTTTGGAAGGTCTTTTTTTTCTAAAAAAGACTTTAAAAATGGTCACTGTTCTATTTAAAGGGTGGTGCATTCTAAACAAAAATAAATAAATGGTGTTGCAGGTACTGAAGGAAAAATCTTTATTAGGCATGCACATTTTTTTCCTTCTCAGCAACCAATTCAAATTCCCCTTCTTACAACTAATTACTCTTCAGGTGCCATACTAGTGCTACCAAGTGGGAAATTTAAAGCAGAGGCTTGGGCTACTTGCCAAGTGAAAATTAAGGAGGTAAAGAACCTACACAGTCACTGCAGGGTACATGGATTTTTAAGAGAGAGAACCATGATTCAGACAGATCAAATGGTTGTACAGCACACATTTGTGTGGGGGTTTTGTGTGTTTTTTATAAGAAACACTATCTAGAAGTGAACTTTTAAGATATTGAAGGGAAATGACATTTTTAAAAACTACTTTATTATCTAGCAATAACACTGTTGTCATTGTTTCTTCTCAGTGCTTCTGTTGCTTAAGATTTTAGAAATTTCTTGCACAGGTAGAAGGTAAAAAACAAGTGAACAAACCATAAAAAAACTGAAAAATCAAGACAATCTCTGCATTTAGGGAGATTTTTAAACACTTCAAGAGTGTCAAAGTGACTAATATCCAAAAATAGGCTTCCATATGTAATCATACAGTTCTGAATAATCTTATATTAACAGTGAACTTGTGATGCCCAACTAAGGTAAGTGTAGGATTCTAGCAACTGTGAACATTAACGTCATGGCTTGGGACAAGATGCCATGTTGCTTGAATCTAGCTAAGAAAATAAATCTGTTAAGAGACAAGGATGGATGTTTGTGCAGTCAGTCCTTCGTTATAATCCCCAAGGAATCTAGTGCTAGAAGATCGACCCTGGATTTAAGATTTAAATGTTCCATATGTTCATTTGGAGACAGATTCTACAGTTCATGCAACCTAAGGACTGTCTGGCATCTGTTGATTTTCAGAATGTATGTACATGCATGGTTTTGTGTATTTTTCTTGAAGACCCACACAGATGTGTTTGTATGTATATATTTGTCTGTCTGCTTGTAGGATTTCAGAATACTTGATTCAAGTTTTTTGTCTGGCTTCTAAACTCTTTACAGTAATGTAGATTTCTTGCTATGTTTGGTTTCTGCAAAAGCAGTTCTTTGCATATTTCTGCAAAAATTACTGTAAAGTGACTGCACATGGGAGAATCAAAACTTGCATTCTTCAAGGATTCACATCAACACTGACCCAAGACTGTCTGTACAGAAGTACAGCAATTGCATTTTGGAATGCAAGTGTATAGTAATAGCAGCTGGAGCTGATACTTAATGTAGAAATGAAGGGATTTAGCACATCCTTAGTTTATTAGAAAAACATCTGAAAGGAATTGCTGGAAAAATTCAGGACAACTTTTTTGTCTAAGATTTTTTTCCTCCCTCTACTAATTTCTATCACAAAGTGACTGCTTATAAGAAGAATGTATTTATTGCATGCAGGACAGTAACTGTAATTAGTTTTATGCAGTAGGCGTCATTCTTGTTGCAAAAGCTCAGACAAAGTGTACTGAACAAAAAATCAAAAGCAGAAGCAGATTAAGCCATTAGTGCTTATCTTACTCCTGTCAAGACTACTCACAGGTCCACTGCTCAGAAGTACTGTAGGATCTTTTGCATTGGTTCTCCAGTGTTTCTTGGGTGATGCCACAGGAAAAGCTGCGTTTCTTAAAGGAATGCTGCAGGTGTTTGCAAAGTACCTGTCTAAGTCTACTTCAGCAGGAAACCTGAATCTCAAAGAATGGGAACAAGTCAACCAGTCAAATGCTGACAGAACCTTTGCAGAGCATAATGTGAAGGTTTAAGTAAAGTTTTTCAGTTGTATTCCTGCAGATACATAACTATGTTTTTGCTGAATTGGGAAAAAGCCTCTTTTTTTTTTTTCAGAAGCCTTTGTATATTTTAGCTGTAACTCAGCCTAGGATTTTTTTTTTCTGCTAGGACTTTGAAAATCTCTCTAAACGTTATTTTATCCATTTGATTTTCAATTTTATTTGAATTTTAAGGGAACTTTTTTCCCTATAGCTCTTACTGTGCTTTTAGAATACTATTTGATTGCCGAAAGTTAATCTAGTGGATTATCTCAAGCATAGAAAGGTATGAGCATGAAAAGCAGAAGAGTAAAGGGCTAGAGAAATCTTTTTATTCATTAAAGTTTGTTTGTGACTTTCTCTACATGTTCTTGACTATTTTTTACTGCCTGATCTATGAGATAACAGCACAGAATTCAGAGTTGCATCTACAAATTCAGCACCACAGTTTCCTCTTCTTATGGTACCCAAATATGAGTAAAACAGCCAATTTGGCATTATCCAATTACATTGAAACAAAGAAGAAACTGATGATGGATTTAGATGAACTGTAAATTATTAACTTAAATATTATTTACAAAAAGACCTCACTTTGAGTCTGGTTTCATGAAGGGATTTTTCACTCTTTAAGGTGCATTGTTATTTAAATAACAATTTTTGTATGTCTGGTTTCTTTAAAGGAAATTGTAGGAATAAACTTGAAATTATAAACTGAATGCTGTTTTTGATTACCCTGCAGTAACCTAAAACTACTTTTGGAACTTCCTCACTTTTATTCATTACAGTGAATGTGTAATTGTTTTGACAGTTTTGGGGGGCTTTCTCCATAAATATTGTCCAGTTAGAAATTCTCCTACACAGATCCAGTTGTTTTCTCCGCAAACACTTTTGCATGTGTCCTGGTTTTATCTTTTTCACTCCTCTTTCATGGAAATACTCCAGAGCATTTCCACTTTTTTATCCCAGGAGGGATAGAAGTATAATAAAGAAGGACATACTGCATGTCCTTGCCAGAGTTTGCAAATACAATCTAAGGCTGCAAAGGTTTATCTAATAATTGAACTAAACTATGTGACAGTATGAGACTGAAGTCTTCTCAGAATTTGATTGCATCTTTTTCTTCTGATGTCACACTACTGTTATTGTGTATGTGTGCCTTGAAAAGTCCTCTTTGTGGGCACATTAGATAATTAAAAACTCAAAACACTCCCCGAATCTGTGTATTCTTGAGAGAAAACCATTCTTCCTGGACTCTCCACACTGTTCCAGACCTGAGCAACATTATCTGTAGGTAGGAAAAATTGTCTGTAATGTATTTCAAACTTAAAATTTATGGAATTTAGGTCCCGTTTCTGGGCTCTACTTGTATTGTATTGACAATATAGAGAAAAATAGATTCTGATGTATTGAAGTTTTCTTAGAGCTTTGCTGAGCCTAAAAAATTGAAAATCAGGCTATGATGTCATAAAGACTGGAAACAGACAATGCTCTGTGACTCTGTGAGGCTAGAATTCACCTCTTTCAACTCCTAGTCCAAAATTCTGCCTGGAATGCAACATCATCAGCTAGTTAAATATGTTTGTTCAAACTTTTTGCTTACTAAATCAGGAAATCTCTATATAATTTTTTCTGTGGCAGACTACTGATTCAGCATTGCTATTGATATAAAACAGTTCTCAAATTTCTATTTTCTACTCTGTTGAAGAAGTTGACTTGGGAATAAAATGAGGAATTGCCAAATAGTAAACATGAAAGTATTGGCCCTTTTAAAGTGCACCTACTCCTTTTTTTTTTTTATTTATTGTTATAGTTTGCTGCATTGAAAACTTACAGCATCCTGAAGTCAGTTCTGTTAACAGAACTACACTGTAAAATATATTTATTGTGAAAGTGTGCTTTCATTACAAAACAAAAATAAAGCAAAATGCCTTTTACATTTATATTGATCTCTGAAGAAAAATTACAATAGACCTATTGAATTATTGATGAACAAGAGTTGAAGTACATTGCATGAAGGAAATGAGTCTCATTCATAAATTAGAGAGAACAGTTGGCATGAACTAGAACTATGAGAGTTGTATTATATTGCTGTCAAAATGAAATAACTCAAGAGATAAGTAAATTCTAGAAAAATAAATAAAAAATTGTAGTCTACAGGAAGTTCATAGAATATACTTACAATCAATATGATTTATATTGCTGTATCATGTAGAAATCCTAAAAGGTATGCACAGAATGATCGAATGGTTTGGCTTGGAGGGACCCTAAGGATCACTGAGTTCCACGCCCCCCGCCATGGGCAGGGACACCTTCCACCCATCCAGCCTGGCCTTGAACACTGCCAGGGATGGGGCACCTACAGCTTCTCTTGGCAGCCTGTTCCAGTGCATCACCCTCATAGTGAATATACTTCTACATTAAAAGAAAGAACCCGTATCACAAGTGTTACCATGTTTTTGTAATGTTACAGGTAGGGATAGTATGTGTATCAATAAATATATCTAATATATTTGTATCTGATAGTATACAGTAATAGAATATACTTGTATATATATTACAGTAAACATTGGAAGATACCATCCTGTAAATTTTTCTTTCTGGATTTCATGTGATATGTAGCTTACTTTTCTTCACCTTCCCTGTGATTTGATCAAACTTTTCTTGCGCATTGAATCTTATTATTATACAAATAATAGAACTCAGTTGGCATTTTTCTCCCCCAAAAATTTCCTGAATAAAATACTATCTGAGACCTAGAAAAGCTCAGCAAATACTGTCATAATAGGTTTTGTTTTGTGCTCATATAAGTATGTTCATTGAATTCAGTGTCATCTGCTCATTTAATTAAAGCTAAACATAGAGTTCTGCAAACTATGTAAACTTCTGTGGATAATATATGGCTTTGTTGGATAATATACACTTTTGTGTATATTATTTTGTCCATCAAATATCACCCCCAAAAATGCATTGATTGACAAGAGATTATATTTCAGCTCTGGCAGTCTGAATTTCTCATAGATTGTCATAGAAAACCAGTTTGGGTTGCAATTGGATCAGTACTCAGGCTTGTTCACTAGAGTGGTCCATGAATTATTCATTATTTGTAATTACCAGTATTAACTGTGAAAGTGATTTACTAATGACTTTATGCATGTGCTTATTTCCACTGAATTCAATGAAATTTGAAGACCTCCTGGGCATGGTGGTAAAAATAAGTTTTATCAGATCTAGTCCTGAATATAGGCCTCTCTATGGTGAGAGGCTGTTCTGTGTTTTGAACTTGCGGAGAAGGAATTACAGTAGAGGATGTAGCTGCATATTTTTTTTTAATATTGTATGATGTATTATTCTCATAGACTATGCAATAACACCTCTGTGTACCATTCTACATAGGTACTACTAAAATGTGAGAAATAGTTGCCTTGGGTTTCTGTCAGGCATAACTTGGAAGTTCGACTTCTCTCCCTCCCCTTGTTTGACATTCCCTGTTTTGTGATCTTTACCTAGCAGTCTCTCTTTCCTCTTTCCTGGCCTAGATAAAGGTTTTCCTGATTATGTACTTATGAAAAGTTTTCAAGAGTCATGAGAAATTGGGGAAATACTTTTGCATTCCTTTGTATTGTGAATGTTAAGTGAATAGATTATCTTGCAGTCTCCTAATGCATCCTTTTGCCTTATTTCCCTTTCTTTTGCTCCTGTCCTAATCTGTTAAATTTCCCTCCTTGTGAAGTTAGGGAACACAAGCTTGCAGAAGCAACGTGCTCAGTATGGTTAGCAAGGTAGATGCATGTAGGAAGTGAATTGGTAAGAGATGGTTTTGTTCCTTGTTTGAGGAGTTGGTTTTCCTAAGAGGTTGAAGGAGCAGGGTCATAGGACTGCAAAAATAGCTCTGTGACCTGAAAGCATCTGGAAGTCTTGTAAGTACATCCACTCATTTTTGTTGTGTGCCCCTGTGCAACAATGGTTGCTTGTATTAAAAGGTAAACAGGAGATTAAATTGCAAAATTCTTCATCGTGATTGGTTTTAGCTGCTATTTGGATTGGAGCTAATCACTGACACATGGAACACAGCATAGATTCAATGTCTCAATTCATGCCTTAAGGTTAAATTGGTGCATGTAAGTACTGTTTAATCATTTTCACTAGCTCAGAATCTCATGTACCATGAAATTAATTTTTCATTTGATCCCTCACATGAATGATAACATTATTTTTTTCCTCAAGATAATAGTTTACACCTTGCACATCTATTGTGTTTGGATATACTATGAAATATACGACAGTCTTTTTGCTGTTTGTTTTAGAGGTAGAATCTTTCAATCATTTTTTAAAAATTAGTGGCAATGTAAAAAAAACAAGCCAGTGCAAGAGGATATCTTCAGTCATTGACAGTATTCCAAGCTTTCAATCATTCACCAGAGGCTGATTGAAAAGTATAGATCATTTTGACCTCGCATTGTTTTTAATGAGGAAATTATTATATCATAATGAAAACCAAGACATTGCTCAAGTTCATGTGGAGCAAGGCTGAATGGCTGTCTCCTGAGAACCAGGGACTCTGAAGAAAAATTAGAGTCCAAGTAAGTAATAAGCTGAGCGTGAACTCCTATTGCCATTGTGAAAAACATTAGCACGGTCACTGGATGTATAAACCGAGGCTATGCAGTAGGAGCAGAGAGAATCTGTTTTCTTTAACTTGCCATGATTTGACTGCTCCTAGAATATTCTGTGTAGCTCTAATACCTGGAATCCAAGAAAGAGATTGATGGAAGTAAAAAGCATTTGAAGAAGACTTATGAGAAGAATTTGAAAACATACCACATACCATTCCAGAGAACAATTTGAGATCTTCAGAGAGCAGATTAGAAGGTAACTCAAGTTTAAATACCTAAGAAAAAGAAATTTACTTGTAGAGTCTTCAGTCTAGCAAAGGAAGATTGGAAAAACGATTCAAGAACACAGAACTGAAACAAGATAAAATCATATTAGGTATGTGGTCTGTAATTTTTATGTGACTCTAATTGACCATTGCAAGTTAAAGTCAGAGAACTACAGTGGTATTGGACAATTAATCTAAAAAGGAAGAATTAGATATCAACTGCTTGTGCTAAGCAATGGGCAGAGTCTTTCTGAAAGGAATAAAAAAAATGTCGGTTCTGAAGGAAGCTTGAGACAGGAAGTGAGGGGAGATGTTAAATGATGTGAACTGAATTCATGAAAAGAAAAAAAAAAACAAGAAGGTGCGTTCTCAACTTCAGTAACATTTCATTTGTCTGAAGAATTGATGGAAGAAATCCATGAACCTCGTAGAGCACAGCTGGGCAACAGTATCTTTGTGATGAAACCCAGAATGCTGTGGAGTGCTGTGGAGAAGAGATGTAAACATGGATCATAAATTTAAGAAAAGTCAAACCAGTGTTTTAGAAGAGTCTAACTTCAGCCAAGGAAGAGTGGTATGGTGTTCAAACAAGACGCCTATAAGAAAAATGGAGACAAGGCCTGTTGTGGCATGACAAGGGGTAATGGTTTTAACTAAAAGAGTATAGATTCAGGCTAGACATGAGAAAGAAATTTTTTAAACTGCGTGTGGTAAAACACTGGCATGGGTTGCCCACAGAGGTGGTAATGACTAGATGACCTTTGAAGGTCCCTTCCAAAGCAAACTGTTCTATGATTCTATGAAAGAGGAGAAATTCTGAGGCAGAGGAGGATGCCAGCCCCACCCAAGACCTACAAATATAGAGTCATGGCACAGGGAAAATTGGTAATGAAATGAAAGGAGTATGCATGTATCTAAACAAGATGCATGTTCCACACTGTGGAACAGGAACATTAAAAGATAATTAGGCTTTTGCAGAAGAAACACAAAGAGAAGGAAGAATAGCTCTTGTGGTGTAATGTACACACTATTTAGTCTGGTACAGCCCCTTAGAACTGCTGATTGCAGAGCAATTTAGGTAGTGCATAGCTTGGTAAGGAAAATTCAGAAAATAAAAAGATAAATAACCATGTTCAGTATTTATTTCATATTCTTTTGTCGATGTGTGGAGTTGAGCCTAAGGAAACAGTTTTTTAGTAAGGTATTAGTGAAATAGAAAGCTTTTCGTTTTAATTGGGGGCATAGACATAGATTAATCCTTTCTGAGTCAAAATCTTCATAAAGGACTGCAGTTGAGATAGTTTATTAAAGGCTTTGCTTCCTATGAAAAAAAACCCAAACAGCGTTCTTGTTGTTGTTTTGTTTTCAAAGTATTGTTGCAATAGAAACTTCAGCATAAAAAAAGAAAACTAAATTTACTATGAGAAACAAGTGAAGGAAAGGCATTCTGATGGCGATTTCAATCAAAAATCTACAGGTGCTGCACTTACTTGAAGATAAAAATTTTACAAGCTGTGTCGCTAGAAAAGAAAGTAAAGATAATCGTGAGGAAAGCTAAGCAGCAGGAGACATAAATTTCCATTTTTTCTTTAGGAAAGCCTGAAACCACAGGTAGTTTATGATGATTTACAGTCTCAAGACCTCTACTTTGAATTGTTTTACCTGAAGAAAAGTTTTCTGCTGTTCTGTGTTTTTAATGAACATAATTTAATAAGCCATCAGGTATAGCTTAGGGTACATTTTATTGCAGCCCACTGTCACACGTATTGTGTACAGTTCAAAAAGTGTTTGCATTCCTCGAATTCCTCAAAATATTATGAATATTGGATTGTCCTGGCTGTGTTTTTATTTTTCTGTCAAGAATTGTAAAATTTTATCTTCAATTCCATTATTTAGCTGCTGCTTTGTGATATTTGTTCTTGCTTTTCATAAAAAGTTTAAAAATTCTACATACATACAAATACATATTTTCCTATTTACATGTAATCACTGTTTATCTCCAGACTTGTCTTTACACTGGCAGCTTTTGTAGTAGACATCCTCTGTAGGGTATTCAGTTTATATATGTCAGATCCTCAAGGGCCATGGCTTTTGCCAGATGAAGCACTTTTGATTTTGAGGCTGATGAAATACAGTGCTATTATTGATCTGTGCATGACACAGCCTGTCTCTCTGCTGGCAGAGTGTAGCAACATTTATCCAGGAATTTGTGAAATGTCACTTGGATCATGTTCATAAGGTAAACTGTGCAAAAACCAGGATCCAAGCTGAGAATCCATGAGGAATTGGGCGTGACTCTCTAATTCCTTCGTCCTATCTTCTAGGTCAGCCAAGTGGTATTTGTTAAAACCACATCTGTCTTTCATATTAGGTGTTGAAGAAAGTATGATTATCACTAAGAATACCCTGTACAATATTGTCATACTGTTGCTTTACTAAGTTTTTAGGTCGCTTGAGAAAACAATATTTTAAGTCAGTGAAAGGGATCTAAACTTTGCAAATCTATAATCTCTTTTCTGTTTGTAAAAAAATGACTGTTCCTGTACAGCTGCAACCAGAAAACTCTGTTTATATTTTCTAACGAATTTAACTTCTCTTGCTTCACTTTACCTTTAGAGATATGTGGCAATACATGTTTTATCATTAAGATCTCAGTAAGCAATAGTAGTTAGAATAGTAGTTAGAAAGGGTGTGTGACTGTTTTTACATATGAAACTGCCAAAACACTGATATTTACATGTTTTGTTTCTTTATAAATTATGACTGAAAAAGGATGTGCATTTTTGTTAGTGTCAAATGCATGTCATATAAAAATAATGAAAACTCCGGTAAATAATTTTAAAATAACTTCAAAAAAACAATCTTCTGTATACTTCGATATACTATTTATCTATTTGTAAAGGGTCATTTCTTATAAGGAGTGTTCCACCAAAAGACTCGCTGTTATCTGCAAATGGATGTTGTGCCTCCTCATTTAAAAAANTCAATTTTAACATTAAAAGTTTTAGAAAAGTCTCTAGATCACTTGATTTAAAAATCAGTTACTAGTTAAGGCAAGAAGAAACAGGTTTTATTGAAGTTAAAGGTTTGAATTCGGCTATCTTAGGATTTTTTCGCCGAGTATAACAGAGACTTACTTTTGATTCTTTAAGATAATTTCTGTAGTTTGAATTCCAGAAGACCAAATCAGTATTTAAATCAAATATCACTTCTGAATGACCACTGTAATGTGCTTAGTTTCTACTTTTAAAAATGTTTTTCCCACATTTGTACATAAAAATATAGTAAACCAAGAGGTGAAAAGTTCTTGGTTGTGAAAATATATTTGCATACACAATGCATATATTTTTACATGTTATCTCTCCCTTTACAAGATGGACATATATGAGACGCAAACTCATGAGTTGTGGAGAAAGCTAAAATTGCGGTTGGTTGGTTTGGGAGATTTTTTCAGCTTGTGGATATGTGTACTTATTTTGCAAAGTTCCACAGGTTGGATAAACATAGGTGTCTGTTTCTCAGGAACATGAAAATGGTATTTCATAGTATGAGGGCCACCTGCTTGTCAAATCTGCCGCTTCTCATAGCAAAAGCATTGCCAGCTTGTCAAGAATTTTTTTTTGCAGAGAATTTTACAGACTATGTTATTTTGCTATTTAGCAGCGTCAAGACACTCTGTGAAATATTGTATCTTGTTTTGGGCACCACACATAAAATACACATATTGAAAGAAAGGAACAAGCATTTTGTGAAGTTTTGAACATGTTAACTATGAGAAATGATTGAAAGTGTGTAAATAATGAAACCTAGAAAATAATGCATCAATGATAAAGACTGAAGGAGTGTAATAACCACCTTCCAGTGCATAAAAATTATTTGAAAGGGCTAGTGGTCAATTTGTGCTTCCATCTCCTTAAAGTTGTAATTTTTCAAGAAAGATTATTTGGATATAAGAAAAAATTTGTCTATGAGGGCACTGAAGAACTGCAGCGGACTGCCAGGAGAATTTCTCTGTAGTTAAACTGAAATTTTCAGGAATAATCTACTTTGAGTTTTTGACGTGTGTGCTGAATTTAATGTATTCTTGATATCATTACCATTCTTGCAGCAATTAATTTTTTTGTCCTTAACCTCAAACAGAAGGACTAGATAACTAGCACAGGAAAAATATCTTCATGCTGAAGGATGTGAACAATGGAGATACCAGTTAGTCCTTGCAAACTTCCGTTCTTTGGACACCAAGTTCTCTTTTCACGTCGTGCAGCTTATACTCTTTGGCTTCTAGTAGGGTGTATCACTGATCAGAAAGCAGGGCCATAACAACAGATCCCTTTTTGTCTTACGGGAAACAATGTCAGAAAGAAATATATTTGCTCCTTGAGTTCTTTTGAACTCCTGCAGGTTTGTTTCAGAAGGGGAATCTTCAACAGTTCTGCACTGTTAGGTCTTCTGCAAAGCGCCAGTTTCTACAATCCACCCTATTTTCTTACCTATCCTGCACTGAGGTTTCTTTGTTTAGTTTATTGCACAAAGGGAATTGACATTTTTGTTTGAGCTTGCATCTTACCCCAGCTTTCTCATTCCCACAGTGCTTTGTTTAAGCTTTTATGTTCAGAGTTAATGCTGGTGCTCCATTGTCATGGCTATTCACTTTCACTACAGGAAGAAACTTCAAAAGACACATCCGTAGCCAGGAGTACAAACCAGAAGAGCACAGCCATTCTCATCACTTTACCAAGGAAGATGCATGAGCCTTCAGACTGCATTTGATTTTTTGTGGGTCTTCCTAGGCATAGAAGGATAGGAGTCAAGAGCTAGGGCATCTTCAACAACAATAAAAAGGCAAGTGTTAGAACCAAGACTACTTCTGAGGCAAAAAAATGTTATCTGGAAACTACACCTGAGATTCCTTTTCAAAGATGGATGTCTACAGCATTTTGTCCTTGGGATTGACCTCATTTTTCTCTGCCTTATACACCAGTTGTGATAGACAATGTGTACTGGCTTACAAGATTGTTTGGCATCTCTACAGAAGTCAGACACTAGTATGGTCCTTGTAATCCAAAGGGAAGAGTTTTTGTGTTTTTGAAGCCAACTTTGTTTGCCTAGTCCCTGGACCTCATGGACTCAACTACTGCTAGAGAAGGTAGAAGAATGTTTATACTTCCTTACTAATGCTTTGCACCATCTGATTTGCTCTCCTAAATTTTTGTTGTCAATTAATGAGGTAATCACAGGCTGTTCCCATAGCTTGTGTCATGTTCAGGTTTATTTTCATCACTCCAGGCTGCCTTTGATGCCTCATGTGGCAGGAGCTTCACTTTCTCAGTAACGGAGACTGTATGACTGAACATACCATGTCTCACAACGTTCATAGGCACTGGAAAAGGATTTACTCTTTGATGGCTGAACTGGTCTCCCTGACCAGCCATTAGGCTGAAAACGTGGCTTTTTCTCATGATGGTCTCTTCAGCTATTTAATATGTAATGTAAGGAATACTTTACCCTAAACTGTTCATTTATGCTTGTAATTTTAGCAAGGGTTCTGATGATAACATGAATTCCAAATTAAAGATAAGGCTGTGGGGGTTTATTTACAAGAATCCAGGGGTGAATTACCACTTTAATTTATATGCACTATATTTTAGTGGTTATTTTTAAATGCAATTAATAATTTTGAAAAATATAGCTGTCTTTGTGTCCCTCCTACAATGTCTGTCATCAGCTTCCTCATACATCGCAGAAGTGGCTAGCAATATGCCTTTATTTTCTTATATAGAAATATAAATAATACATTAATATTTGTATAGTACCACCTTAATGTGACTAGAAAAATTCTGGGGTTTTGGACTCCCCCCCCCCGTCTTCCTTCTCTATTTGTATTTTCATCCTGCTCCATGAGACCATTGAACTTTCGCATCAATGCAATCCGTTAATACTGTTTATACTTATTATGTTTTGCTTTTACACAGCTGTCTACATAAAAAAAATTAAGAAAGCTTCTGAGGACATTTTTTCAGCTTTTGTTGCTATCTGAAGCAGCTACAAGATAGATGTTTAAATAATTCTATAAAATTAAATATAGAGCTGTCCTTATAAATTTTGTTTCTTGAATATTGCACCCCACTTCTGAGAATACCTCTGATGTACATATTTTTTAGTAGTTTTTATCTCAAAATACTTACGTTACTTCCTCAAACCTTTGTATCTTTTAGACATGTTTTCTGTAAGTTGACAGAAAATAGTCTTTAACACTTAAAAAGCTGAGATTTAAACAAACAAACAAAATACATAAAGAGCAGGCCGGAGAATGGGAGATGGAACAGATTTCCCTACAAGCACAGAATTCCTGCCTGGTTATTTTTGAGAAGTATTTCGACAGAAAATGGTTGGCTCTCTAAAACAGATGGAAATGAGGAGAGGTTAAATTAATATTTCACCGTTCTTTCAGCTGTTTTGTTTCTTTCTTGCTTATATATTCTTTTAAAAATAATTTTAATTTTTAACGATACAAAGCTGTATGCTTTGGAACTAAGCGAGTAAATCAAAAGAAAGTTTAAAAACGGCCTTTAAAATAGCATTTTCATTTTGGTTTTTCTCTATTTTATGTGAGCTATACAGAAAACAGATGGAAGCATTATTAATTTTTTCCCCCAATGAGTTTTAGTGCAGCATATTTGTATGTGTTATCTGAAACATATGAATACTTAGTATTGCTGCTGTTAAATTCGTAATGAGTTGTAGGGATTGTGAAATTCCCTGACTGGCTCTCATGCAAGTAGTTCATTTGCAGTGCTTAGATGTGTTAAGATTAAGCAAGAGGAATATGGCAAGCACTATCCCTGACCCTAAATGAGAAATTCAAATTTCTAGCTTTCTGACTTCGCCCCAACTCTCATGTCTGGTAAAAATCAGATAAATACTGTGTAACCCTGCAAAAAATCTTGCAGTAAAACCTGGTCCTTACTATAAAAGATTGCATGGATTCCATGTCTTATATTGAAAATTTTCTGATAAGCACAAAGGTGTGGAAATCTTAGGGCAAATTTTATGCATCAGATGGAAGTCTTTGCTTGTGTGTAACAATACTTAATGTGCATAGGTATGCTAGATGTTGTAATATCGAAGTCAGCTTGTATTTGTTTAAATAGTGGTGGGTACATGGAAACATTGGGTTTGGATTTCAGCCACATCTTCACAACTAGCTTACTGTAACATTCAGATATTTTCAAGTGGGACAAAATGTTGTGAAATGTCTCTGGTTATATTTTCATTTTAATTTAATTGTAGTAAAACTTATTGCAATGTACCATGTTGTGTGTGTATGTAGATATTAATACTTCAAATAAGTTAAACTGAGTAAGATATAGTATAATGTACTTTAATCCTAAATATTTTTCTTTTTCAATAAATAGCAATTTTTTATTTCTGTAATTTTTATCTGAAGATGTTACGGCCTTATATCCAGGGTCCTGCATATCTGCGTATTTTGGCAGTTTGCATCTCTGCTTTGGTAACTCAGTCCCTACAAAAATTAAAGCACATAGCTGTGAACATATAATTGATCATAATGAAACTACTTATATGATTAATGTTACATACATAGTTAATAGTCCTTACATTCCTTTGAAATTTGCAAGGGCAGATGGAGTGCTCCATCTGCTTTACTACAAAAGCAAGATAGTGTTCTTAGTATGTATAGAAATTAGGCATGGGATACAGCAATATTTACTCAGACAGAGACATGAAATGGAAGTGATAGAAAATGCAAGCTTAAATAGAATAGCTGCAGGTCAAAACCCTTATCTTTGAATTGGTGTTATTGTTAACATTTGACATGTTTCAGAAGAATTTTCATCATATTAAAAAAAATGTTACCTATATCATTACTAAGTTTTTTTTTCTTATTTTCCATAGTTTATTTGAAAAACCATTGGTTGCACGATGTGCAGTTCTGTATTCAGGTTTGTCTGTTGTTTATAACACCAGATGATTTCTTGGAGAATTGGGCCCAGAATATATTACTGCAATTCATTTATGCATGAGTGTGTGTTTCTCTAGGATAGATATATGTGTTCTGGTCTTGATCTATGTGGTATTATCGTTCTTTACAAAAAGAAAACAAAGAAAAATGTAAAATGAACCTATTTACTCTGACTTTATGGATTTTATTTTTTTATTGCTTCATAAGATGCCATGGCCAGGACAAATGTTGTAAGACTAAGCTTTTATAAATTATAGAATAAAATTAGGTGTAAATTAACTATAAAATAACTGAATTAAAATTATAAGTAAAACATTCGTTTATGAAGTATACAGCAAATAGCGCTTTATAAACTATGATTATACTGTTCAGTACTAGTGCATGATTAAGAAGACATTCAAAGACTTTGATAAGAGTCTTTATTAGTGATTACAACTGTGTTCCCAATAATAGCTGAATTTATAATTTGAATGTGTGAAAGGGCAATTCCGTACCTAACTGTAAACTATGCTTTTATCAAGCTGCTGAACTGTGATTGTGTTAAAGTGATCTTATCAATAGGACAACTATGTTTTTTCTTCAGTAAAATGCTTGAGATGAGAAATAAACCTCTTATCTGCATGCTGATATCTGTATTTCTCATCTGGGAACTAATTTAAACACTTTATGAGAGATTGACATTTTCAGTGCCTTAAACATCCTTAAAAGCTGCTTTGTTCATTGCAAGCCATATTTAGTATGACCTCATAATAATGTAGCACACCTCAAGTGTCATGCCTGTCTTTACTATGCACATTGGAGCTGTGTTCATCTATACTAGACAACTGCACTTCAAGGAAAGATTTTTTTTTCCTTGATAGGCAATTAGCAGTAATTAGGAAGATTCACTTCAGTAAGATGTCAACATGAGATTGTTTTAAAAAGTTGAATGTCAGTGGCTTTAAAAGAGGGGTTTTTTTCCCTGACACATAGGTATGGCATGTGAAACATGAAATGTTAATTTAACTTTTCTGCTTATTATTCATGCACAATATTATTTTGTCATTCAGATACTACACTGACAGAGTGCAAAGGGTGTTAAAATAGTGCTGCTAGAATAAAAAGAGGATTAATCTACCATTGGCCAATTAGCCAAAGGGTACTTAATGGTCTCTAAAGGCTACTGAAGTCTAACAACTAGCTAAAGCACTGGCAAGAAGTCCTCTATATTACCTTCATTTACTTGACATTTTGTGAAACAGAGTCAGATGCTGATAACTGCATTTGGCTAAAAAAAAGAAAAAACCTGAGTGATACAGTAGAATTTACTGAAATTTCAGAAGAATAAATGACAAATATTTTTACATTTTAGAACTTTTTCCTGCTTTGGGGAGGTCTTTGTTTCAGCTTAAGGGTAGGCTATTAAATCACCGAAGATTTCTGTTTCGTATTTTGTCTTCATGTCTGGAATACTAAGAAATCACTATCTTACAGCACTGGCATGAGAAAAGCTTTCACTGAGGATTTGGTGTTATTTGTCTATATGGTCACATCAAGTATGCAGCACAGTTGGTTTTTTAGTCTGCTATGTATATATTTGTATTTTCAGATAGCTATGTACCATCTTTATTAATTTTAACTTTTTTTTTTTTTTTTTCTGTGACCCATCAGGCAGAAGTAGGTTTTGATTCAAGAAAACAAAACAGGGTCAAGACTAGTGGAATTGACTCAATAAATTTTGCCTTGGATATCATAAATAGGTTTATCATTATGTTATAATAACATTTTATAGAGTGCATAAAGTCATAAGCAGCTGACACCGTGCCTGCAAATATATTTTGAAAAGTTCTTTCATGGTTTGTGTGTGCAACAAGTACTGCTTATCTTTTATGTTTTTCATGATCAAGTTAAGCTGTGAGAAAATAGCATTCTATTTAACACCTTCAGATGAGCCATGCTAGATTTTAAAATAGAACTTGGTACAGGAGTTATACATGTAGCAAATGTATTTTATTACCTACTCTAGCAAGGTTTCTTGAAGAAAAAAAAAAGGAATATGTTGACTTCAGATGTCTTACAGACATCTCTGTGCACATTTTAATGTTTTCATCTGCCAGGATTTTAGGACGGGAAGCTTCATAACAGGTATGATTTTTACACATCTGAGGATATTTAGATTGGTTATAGCTGGATTACAAAATAAGTAGAAAAAAAAAAAGGCTATGTCATTGCTTGCAAAAAGGTTTCAGGAATACCTGATTTACATCCTATTTATAATTTTGCCTGGGAAATACATTCTTTGTAATATATTCTGCAAACAAAAATCTATGGGATCATGTACAGCAGTGGCAGTGCAACAGCAGCCACCACCAACAGAAATGGTATTTTCATACGTGCTGGTTGCAGTAGGAGGGTGACTCTGCTGTAAATGAGTGAGAAGCTCCTCGCAGGGCTGTTTTGATGCCAAGGAGCAATAGGCCATTCCAGGAGCTTCCTACATTAATCCATTGGGCCTTCCATGTAGCTGTCTTTCTGAGCAGAGGGCTTACGGTAAGCAGCCTTGCTGAGTCACTGGAAGTTTTACATTCACTACACAGAAACGGAGATTTCACCACGTATCCCTTTGTGTTCAGCAGAACAGAGTGTCATGGGTATACAAGGAGCAAGGAGATTAAGATAGATGGATGTTAAAATATTGAATCTATAAACATCTGTTAAGCCAAAACACTCTGGAGGAGGTGCAGCAGACAAAGGCCGCTACACAGTGGAAGAACAGCAGTAGCCTGCCTTTACCAACATCTGGTCTAGCTGGTGTTTAAGATTCTACCTTTCCTCCTGGTGACCTATTCCCCTGGAGTAAATCCTTTTTACTCTGTCACTCAGGATTTGCATGCATGGTAGCACACACACCAAAAACCCTGTGTCTAGGAAAGAAAAAAAGAACAAAAGACTTGACTTAAAACTTGGCAAGTGGTGAGAGACAGCACCAGATGAACTTGCTTCTTAAGTAAGTAAATGCAAGGAATATCTCTTAGGCATAAATATCTTGCCAGGGCAGGGTGACTGTTTTTCACATCCTACGTATACTCATATGGAATTTTCACATACCCTTTCTATATATTGCAAGTAGAAGAATAGTGCAATGGAATTACCAACCCAGTAAACACCATTTACATTTTCTCCAGAACTGTTAGGGGACAACCTTCTTGATATTTCTGATTGCAATTGTGTGCCTGTCTTAATCTGCTTTTGCAAGTTGGGAGGTGTTTGTCCTTGTACATCATATAGTACTTTGACTTCACCCCCATAGTTCTGTTGCTGTTTCTGAATTTATGTACATTCATATTTGAAATTTTTTTTTCCTACCTCCTCACTTAAGTAAATTCTATAACCAACGTAGCACTGTCATCTTTGGCACCCATGCCATAAAAGCCCTTTCTTTTTTGATATATTTGCTGTCATTTTGGAGAATGTAGCTGCTACAATCACGGCATTTTAGACCAGATGCATTTTGGCGGCAGCAGTAGCATAGGAAACTTCTGAGAGTCATGAGCTATCTTGGGCAGATACAGAGGCATTTCTAATTTTAATCAGAAATATTGATCTAGCTATGATGTTTTTTCTTTTCTTTTTATGAATAATTTATTACAGAGACACTGAATCATGAAATTCTGCATGTAGAAATATTGGCTATACTGGACGAATTAACCTAATCTTCATATCTTTCTGTACTACTACTGTTTTTGCTTATTAAAGTAGCTTTCATTTTGTCTTTTACTTAGACTGTAGTAATTGTGAGAATAATATATCAGATTAAGGAATAACCAATTAGAAAATACGTTAACACTATTTATCTCTTGTTCAATAATGACAGCAGATGCAGAAAAGAATGGAAAGATTCAGCCCTTTACTAAGAACAGTACTTATCTCACCCCACTGCCTTTAATAAATGCACTTAAGTGTGAAATCCTGTTAGAGTTTTAACTTTAAACACAGGATGCATTTTCTTGTCTCCATGATGTTTTTTAACCTAATGCAAAATCTACAAGCATTCTTTCGTCATTCGTAATGGGAATCAACGTTACCATAAGTAGTTTTTTCTTTATTTTAGATATATTTGTGATCTTGAGATGATCGAGATGGAAGTGTGTGTTTGTATAAACACACACAGGTATATAAATTTTTTTCTAATAACATCAAACAGTATAAAATCAATGCTGTAGTTAAATATAATGATAAAATACTTGGAAATGGAACACTAACTTTCTCACCCATGTTTTTTCGTGTGCCAGCATATAGTTGGCCACATATTTCAAGCTGTATTATTTTGTCTAGTTTTTTAATCAGGGTTCTTCACAAAGGAAGGGGGGTTTGCCCTTCAACAGATTTTAATTGGTATTGAGAGATTTCCATTTTGTTTAATTGTTCATTGTGTTAAACTACTGTATTACAATCTTCTTTGGAATAATAATATATTACTGTGGTTACCCTCTTAAGAAGCAGAGATTTGTTAGGCCATTGGTGGCTTTCAGCTGACTACAGATTCATGAAAGTCAACCACTAGCATGAAAATTAGTTCAGTTCACCTTTTCGCAGAACAGCATTCAATATTTTTAAAACAAGCCAAATATTTTATTTAAAAGATTACATCTATAAGGAGTACTGTGAAATATATTGTTACAGAGATTGAATAAGTCTTGTCAGTTGTCAATCAAGTGCAACAAGACTGAGAGTTTGTTTGCATGTTATTTATTTGAACTAAATCCCTAACAAGCCTCGTCTAGGCTAATTGGACTTAGCATTTATGTTGCTAAATGAGAAGCGTTTTGGCTGCAGTATAGGGTGGTAAGACCTACCCAGTGGAATAAACAACTAACATCTGTTATCCTGTCCTGCTCCAGCTTGGCTTTTACCACTTAAGTACCTCAGCCCTAGAGTCAAGGTTATGGAATATGTGGTTCTCTGGCTATGCTGCATATATGTGAAAGGAAAGAAATAACACAACATGAGTAAAGACCAGCCAACCAGAAGATATTTAGTGCAGCTGGTCCACTTCGCTTTAACCTCTACAAGCCCTACAAATATCAAAACAGAAGCCAAGAAAAGGGTGTATGTTTTATAGCAGTTGTCAACACAGCAATTCAAGTGAGCTTACAGCGGTCACCATTAAAACAGATTTGACATTTAACCAACTTTAATACGCGTTGGTGTCTGAGACACCTTGGTATTTCTTCAATCTCTGTGTAGAAATAATTGCGGAATCCCAGAGAGGCTCTAGCTAAACAGGGTACAACAGAAACTACTGTTACAGTTTTGTATGATAATTTTTGCCTGTCATGGTGAAAATAGCAATGTGTACA
Source organism: Pampusana beccarii (assembly GCA_013399365.1). Classification (NCBI taxonomy): domain Eukaryota; kingdom Metazoa; phylum Chordata; class Aves; order Columbiformes; family Columbidae; genus Pampusana; species Pampusana beccarii. Next base: position 359,892 of record VWYH01004008.1, read on the forward strand.
GTAAAAATTGAATTACGTTGCCTTTAAAAAAATTCCTTGTTTTTAATGTGGTTTGACTTCCCTTTCCTGCTGGATTTGATCTTTTGATGGACTAGAGAATTCGACCAACTACTATGCAATATAATTACTGATAATGTATACTGTTTCATTCTTCTGGAAATATGAACCAGCCAAGCATCTCATATGATCAAGCAGAAATACTTTTAGGATGCAACTGTGATTGTTTCTTCTGTTTGTGAAACAGGTGTTGACCTCCAACCTGGCCAAATGGCAACAGGAGAAGGAAGATTTGGAAGGAAAATTGAAGTTGAGAGAACATCTGTCTCAAAATGCTAGCAAGAGTGAAGCCACCCCAGCTCCTTCAAAGAACGTTGATTTAGAGATGAAACAGCTGCAGTGCAAACTGAAGGTGACAGAACAGATTATCTAGTGCTGAGGATAATTCATATGAACAGTATTTCGTAACTGGGTCAAGCAGATATATGTATACTCACATATGCATATAATTTCTATATTTTAGCCAATTATTAGCAACTTAGGTGTTAGATAACCTTTGATGTTAAGCAAAAAAGTAGTCAAAACCAGGAGAGTTAAAAGTTACAATTAAAACAATTTTGGCAGATCTAGTAGGCCAGGCAGGGGGCTTGCTGGGTTTTCACACAATGATCACATGCATCTTGTTGGGAAGTGCTGTAGAGTTACTTCATTAAGAATTGTGTTGATGCCTGCCTTCCTTTAAGAAGGAGGTAAGCAATAGTTGTCTGTGGAAGGGGACCGTAGAATTTGGGCTGATGGGGCAGCTCATGCAGTGTAACAGTGTTGTGTTACTTATATGTCACTACTATTCTTGTCTTCAAAGAGACATCATTCTTGTATTTTTGTAGATTAGCTTTTAGGAAGATACTAGTTTATCGATGATTTCATTTTCAGTCTCCAGTGATTCTGTTGTATGTGGATGATGTAGATGCTGGACTGTCTTGATCTGAGAGCTTTCTCAGCAGGTAGCCTGGCTCGAACATGTTAATTCTTCCTCTGTTCTCACTGGAGAAAATATATGTGTAACAAAATGTCTTACAGTTGCTTTTTTTTTTTCCCCCCATCATTTTGTGTTTAATATTTGAGGAAAGAGAAAAAGTCAGAATCGTGCAGCTTCTTGCTGCTAGAAGAGGAGGCACACTAGCAAGCCAGCTGCCAAAAGATCAGCTGGAAGAGAAGGCCATATTACATGGGCAATGTAACTGGCTCTGGCTCTGAGCACTGGATTAGCTGTGCTAGCACACGAGATGTGAGTAGTGCTCACACCTCTTAGCTGTTCATGGTTATCATGGTATTACAGATCTTGGCTATGTCACACTGGACATATAACGTCTAAATTAAAGGATTAGTAAAGGTAGGTCACATTGATACAGAGATAAGGACAGCAGAGTAGCCATGAAAAGGCACGTAACGTCATCTAATTCGTTAACTAATTATGAGAAAGACATCTTGAAAATAAACATGCTGACTTCTTGAGTGTTGTTTTTAGATTTGGGTTTAGATTTGGTGCTTCTATTGCTGGTGAGTAGTAATTTCTGTAAAGTAGGGTTGTTCCTTTTAGATGAATGACCTCATTATCCAGAACCTGGTAGTCAATTGCTCCATGAAAGTAAGAAAAATGAAAAATGAGAGGTTTGGTGTTTGGGGTTTTTTGTTTGGCTGGTTGGTTTGTTTGCTTGTTTGTGGTTTTGGTTTTGTTTTGTTTGGGTTCTTTGTTGTTGTTGTTCGTTTGTTTGTAAAATACTGTAAGAGTAACACTCATGCCAAAAGCCTACTTTATTTGTCTGCCAGATGTGAACTCTAAAATATTTTGGTAAAAATCTAAGCTTTTTTGCTTCTGCAGCAGAGGAAACATTTAGCAAGTATCTATGAATCTGATGTGAAAAATACTAACATGACTTTTAATTCCTTCTTAAAGATATATTATATTTTTAATGTTAAAAAAAAGTATGTACAAGTACATTTAGATTAAACATAGTATTTGACCCCAAATCCAGATTAATAGAGTAAAATCACTGGTTGCTGAATTGGAAGAGAGTTTTGGCTGTAAGGGCCTCAAAAGCTACTTAAATCAAGTTACTGAAAGCCTTAGCCTTATTTTGACCTAATAATTTTTCAAGAATATGTCCTGCAAGTCATGTTTTGCAGAAGAAACTGACAGAAGTTGTCAACTATTGTTCTAGACTGTCTAGCATACTTTAAAAGGAGATACAAAGTTATTCTCCCAGATGTCTGAATGTGGAAGCAGCAAAAGTTTTCCTTGTAGCTCAAAATCTCGAAGTACCTGTTTTTTGCTTTTGTTTTGTGGTTTTTTTTCAGAACTATCTTTGCAGTGTTTGTTTATGTTGTGTGTGATTACTCCTTGTATCTTTGTCAATAGGAAGAAGTGAGTTAGATGTGGGTAGTGAGTTTGGAAGCAAAATACCATAAGCACATGTCTTTGCCTCTGAGCATGTGCAGAGGCCCACCTAAGTACTCTAATTCATATCTGGAATGTAAACCATGTAGCTGGGTGCTGTGCTTCACAGTAATGAAGTTCAAGCTCAACAAACAGGTCTCGGGAAACTCAGGAATATTCTGCTAGCGTACATAATTTTAACAATTTTCTGGTTATACCTCACATTATAATAATAGTAAATAGACTAGACAAGTTATTAAGGACAATATTTTACATCTAACTATGCTCACAAGAATATATACTCTCCTTGAGGTGCGCAGGGTTATGTACAGTACTCCTATTAATGTTAATAGGCGTTACAAGTCTGCACTGAGCAGAGAAATTCTCCTAAAGTGTCTTTGTTTACAGCATTTCTGATCTGTTCACTTATTGTTTGTATGGGATGAGTGAAAAGCCTTAGTACATTGGCTGAACCTGAAGGCATATATGCACACATATATGTTGTGCATACACTTAACACATATGTATCTTTTGGCAACACCTTTTGGAGTTATGAAATCTACGTATGTGGTATGTTTGAGCTGCCGTTTTCAGCAGTGGCATTCAATGCATATGCTGAGATTGCTAAAAATGCTACTTAGTTAAACTTCATATTTTCATTTCTGTAGAGTGATTAAGTTGTTCTGTATCTAAATCTTGGGTAGATTATCTGTGTGTGTGTATGAATTGATGCTTTTTTCACTTCTTACTCTGTACAATGAGGAAAGGCCAACAACTGTATAATTCTTCTTCACTGGAATTACACATGCCTGAAATTTAGGATTGTACCGTTTTGTTACTGAAATGTAGGATTTCTGTTAGTATGGCCAAATGGAATTGTCTTTGTCTTGTTCTTTGAGTTCCAAGGGACACTAAAACAGCTGGTCTTGTAGATTGTGTTGTATTTCTAATCACACAAGATGAAAACCATTATTGGAAATTGTTGCTATGTAGATGTAGGCCCCTTGTGCTGTAGAACTACACCATTCATGGATGTAGTTCAAAGAAAGATACGATTTTATTTCTCTTCTGTTACATTTTCAGCTGACTGTGCTATGCTACCTGATAGGTACCTGATAGGTACACTTAGTTTTCAGGTATCTTAGGGAGCATTAATCATACATTATTAGTGCAATGGAAGAGTACTGATTTTGATCATATTTTCCAAATAATGTACTTTGGTGTAGGTGTAGCTAGAAAATAAGAACGGTTCTTTCGTAACAATTAATGTTTAAAAACATTCATAAAATATGTGGAAGTTTACACAGCCTATTATTTCAAAAAAATTAACTGTTGACTACAATAACATTCAGTCTACTTTATTTATACTTTAATCTTTTTCAATATAGAACTCGAATAATGAAATCACTAAGCAATCTGCCACCATTAAGTCACTAAAAAACGAAGTCCAGGAAAAAGAAGAACGGATTCGGGAACTGCAAGCGAAGTATGTTTAGTCTTCTATCCATTGTGTTTGGTGCCACCCAGTGGCAGCTGTATAATTGTTCCAACATCAACCATTCTTAAATCGATTATTAAGAGAATGTTTTATTCTTCTTTTTGTTGCAACCTTGCAGAATGTTACAGGATGTTTTTAGCAACTGGAGCATTACATGCCAGAACTATGTTTTGTTTAAACTAGTGAGTGGTTAGCTTGGTGCAATATCTGTGTTGCAGTAAGAATACCCAGACTCTAGAGTAGACTGTTTTATCCTTGATGTAATTCTAAATGAATTCCTCAGCACTGTTAAGCACAGTCTTTCAAATAAAGTAATTCTTTGCCTAGGGGCTAAGAGACATGTCAAGGTTCAGATGCTTAAATGAGATTAAATATCCAGTCTTATATTCATAAAAAGTTCAAAAGGACAGTTGTATTTGTTTCTATTTGAATTGATTAAAGTTTCTTACTCATTTTGAAATTCACATGTATTGTTGTGAAGTATGCAGCTGACATTTTCATTCTACCTACTGTAACTGGTATAATACTGTTCTTCAGTTATATTACTATATAAACATACCCTATTAGTATATCTGTGAATTTCTTGCATGTCCCAGAGTTTAACTCCTCTAACCAGTCTAATTTTTTATTTGTAAATAGAATGCAGTTTACTTACCTCAAATCAGTTAATTTCAAAAATAGAGAATTCTTAAAGTTGTTAAATTTTGTACTATGTGTGTTTTCTTTTCCAAAATGAAATTGAATTTTTCCACTATAAGACTTAAGTTTAGGAGAGAGTTAGTGGTTATTGTGCTTCCTTTACAAAACATATAGTGTTTTTTCATAAACTGTAAGACATAATCACCAAAATAACTAAGTATAAATGTGAAATAGATGAAAGAAATTTTAAGTTGCACTATTTTCCTGTTCTTTTTAATGAGGTATTGACATGGTATCAGCGATGCTTTATTCCTGAACTTATTACCATCATACATTTTGCTTTTATTTAAAAAAAAAAATCTAGAAGTCTGATGATACTCATGTTTATGAGTATGTTTATATTTAAAATATAGGCATAATTCCTCATTCAACAGAGATTACATTGTAGTACATGGGAGTTTCTTTTTTTTATAAGTTTCTGAAAAATGCTAATGTTATTTCTAGGTTTTGCCATGTTTAAGAATTACCTGACATACGATAGAGATAGAGGTTTTCATATGGAGTTCTGTGTAGTAGTCAGTTGTAGAAAAGGAGACTTCCCCCTTTCACTTTCTTTTAAAAATGGTTTTGTACAAAATACTGTTTGAATGTTACCTGCTTCAGGCTTTCAGCAGGTTTTTTGCCTTTTTTGATAAAAGCTCAAGTAGAATTTTTATGATTTCAGATCAAACAAGTTAGAGCATAAACCACAGCAAAAAGCAAATAAATTGCATATTTAGAAGTAGGTCTTTTTAATAAGAGACTTGAAACTGGTTTTAATGGTTGAGAATAGGGTGGATTTCAAGTGTTGCATCAGCTTTTATTTTTAGAAATGTTTGAAAATTTCAGGAATGATAGTTTGTCTACTGCATTTATACTTCTAGTGTTTAAAATAGTTGTATATTAACAATATTTTCCAGCAGTGACATGGCTTGTAACTTCTTCCTTTCTAGGATTTCTCGATTGGAGAGGGACCTTAATATGAAAAGACATTTGATAGAAGACTTAAGGTCTCGTGTAAAAGCAAATCAAGAAAATGAGAAGACCTCTAATGAGACATTAGAAAGTCTTGAGAGAAAGGTACTTCTTTCTTGCCAGCAGAAGGCATTTCAACATGCTATACATACTAAATCAATATATTGCTTTAAGCAAACAACATACAGTTAATTTAAGGGTGTAATTCCCTCCACTATAATTTGTATGAAATCAGTATATGGTAATAGCTTGGATAGATTCAGCACAATTTAATGTATGTTCATGAGAAGAGTAATTAAATATTAAAGTGTTCAGAACACTGGGTTGCAAGGATGTGCCATAAGTAGTGAGATTTAGTTTTATGCACTGCAAGTTCATAAAATACAGTAGACTTGAAACAAGGCTGATTTTACGTGACATATGCGAATGAAGTTCCTGCACCTCTACTAGCTATAGGAATTAAGAGCTTTACTATGTTAATCTGTTGTCTGCTGCAACATATGAATGATTCACAGTTCTTCGCTTAATGTAATTCTGTTTCTGTAGGTAGAACTTAATTTCTGTAGCAAATTATTTTCTGCTGCAAAATTTTAGGATGATTTCATTGAAGCTAGAACTTTTATGTTTTGACATCTTTCTATATTATACAACCAATGTATTGCACTTTGTCCTTTAATTTCAGAAAAAAAGTTTATGGTTTTTGGTTGTTTGTGAGGTTATGCAGCATATGACCCCAAAGTAGATATAAACAATTTACCGATTTGCTTTTGTTTTCCTAGAATGTGGGTGCTCTCTGAATACCACAGGCACTGTCTCTGCTTGCAGTCACATAGCACTTTCAGCTCTAGAGCGAGCTGCATTTTTTCTCCCTGACAAAGATAAGGTGGTGTTAAGAAATCTGCGGACAGGGAGTGGGAGCATAAGTGAATAAGAGAGCTAAAGTATGAAATGAGAGAAATACCTGGTTCTGGTTTTAGACAAAAGATTTAGAATGGAACAATGTAACTTAATACTGGTCTTTGGGTATTTTAAGTGCTGCATTTCTCAGATTCCAGAGAATCAAATTCCATACGTTAATTTGATTATTCCACGTGCAAAAGCAACCTGATAAATTTTACATTATCTTCAGCAGAAGATCAAAGAAATGCCCTGTTATGCGACATTGTCAGGAAAACTTTGTGATTAATACTGTCAGGAGAGCTGAATGATTTTCTAGGAGCACCGGTCTATTTCATTTTATACAAAACCAGTGTTTGCATTATATGGCAAAATTATAATAATTATCTAAGAGGCTTTACAGACTATTAGGTTGTAGACAGTTATCATTTTCTCAGCTGAGTTTTAATGAGTGTTTTTGCCTCTGATAGAAGAAATGCTTGGAAGTTGTGGTTTGCTCCCTTTTGCATGCACTGTAACAGTAAAATATAAACAAACAGCTCTGCAAATGGAGAGCTTTTATTTATACTTAATACAAGTCGAGACTTTATGTAACAAGATTGTGTGCAAACTGATCTCTACTGGATCAGCAGTAGAGATTTATAGAAGCCTGTAATTTCAGAAAAAAAGTACTTTAATAGAATTATTTATATACTACATGAATGTTTATGCAATTTGGTGAGCTTAGTTTTGGTTTTATTTTCGTTTTTAAGTTTTATGTCTTAGTAGTCAATTGCTCTTGGCCTTTTGTTATTTCAGGTAAAGGCACTGGCTGAAGACTGTTCAAACAAAAAAACTTCAATTGACTCACTGAAACAGAGACTTAATGTAGCTACGAAAGAGAAGTCTCAGTATGAGCAGATGTATCTCAAGGCTAAAGATGAGTTGGAGAAAAAGGTATATTAGAGATGTGATGGCTCCACTGCGGAACCTTTTCATACCTCACTTTCAAGTGAAAAGTTACAAGGTTCTTAGCTTAGACTTTTTAAAAACAGAAAGGGAAAAAAGAGCATAATAATGGTAATGTGTTTCTCTGATTTAATTCAGTCATATCACTGAAATTTAGATGCTGAGACATGGGCGTAATGGCTGAAAATGAAATAACTTTTTCCTGTGAAACGACATTGTATGTGTTGCAAATAGAACATTCTGTGATGTTAACCATTGTGTGAGAGGCTGGTTTGTTTGTGATCTACCATACCTACTTATGAGCTTTTAATATGTCACTGCTGTTTCTCTGTGGATGTGTTTCAGGATCTCAGGCTTACCAATCTAGAGAGCAAAATGGTTGAGACTGAATCTGCCATGACTGAACTTGAGACAACTGCATCTCAGCAGCTACATGGTTTGGCAAAACAGAGCGGACAGGCTTTGGAAACTGTACAGAAGAAGCTGCTGCTCGCCAATGACAAAGTAAAAGAGTTCATGACATTTGTGAAGGTTAGAGTTTTGATTTTCTTTTGAGTGTTCAGCTGAATAAAGGTATTCTTCAGTGAAACCAAAATGTAAAATATTAGATGAAGCTAATCTTCGGTGCATTGCCTGTTCTGGAACAATCTTTGAAGTTCCTTCACTGGCCTGGTGTCAGCTCTGACCTTAGTTGTGTGTATAGCAAATTACTCTGCAGAAAAGAAATTCCCAACTTATTTAATAAAATAATTAATATCTTTTGATTAGCGTAAATTACTTAATTTTCCACGTGCATTGCTTTTTATTGCAGAAATATTAAATAAGAAAGCCTCCATATTGCAAAATTGAAGCAGTTTTAAAAGCAGTATCTAAAACATTATTTTCTTATTTAAGTGTTTAACAATCTGCTGCAGTGCATCATGCAATAATGCTGTGTCTGTGGTGTTATATTATACAGTTGCTCATCATACTAAAGTGTGAAGTTCTGCAGAACGGACTAATCTGCGTTTTGTAACTTAATAATTGAAATATGAATATTTTTATTTTTCTGAAATATCCGTTACGTAACTAAGAATTAGAATGCCAATTCAGTACATATCTATCTTGAATTTGGTGTATATCTATTATATACCTGTTTCCAGACAAGGTTATATCTTACTAACCCATGAAACAGATCCACTTGTCTACTGCTCATTTCTTTAGAGGTGAGCTGCTTTCAGGTATGTTTGAGCCAGTCTGATAGCATCCAAAGTAAAGACCAGTGGTATTCTGATTAACAATGTTGAATGAACATTAAAATCCTAAATTCAAAGAAGTTATAAGCAAAAATATCTAAGGTGAAAACGAGGATTGACTTTCATGAAAAAAAAATATGGCTGTTATTTTAAAAATGAGATACTTCTTAAGTTTGTGATTAAAATAAAGGGTATCTTCTTTTTGCCTTGTTTCTTTACCATTGGGAAAGTGGCATAAAACTGATCACTGTGCCCTGTGATTTGGAAGTATCTTGCCTATTCTTGCACAAACTGTTATTTTTCTTGGGGGAAAACGTGATTTCTTCTAATACAGAGAGCTTCCTCTAAGATGAAAAAATGACTCTTCTTTCCACAGCTGCGTGCTTATTTTTGGCTAAGTATGGGAAGTTCTAGATTAATCTAGTGTATTATCTGTTTTTTGTTAATGAAATACTCCTATGTCATTAATGACAGAGAGACTCAATTGAATCTCCAGGCTGCTATGAATTTTGGAATTACTTAATTGAATAAACTGCAGCAACAATTATAGACAAAGGAGATAAACAAGTGTTTGTACTGTCGATACTTTACATACTTCTATAATAAAAAGTTTGTCAAAAGTTATAAAACGAGAAAGCAAAAGATCTGTTCTCAGAAGTAGTGGTAATGAGGAAAATCACCTATTAGCAACTATTATACATCTTTCATTGTTGAGTAAGATCACTGCTTCTCTGTTACTTACCATGAATATTCATTAGCGTCTACACAGTTGTACTGTATGTGTAAAGAATGGTAATATGTAGTTTCTCTATAAATAATACTAATATTTAGCTATTAAAGCTAAATATGTGGTTTCTCCCCTGGATAAAAGAATATGTATGCATATTTCAAGTAACATTTTTTGCTGACTACTGTTGCTCTGCAGAAAGACTTTTTCAAAATAAAGATGCTGTCTATGAGTCAAATATTGATGAACAGGGAGTTCCTCAGTAGACTGCTTTATTTAGTTAAGTAATAAATATTTATGAGAAAAAGTTATCTGAAAACATACTTCATTTGCAGTATGCCACTGTACAAAATATAGTTGAAAATCCTTGGCGTTTCATTGGAATTTTGTAGTATATCAGGTAAATCCTGTTAAAATACCTGTTATGTGTCTAATGCTATAACTTGCGTAGGAAGATGAAGGTGACATAATAAGCAGTAGCAGTACTCTTTCCTGGCCCACTTCTTCCTTGGAGGTTTGGTCAGCCTCACCTCTATTTTCTCCTTCCAGGTGGCTTCAGGTTTCAGTAGTTCAAATGAGGGTTTTTTTGTATAGAGAACAAGTTTAATCAAGTTTAAACTGTCTCTTGCTTAACCTGTTTAATGTATTTGTATGACCCTCTTCCATTTCTCTGCCATTCCAATCACATCACAAGCCTGACTTGTTTTCCTGGGTGGAGCTGTGATTCTCATTAATCAATTAAATGCAGTTACTTTTTTTCTATTTGTTCCATGTCATTCATGACGTTACGTAGTAACATACAGCAGTTAAAACATTTTAGTGTTGCTAATTAATAGCTGCAGCTAATAAAAGGACAACAGAGAAACTTCAGAGAAGAGAGTGTGGCAAGACACTGTTACCTGCCTTTATTGATAACTCACAACCACAGGATCTTGAATCCATTTGGATCAAGATACTGAGTTACAAAACCTGGTGGACGAGTTTCTGGTAAGAGTCTGATATACACCACTGGATCAAATTAAAGGATATGATGAGTTACTGGATAAGCATGTGCTTGTAATGCACAGTAAAGCATTGCATTGCTATGGGGAGCCCAGTTTGGGACACTTAGGCAACTAACTGAAACTGCTAGATTGTAAAATGTAGTAATAGTTTCTAAAAATTATGGAAAAAAATCATTACAAACAAAAGTTGCTGTATCCAGTATGTTCTAAGTCATTTGACTTGTTTTTAAATGTTGGAGTGTGTTACGGGGATCAAGTGTTATGTCCTAAATTACGTTCAATGGGAACCAACAGGGCACCTAAAATACATTGATTCAGAGCAGCGCATTTCTCCAAAGCTGTTGTGGGAAAGATATAGGCTAGTAAAAGAATGTGAATAGAAATTGTGCACTGTAACAGTTTATTAAATAACCAGAAAAATACAATTCCATAATTACAGAGTAACTTCTTATAAGTTTCTATTTCAGCTTGATAGGAAAGAGAACACAATATTTAGAAATAAAAGGGCAATATAAAGGAAGTGGAAAATTGATTATAGATAATAACCTGAAAATATGAGCAGCAATAGATTATGGAGGACAGAGAAGAGGCTAAAGATACCAAGATTAAATCTGTGTGTAGCAAGGCCAAGAACAATAGTGAATGGGTAGGATTTTAAAATGTACTAGTAATAAGATAGCTATTACAGGGTGGATATGACCCCGTATTAGAGAAGACAACTCTGTAACTGTGTGAAGATAGAAGTCTTGTATGAATATGTCTGGTTTGTATCTGGAAGGAAGTAGGCTGGTATTAAATGAAGATGATGGAACATCCCTAGTCTATTAGTAGCCAATGGAGGATTTTAAACAATATCTAAAAAGAAGTGAAATTTTTAAATTGAGAACTTCTATAGCTTACAACTTTATAGAACTGGTTAAGGAATTTTACTCTTGCTGATCCTCATTTTGAATAAGTATTTAAAGTAAGTGTATATATACTATAACACTACAATGAGTATTAGAGTAGTCTAAAAGAATGATAATATTGAGTTGATATGGAGAAAAGGCAGTCAGGATAGGTATTTTAAAATCAGTTAGTCTGACCTCATTTCTGGCTAAAATAATGAAAATCTGACTTGAAACTCAATTATTGAAGTATTAGGTTGGTGCAAAAGGAATTGCAGTTTTTCCATTGTTTGAATTTACTGTTTGATATTGGAATACATTCTTAAATAAATGTGGTTATGTTATACATCATTTCAATGCACTTTTCTCACCTTTTTTTTTTTTTTTTTTNATGGTTGTTTGGTATTTGAAGCAAATTGGAAAGGTGAAAAAGCTCAAGAAGTGGGTCCCTCATGAGCTGACCAAAAAAAAAAATCGTGGTTTTGCAGTGTCGTTTTCTCTTATTCTACACAACAACAATGAACTGTTTCTCAATTGGACTGTGATGTGTGACAAAAGATGGATTTTATACAACAACCGACAACGACCAGCTCAATGGTTGGACAGAGAAGAACCTCCAAAGCACTTCCCAGAGTCCAACTTACACCAAAAATGTCATGGTCACTGTTTGGTGGTCTGCTGCCAGTCTGATCCACTACAGCTTCTGAATCCAGCAAAACCATTACGTCTGAGAAGTAAGCTCAGCGAATTGATGAGAAGCACCAAAAACTGCAATGCCTGCAGCCGGCATTGGTCAACAGAAAAGGCCCAATTCTTCTCCATGACAACACCCAACCGCATGTCGCACAACCAACACTTCAAAAGTTGAACAAACTGGGCTACAAAATTTTGCCTCATCCACCATATTCATCTGACCTCTTGCCAACTGACTACCACTTCAAGCATCTTGACAACTTTTTGCAGGGAAAATGCTTCCACAACCAGCAAGATGCATAAAATGCTTTCCAAGAGTTCATCGAATCCTGAAGCATGGACTTTTATGCTACGGGAATAAATAACCTTGTTGGCAAAAATATGTTGGTTGTAGTGCTTCCTATTTTGATTAATAAAGATGTGTTTGAGCCTAGTTATAATGATTTAAAATTCATGGTCAATTTGTGGCAATTACTTTTGCACCAACCTAATATTAAACCATAGGAGTAAAGTTAAATTTCTTAGAATGGCTTTATGGAAGAGAAGTTCCGCTGAATAAATCTGATTTTTTTTTCTAGAAAGCAGTGCAAATCAGTTGATAAAGGTTTTTATTCATTTTAGTATACTGTTTTTTAAGATATCTGACCTAACACTGAGACTTTCAGATAAAAATGTAGGCTATGCAGTATCAATAATATGTTAAATGGATTAAAAATGGCCTGTGCCGTTGATCTGAAAAGTAATTAGTGAAATTTCATTTTCACAGAATTAGATATCAAATCCTGATGAAATTTATCAATGGCATTTATGAAGACCGATAAGTAGTAATGAAGTAAGCCTGTAAATATAATGTAAGCTAGGCCAAATAAAACATTTTTATTACAGAAAAACACAAACTACCTGTAAGAGAGACCAGGTGGCTCTGAGAGTATTTTAGATGCCTTTTATAAAAGTACATGTTTTCATCTCATCCAGCTTCCATCAGCACCAGAAATTATCTTTAAACCATGCATCCAGTTTCTATAATTTACCATTGTTCAGTATTTTCTATAACATGTATTGCATGTATCAGATCATCAGGTAGATCTTGCAAGTTACATGCAGCACAGCAAACAGAGAAAAATGTTCTTTGTTGTGCTTGTAGTACCTATGACAACACACGCAGAAAAGGGCCATTGGATAGACTTAAAAAACTATGAGACTACTTGACGTTTATCGAAAATAGGGTAGAGCATGCTAATTTGCTATGAATCTGTCCAAAAAGCTGCCTGATTCTGCAGGTGAAGCAGTGGAACAGGCTGCCCAGGGAAGTGGTGGAGTCGCCATCCCTGGAGGTGTTTAAGAGGCATTTAGATGAGGTTCTTAGGGACATGGTTTAGTGCTAGAGTTAGGTTAGGTTATGGTTGGACTCAATGATCCTGAGGGTCTCTTGCAGCCGGAATGATTCTATGGTTCTACAAATTCTGTTTTTCTGTATTTCTGTACTTTTTTTTTTTTAGCTGACCTAGACTTTGACCATGTATTGCTGTTACAGACCCTTGTAAGCTCAAGACTCAGCAGTGTTGTCTGTCCCATTCAACCTGTACCTCAGCCGAACTGATTTTTATAAGGTAATTTGCAGTGATGGCATCTGCCTGAGCCCGAAAATATTAGAACTTTTCTGACCTTGAGGAAGACGTTTTGAAATTTTGATAAAGAACCTATATTCAGCTGCCGTTGTAGTGAGTAGGTGATGGCGGCTGAATGCTTCAAAGTCAGCTGAGTGCATTTCTCACTTGTATAATGCCTCTGTGATTTGGGACTTGTGTGCCCTCCACAGAGGATACCCACTGAAGCACAGTTCACATCTGGTCTGTTCTGGCATTGTTCTTGATAGGTCTTCAGTACAACCATCTGATAGAGCCGACTGCCAAAATCAAGACCCCTGGCAGTTTACTTGGCAAGCTTAATGGATCTACTTGGGGATCCAACACTCACTCTCTTAAGACATCTGCCCTCATTCCTGCTACTTAGAGCAGGGCTTAAGCTAGGTGTATTTCCCCCTAGCTCTGTTGTTTGACATACAGCTATGTGCAGCCATGCATGTCAGAGGCTGTATTCCACTTCTGCTTGGCCAAGTGATGTTCTGCCAGTCATTTGCCATTCAGTCAGCTTATTTTATATCCCAATATCTGTCAGTCTCTCTTACCTTTCTGCAGTTTACCTTGAATCCTGGCATCAATTTTGCCGTGGCATATTTTCTCACTGCTGTCTTGGGCTGTAGTTTAGTAAGTAGTTTCAGATAAATTAGCACTTCTGTTAAGAAGTTCCACCTCTGAGTGACCCTCACCACTCATTTCTGCCCCTATGAAACTTCCTCCCTCCTCCATTTATGAAATGTTATTGTAAATATTATATGGGTCAATTGTGAGCTAGTTCATTCTGAAAACCCAGAGCACCAGCTTTTGTGTACCACAGAGGGTCACAGCAGGGACAGGTTTACGTGATTGCACGATAGAGATGCTGGGACTCCTCTTTAGTGGCAGTGCTAATTGAAAATGTCACGTGAAACTTCCTCCTCTTACAAATAAGTCTAATTAATAACTTGCTACTTTCATGTTAAAAATTCCTGTCATTTCACAAATTCCTGGTATTTACCATCGTTGTCTTTTTCTCTTGAGCTGTTCTGTGTTGGGGAAGATAGAGCATTGCTAGGAAACTGTTCTTCTCAGGATGGCCATATGCAGGTGATGCCCTGTCCGCTCTTCATCTTAAAAAAAAAAATACAGATAATTAGTATTTGGACTGGGAGCCTCAAATATTTGGGAAATACTGTGTTAGTTTTATCAGCTTCTTTCCTACAAGAGAGCAACACAAATAGACTGCTACTGCCTGTACCTGCAGCTACGAAGTCAGTTCTTTGGGCAGAAGTAGATCCTTGCGGGGAACTCTCAGAATTCTGCAGTTAGGAGATTGGTGAAGTGGTAAGAAATATTCTTCATAGGACATTTCTGTTGGTGAATGTATTCTTAAACCCTGTAGATTCAGTTTCCTTGGCAGTACTACTGCTCTAACTTCTTCCAGGCCCAGGGTGTACAGAACATGCTTTTTATGTGGGTACCCAGTTTAGATGTGGGATGCCATTTGAATGATCGTTTGTTCCTTCATCTAAAAGTGCTAAGCATAATAAACAGTTGTAAAAATTTATAATTGGCAAAAATCGACTATCTCTTTTTTAAAAATAGAACTATATTTTGCTGTGCAGATGAAAATTCATTTATTTTGAAATTTTAGACAATTGTCTATGAACCATGCTAATTCGGAAGTGTTACATGACCAAACAAAGGTTTCTTCAGTAGGTCACTGGGACATGTATGAAAACCAGCAGATAGTGTCACTTACATAAATCAGCCCTGTCCATTTTGCTTTGAAAGTGGACACCTTTAATATGACTTCAAGTTGCTAGAAAATACTCCCCACTGGGAACACTTAAAAGCCAAAAGGTATGTTTCATTTACTACACTCCAAATTGTCACCACTTTATGTAGAAAAGTATATCTGGAGTGATTATTTTGTATTGTATGCAGTAGATGATGAGTCTGCCAATCTCTGTACTGTCAGAATCGACATAATATTTGGTTGCAAGGATGTGTTCCAGTGTGAGGAGAATCAGTATTCTTGTCTGCAGAATATGCACCTTTAAGAGGAGATGTCCTATATGCAAAGCAAAATTTATGTAACTGAAAAAAACTCACCATTAAAAAAAATCAGGCATTTATTGCTTCTTTTTCACTGTGCGTGCAGCTTTAGCAAAAAGGGAGAAATACAGCTTTTATTATGAAATACCAACCTTTCTTGTTTCTGAGAAGAAATTGGTGATAAATTAAGCTAATCTCCATCAGGATTACTCTGCATCTGGGATTTAGGCAAATTGAATCAGAGGCCTGAATAGTGACAGTGAATATCTATTAGAGTGTAAACAGAATAACAGGCCCTGTGAATTTTAATAAATGAAGTGAATGGCTGAACTCTTATAGTTTACAGAAGGCATATGGTTATTGATGCATACAATATGCCAGGAGCAGCATATAATGTAGATGTCTTAATGGATAAAATCTTGATTACTAAAAATGGAGAACAAATATAAAGATTTTGAAAAGCTTTTCCTTGCTCTTCTTTTTCTTTGCTTTTCAGACTTAGAAGGATAGCACTTCACTTTGGTTTTTGACTATGATAGGTAAAAATGGCAGCTGATATAGCTTAAAATAGGTTGATTTTTTTTATATCCCCCTCTATATTGTGGGTTTAGAGGGTTTAGAGGAGTTCATTTAAATGATTGAACCTATGTAACCAGATTGCAAGGTATCTCAGGCTTCTGTACTGTGCATATATGTCTCATGCAAAGTTTAGATGCATGTGTGACTCACACAGGCAATTTTGTTGATATTAGTGCTACTTTCATTTTTCTTACACTGCCTGGGAACCATTCTCATAGATGATGACTCTCTAATAGTGGATACTGTTTGAACAGATCCAACAAACTAGAGCTGAACATGAAACTATATTACAAACTTGGAAATAACTTCCTTTTCTGACTCATTTAAAAAAAATCAAATTTTTGAGAGGATGAGAAACTTCAACAGGCTCAGCTGGAAGCTACTTGGAGACTCTGCAATGCACTCTCAGGAGGGGTGTAGATCCACCTGTGATTCCTTTAAATGGCTTGGAGACACTGCTTTTTAAAGCTGATACTCAGACCTGTGCCTAATCTGGAGATTGTTAAGAAGATGCCTACTTTAAAGATAATGGCCAGTTTAGGTCTGAAAGGTAGAAATTATATTGACTGGAAAAAAAGTCTTAACTGGAAGACTTGGGGGTTGGACACATGCGTACAAAGTATACCGTAAAGGTTCCAGGCTTGAAGTGATTGGAAAACTTTTTGGTGAAAGGACAGGAAAAGTAGCAAAACTTGAAAAGGAGGAGGAAGATCTCCAGTAATGATCTATTCAAGAGTTCATGTAGAAATAATTATTCAATATAAGTTGATCAGATTATGAGGAAAGCAAGCTGAAGCAGAGAGAACAGAAAGTGCCCATACACAGAGCTCCACAGTAATTTAGAGAGGTGGGATTTGAGGGGATTCCCCAGCGGGCATGCCCAAAGAGCACCAGAGAGGTAGGATGAGCTCTAGGAGGGTGGAATCATAAAAAAAAAAAGTGACAGTATTTTAAGAAAACACAGTTGGTGAGATTTGTGGAATTTTTTTAAAGAGTGTAAGGAGTGCCAGAGCTGACCTCTTGAATTAGATTTCAAACACGTTTGTTTCAGCAGTGCAGTGGTCTTACACAGGGCATCTGATTTATAGTTTTTATGCTTTGCCTGTGTTTCTGCAGAAAGATAGCGTAAGCTCAGACACTGAACTGAGTATCAGGAAATCTTTGTGCTCTGCACACCTTGGTTGCTGACCTGCTGTGTGACCTTTGAGTGTTGCTTCACCTCAGTTTTTCTTGGTCTGCCCTCAATATTCCTTGTTCGCCATGTCCAGGATAACTATGCTGACTTTGTCTGCCCTAACTGTTCAGATAATAAACTCTCCGAGATCCCAGGCATCTCTTACTAAACGTGTGTGAAGCTCTTATCTCTGTCAGTGCCTTTTTTTTTTTTTTCTGTGTGTAAATAACTGTAATATATGATGTTTTAAAGGAATGATGCTTGTTTTGCTAGCACCTGTGTAAATCAGAGGTAATTCTGTTGAAACCAAAGAATTTACTGCGGGGGAAAAGTTAATGTAAATGAGGTAGGGCTTAAATGCTGAAGTAAATAGGACTTTAAATTATTATTATTGCCTATTTCACATAAATATAATTTTAGAAACCAATATATTTTGACAGAAATATTCTGCCTGTCATCCCACAATGATTATACATATTTCAACTCATTCTCTGCTATAAAGAAAACTATTATTTTTTCCCCATTATAAGTCACAAAACATGGTAATTTTGTTGAAAATTTAGCGACAGTACAATGAAAACTATGGAGTGCTTGCTGATACTTAAAAAAAAAAAGCATCAGTCTGAAAATATTCGGGTCTATAGTTTAGGTTTTTGAGTCTTAAAGCTTAATGTACAGGAGAGATTAGATAACTGTAAAGATGTAATATTGTGTATAACCAGGTGTCCCTCATATCAGTAAGTATCTGCTGTATGTTCTATGAATGAGATGCCCAGCTAATGCAATAAGAGGGGTTTACTTCTACCTAAAGCCATGTTACAAAGAATGCTATGAGTAGAAACAGATTTTTTTAAGACAAGATTTCAGGCATAAATGAAAGTGTGATAGCTGAACAATTATCAAGAGAGGATTAGAAAAGACACAGAGAAAAAGCAGCCCAATAATACAAAAAGCTCTAATTTGAAATCACAAAGGGAATTTTAAACCACATAAGCATACTTGTGTATCGTGTATTTCTCTATGGAAGCGTAAACTACATTGTAATTGGCCAGAATAAGTCCATTGCTGCATCTTTATTTCAATATGGTTTGTTTTGAACACAATCTAAAATTAAAAACTGGCTGTGGCTTAAGTCACTTTTCTATTAATTTGTAAATAAATTGAACTTTTAGGACATAGCACAATGTATTCAATTTCCTTTTCTTATAAATGTCAGATATAGGTTGAAATATTTTTAATATTCTTTCCTATGGTTTTCCACACCTGGAGCTGGTTTAGAAAACGCAGTCAAAATAACATTTTCAAATTTGTACTTGAAAATAAATGGTTATAAAGAAATAATTTGTTTTCAATGGTTTTGATTCAAGAAGGAATAGTATTTTGCTAAAGGATATAGGATGAGATTGGTAAAAAAGGTATTTTGGACAAATGTGGAGAAATATGATATTTAAACAGTTGCCAGCCAAGTGCAATTTTTCTCCCTTCTGTCCTGCTAATGGCAAGCAGGAATAACAATTTAAGGCAGTATAGTTGAACAAATTCAAGTCTTACCTGTGAAAGGAATCAGACTGGCAAATTTTATGCAACATAGTTTCTCATTTCTTTCTTTGTGTCTCAATATCCTTCTTCATTACTGGATTTTACCTGGTTTGGGGGTCTGCAGTTCTAAATGCCAGGAAGCTGAGTTTTGTGTCCGAATACTGAAATTCTGAGACCTCTTTTATACTGTGTGACTTAAGGGCTTTGTCAGGAAAGCTGTTTTGGGTTTAGCTTTAGCAGTTGAAAAACAATACTGTGCAAGTCTGTCTACACTTTTCCAGATGTTCTTACTATAATTTGGTTTGGGATATTACCGAATTCACCTTTTCTAGTTCACAGTCTAGTTCACATTGCTCAGAGCTGTGCAAAAGGCAAGATTGGGCTAGGATGCTGGACTGCAAACGGGACATGGCTTTTGCCACAAGGATAGAAGAGGCTGGTGATATTTTAAATGACCTTGTCTCTTAGAACTTCAGTTATGCTCGTGTGTGTTCAGATATGCTCATGTTAATGGATGTGGAAAATCAGTACTGCAGTACCACATTATTTTGTATGTGCATACTGCAATTTCTCCATCTTTATGTAAAATGGAATTCTTACAGGTCATCAGGTGAGGCATTTCTTCAGGCAGTGTGTGCTTTCATCTTCCGCTGATCTCTGTGAAGCTGTGAGCACTATTCTCAGTGCCAATCAACATAAGATTGTTTATTTTAAATCACGTATATCACATACCTAGCTTTACTGGATGTACTTTTCCCTTTCAGCTCTTTATCGAATTAGCCTTTGAAACTTTGCAGCTCTGCTAGCTTTTAGATAATATTCACTGTGATATTCCCTTGAGTGTATCTTCTTGTTTTGTTTGAGTTTTAATGCATTCTACAGCTTGTTTGTTTACTTTATTCTTAATGGAAAATATAGTAAAAGCCTATCTTAATTCCTTCGAATATGTACAGATGAATCCAAGAGCTGAGCCATGTAGCTTGAATATATATGTTAATAAACTTTAGAACTGAAGCAGAAACTATGAGTGAAGACAGGTAAATAAAACCAACATACCACATTGTAAATGTGACCTGTGTGACATTGGTAAAATAGTGTTACTGCTACTTTAATGTTTGGCAATAGCATTCTCGGTCAGTACTGAATACTGAATTTGGTGGAAGATAAGACTGGTCTGTATCTCCTCTACACCTTTACACTCTGCTTTCAGGGCATCTGCTGGCGTCTTTGAAATCACGTGTGATCTCTGGGGGTCATAAGAATTAAGTTAACCTTCTGAGGCTGACTTATTCCCATGGGTCAGAATGCCATGTTAGAGCCCTTGGCCAGACGAATCTATTGCGGTGGTCTGTCTTGTCTTGATTTCTTGTATACACTCTTGTCCTTTTTCTGATCGAAAAAAGTTATGCCTAGGAGGTGTATTTGTTCAAGTGAAGGAGCTAGCTGACGTAACTTAAATAACATATGTAACAAATTATATTACTATAGAAGAGCTTTTCTCTGACAAACAGCAATCGCGCTGGGAGATCAGTTTAAACATTATTACTGGAAGTATTTTTAAGGTCATTTTTAGAGAGGCAGTAAGGGCGAAATAACTGTGCAAGCACTGCTCAGCAATAGCTGGTGTGTTATCAGCACTGTTTTAGTCACAAATCCAAAACACTGCACTGTAGAAGCTACAGGAAGACAATTAACTCCATCCCAGCCAGGCCCAGCACAACATTATTACTATTGTACAAAGCACAGTAAAGCTTAAGATTTTCTTTCACTAATGTGGTCTATGGCTTCATCCATAAGATCTGCACCAGTGCAAGACTGAAACCTAGGTATACATAGCTACAGTGCTAGGATCAGACTTCAGTCTATCGTGGGGCTATTAAATTTTATTATACTACAAACAATAACAATAGAATGTGTAAATTAACATCATAATTACGAGAATAATTTTAGGCATTGACTTGGTCATATGGCATTACTTGGGGCCATTGATCAATTTGTGTCAATTCAAGGTTCAACTAGAGTCAAAGCATTTGGAATGTAAACACCTTATTAATAGTATGTTGTCAGGGCCTGGGTATCACCACAGCTTGAACATTTAATTAAACATGACTCTCTAAGTGAAAAAAGACCTTTTTGTTTACACATCAGAAAACTGGCAAAAGGTATAGTGCTAAAAAGTGTTCGCATGCTGAGACCAAAATGGAAAACTATTATCTTAAGAACGACTATTTTCAGTTGTGAAAATAAAGTAAAAAGGCTTATAAGGGAGATATTTTGTAGCCATATGCAACCCAGTAGATGTCGTGTATACTATATAACCATATGGAGTTGGTAGATAATGCAACAATTGCTACTGATTAAAAAGAACTGAGTACTTTGTGCTCATGTTATTAGAATTCTAAGGTTTTGCAATTGCCCTGGTCTGACAAGATGTGTTGTAGAGTTACTTTCAGGAATTGATCAGGGTTTCCTATTCTAGTTGGCTGGTCCCGCAGGAATAACTGATGGTAACACAGAAGTCAGGAAAATGACTTTACTAACAAAATGCCCACCAGATTTGACACAGAAGGAAAACAAAGAGAATAGATCAAATCCTAGTATTACTAGTACTAATAAAGACATTGTTAGCATATATCAATACAGTACTAAAGTCATATGCTGCATTGATTTCATTGCAGGCAGTTTGTATCACCTATGTATGCGTATAAGTTTAAAAACAAGCAATTCTGAAATGCACAGTGGGAAGTGTTTTAGTTTAAAATCCTGCACTTAGCTCCAGAATGCATTAGATCAATTTCTTAATCAAAGAAGATGTTATACTGCCTCCAGTATACTCACCAACAAAACCTGTGTAGGTTAACTCTTAGATTTTTGTCATTTTCAGTTTGCAAGTGGTTCTTTGTAACTCAGTTAAAGACCTGTGTGGCTTTGACATTGAACATTTCTCTAGTAAAGCATGAACTGACATGTAAATGAAATCACTAATAATTAAGCAATTTAGCACATTAATATGTTTGTGTATGGCTGATGAGGACATATCAACTGAAAAAGGAACTTAAAATCATAGAGATGCTATAATTTTTTAAGGTACTTCGCCAGCGAAAAACGTATATCAAAACATTATTATTACAACTTAATAATGTGAAGAAGGTAGAGTCGAAAGTAGTTGGCTTCTGAGAGTCGGATTGGAAGTCCAAAAAGTAGCTTTATTTTTCCCATATGGTGAAAACCTGTGCTTTAGTGTATTAGAACTGCTCTAGGAAAAAGAGGAATTGAAGTACTAGTCCTCCATGTGTGTGATCTACTGTGATTATATGTAGCAGTTTTGCTTGCATATCAAAACCTGTTCGTTGTGATTTTCCTTGCCTTTTGTTTAAACTGCCTTATGGGTTTTTTCCTTTTTTTTTTTTTTTTTTCTTTTCTTTTTTTTTTATTTTCTTTTTTTTTTTTTTTTTTTTTTTTTTTTTTTTTCCAAATTACTTCTATAAATTCTCCAGGGTTTTTCTCATACGTTTCTTTCTAGAACTCTGAACTAAAAGACAGGCACACTGTAGTTGCAGTTTCTGGGTTCCAGTAGTCCTATTGCTATCAGCTTGTTCATTCATCATGAGCCTCTTCTTGAGTTTGGATACACCAATAAAATTTATCTAATACTATCGTAAGATAATTGCCTGGCAACAACTGTATGTTATCTGAGATGTTCAAGTGGAAGTTTAACTGTGTTTATTATCATGCTTTTAGTTTGTCTGTGCTCAGCTATTTATCATTATTTGTAGTCTTCCCATGTGGCTTTGCAGTTAATTTATTTGATATTTTACGCCTTTAAATTACACTTCCTCTTAGCACCAGTGTACAAATGTGCACCTTCTAGTCTGCTCACCTGTGTCCGAGAGAGATCTCCTTATTTTTAACATTTGGGAAGCTGATTCAATGTGATGTAAAAAGTAAAGTCGACCTTTTTTTTTTTTTCCATAGTCGAATGCATCTCCTACATGTTGCAGTAGGCAGTTTATTGTTGGACTGTTTCAAATGCTACAAAAACATGTTGTGAATTATCTGTGATTTTTTTTCGTAGTGGATACTTTCCTGCTTAGGGGTCTCTCCTCTCTTGGTCTGTTTCCTTCTATGAGCTTGGTCCAAATTGCCGTAGCTCCCTGCCTGTAACATTTCAATTTCCGTCATTCCTCTCAGCTCTACTTGCAAGATATTTTGTTGGAAATGCTATGAATGGACGAACCTACACTTGAATTGGAAAACAATTAGTTTCGTTGTACATCCTCTCCTCAAATTTGTGGTAGACTAATTTTGGTTTTAAAAATAACATTTTAGCTGAATACGGAAAAACGTTAAGTTGTGAAGTCATAGAAAAATAAGCAAATATTAGAATGGGATGAATCTGTTGTGCTTTCTTTGAAATATATCAGCAAATGCTCTCTAATTACTGAATTTTGAATACACTAGAGGCTTTGGGGTAGTTTACCCAAAATCCCAATAAACAGCCTTCATAATTAGGCAGTCCGTTTCTATAAGATGAAGGCATTCTGCAGAAAAAGAATTTTCAGGACTTTATCACTTAGTGGTGAGAGATAGTTTAATAAGAGGAACCGCATGTATAATGATCAAAATAAAACCTTATTCTCTCATTTTAAACTCAACCAAGGTGTCTGTGTTGACAATTACAGTTTTGCTTGAATTGTGGAAGTTGAATACACTTGGAGGATCTTCTGACTGAGTTAATGCTCTTGTCTCTCAACCAACAATGTTAAAATAAAATTGTCTTGCTCTGCTTTTGACGAAATGCTTTTGTCATAGCTGCATAAATAATGAAACAAAACAGTTATACAACCAATGGTTTATACTAATACTTAGTGTTGTTTCACTGAACCAGTAAACCTTAGGAATAGGAGAGGTAGAAACTTGGACCATCAGGTCTTTGTTCTGCAGTTTGGTGCATGTTCAGCTGTGGAAGGTATTATTCAAGCTCAGGACTTGTTTGGTGTTGGGGAACAAAAATCAAAATCAAGTTTGGGTTCCATTCAGCTTTCACTCAGGTCAACAAAGTCTTTTCAGCAGAATGTTTCATACTGTTTCTTTTATTCTAGTTTTAAATAAACAAAGGAGAGTGGTCTCACCCCTGCTGGGTTTCTTCTTTCCCATTAACCACGAGCAGAATTTTCTGTGTAGTCATCTCTCTAATTTTTACTTTTCCAAGGTTTTTACATCAGCTTTACTAAAACTCAGCAATTTATTTTTACCACTCCAGATGATGGTTCTCCTTTCCTATCATTTAAACCTTTCAAATGGTTTTGTTTTAATAGTATTCTTCTGGTTCTCTGAATTTCTTTTAGGCTATGAGCGTCTTTCTTGCTTAGCAGTGCATACCACGTTTCAGAAATGACCATAGAAAAATTAGCTTTTAATATTGTCTTTGTCACTAGTAATAGTAGTAGTGATAATAAAGGCAGTTTAATTATGCAGCATTAGCAGCATCAGACATCCTATCAAGCTCTAGTTCTTGCCTAAAACTAGCTATAAGTCTTCAACAATGGAAATGGGATCTAAAACTGAGTTTTCTTTTGACACCCTTGCTTCAGACCTTGTCAAAGTCAGGGTTAAAGAACAATTGCAACGGTTCTGGTCTTGCACCTGATCTTCCTCCCTCTGCCTGAGCTGGTATTAATTCTAATATTATTCATTGTTGTTAATATTATTGTTTAAAGCACCTACTATCTGCTCAGAGCATTCTTGCAGAGAGACTGCCTGGCCTGGCTGGGCCTTCTGTATGGGCCAGCTGCTGAGGGAATACAGCCGTTCCTATGCAAGCCTTGAAAAATAATGCGGTGGACTTGTGTGCTCCGATGGCGTGCTGTGTATCAGCAATGGATAGCCGGCACTGTGATGATTTAGATTGCAGAAATGATACCGGGAAGAATCAGTAGCCAGGACAGTTTTGAATTACCCTGTCCTGGTGGAAACCAAAATTTCAGGTGTTGCATGAATATATAGCGGTGTTATACCGGTGTTATAACGGTGTTATCTTCATGCAGTGAGGCATGAAAAAGCTTTAAAAGTATGTCTGACCACAGGACAGCCTGACACTTCTGTTGTTATTTCAAGAATATTTATGGTAGACTGGATCAGAAAAGGATTTTTAATTGATTCTGCAGAAGCTGCTTTTTCTTACTACTGATGGCATTGTGAGTACCGTTATTTTGCTGAAGACATTAAAAAAAAAGTACCTGTATTTCAGAACTTTTTCTGGTTTAATGTATTAATTCAAATTTTGTGTTCTAAATAGCATGCTATTTAATATTGTAGGATGTATCCTGTTGAGCCAATTACACAGAATGAAGGTAGTTCCCATCTAAAGGAGCTTATAATGATACTGTGTTTTCCATAGTGTTTGCACTTTAAGAAAAATGGCAACCGAGTATTTTTTGCTTGCACCTTCCAGGCTCTAACCAGAGAGTTACAGTACAGCGTACAAGAGCTGAGAACAAAAATCAAACAGGCAAAAAAAATGGGAGAATTGAGATCCTGCACAAGGAGTCTTTCTCAAGAGTCTGTTCAGTTGGCAGCATCTATCCTTAATGTTTCAACAGCTGATCTTGAGGAGATATTAGAAGTAGAAGAAGATGAGGTAAGTTATTTTAAGGACTCTTCACTAGAAAGGGGCTAGATCAGAAAATGTTGTATCTTTTTGTTCTTGAGGGAAAGGATTTCCAGGTAAAGACTGGAATTTCACTGTGCAGCAGCATCCAGCACAAAAACAACAGAGCAGTTGGATTTGAATAAAAAGGTCAGATTAGGGATTCATAAGGTTGCAAGACTTTGGGTGTGCATAAATAAAATATAAATATACTGTTTTGAGCATGTAAATGTAGAGACATTATTTGAAAATCCTTAGTAGTTTCCTTTTCTGTGAAAGTATTTGGCAGAGTTACACATTTTAAATAGACTTCTGCATTAATGAAAACAAAATTAGAATGTGTCTTGCTGTGCCAAATTGATTCTGTTGATGCTTCCTTTCTTGAATCGTGATACCTATTAAAGGTATTCCTAGTAGAGAGATGGTTTCTGGGGGAATCCAATGCCTTTTTTTGTTGATTCTATCATACATTTTACTATGAAGTATTTTATAGTGTTTCATCAAATCACCCTGTATTAAATAGATAGTAATCAGATTTCTTATCCAGATTTGTTTAAGCCTGATCAAATAATACACAGAAAAGCCTGTACACTTGCTTTAATAAGAGTGTCTAGGAGTTGACCATTGTTGGGCTGTAACAGTACTCTGGTGATACTCAGATTTAGCCCTATTGGAGCTTTATATTACTGAAGTCACAAAAGAGAGTTTTCATGCTGGTTAATGAAGATGCATTTTATGTATATGCACTGATATGGATTATATTCATGACACAAATAAAATGGACCAATCTCTAGCCTATTTACTAACATCTGTACACCTTGGTAGAGTGATTCACTTTGTCAGAATTGTTCCATCCTTACCTCACTTCAAAGTAATTTCTACATCCTACATACTTTGTTGTAATCACTGTTGCGAGCATATGTGTAAAACACACAAATATCCTTAAATATAAGCAGAAAATAAATTTAAAATGCAGGTGATGAATTTCCACTGAACAAATTTTAGATACAAATCCCATTTATCAGTGTGTAGACTCAGGAACCTTTACGCTGAACTTGTAAAATTTACACATAGATCATATGTACAACTATACATTCATGTGAAAAGAACATGCTGTGCACATTTCTAGGGACAATGAGAGACAAGGATAGGTTTATAAATGCGTCAGAGCCCTCGCACTTGGTGGAAATGCAGCAGACAACTGATTTTACAATAGTTCGCACCTCCGCATACTGTTTATTTAATGTATATCCAGGTACACGTTTCCTTTATTGTTCATTATGTTCTTCTCAGGTCGCATCAAAATATTGTGTCTGTTATATTTCTCTATTTCTAGGAAACAGCAAAGGCAAAAAAGGAATTTGAAAAAGATAAAGAATGGCTGCAGTATATACAGAAGCTTCTGGAAGCACAGGTGCTAAATTTACATTTTCCCTTAATGCATTATAACTTTCTACTCTCAATAGCTAAGTGGTTTTAGGTTGTAATTAATCTGTTCCACTTGTAATTATGTTTCCATTGATGGTCCCAGACTATACTGTGAAAAGACAAGGTAAAACCCTTGTTTTGTAGCATTGCCTTTTTATTTCTTTTAAAATAAGAGTCACTGGATAAAACTGAAGAGATGTTAGCCAAGCATTCGCGATAGCTAACTTAACAGCTGAAACCAGTGTACCAATGCTGGAAAAAACAGCACAGACCTTGGCAAATGTGTTAATTGAATTATTGAGACAGTGTGTAATGCTTGCAAGAGTAAGAAGGATCCATTCTCTCATACCTCTTAGGAAAAAGAGATTTTTTTATTATGTGCCTTTAAAGTTAGTAGTTGATATGGACACCTGAGGAGTTCATGGGTTTCAGTGACCTTTTACTGTGGACCTGTTTCCAGTCAATTCATGTTTTCCTCATAGCCAGACAGCTGTTTATTATCGTGTCTTCCCGCATTCTCTACAATATTTTCTACTGAGACCTCGAGCAGCTTGTTAGTGGGAAGTAAATATTGATTTGGCATCCTGTCAATGCAGAAAGAATGAAAAAATTTCCACCAGAGGCCCCTCAAACATTTTCTTATCGACATTTTCTGGGCAGAGAGGAAAGCTGCATAGAGGATGACAAGGCTGAGACTAGCAGAAATCCCTGAGGGGTCCATTGAGACTGCCGCTGTGACCTGTGTGATACTTTTTCTTCTCTTTCAAGTCTTTTTTTTAATACACACACAGTCTGCTGGGATGCTCCCCTCTTGTAAGTGATCAAGGGCAGTTTATTGGCAGGTGAGAGCCCTGCTTTTCTACCCGTAGTCAGCTTTTGTTTGGACATCACTGACAACATACACTGACTCTTGAAACTTTTCCATTATATTTTAGTTGTCTCCTTTATTCAGATGGCGGGTAGCTGATGTCTGAAAAGAAATAAAATTTGATTTATAAATCCAGTATTCCTAATGCATATTCACTAGCATGGGTCCATTAGCAGTGTAATTCATTTCTGTTAAGAATGGGAATGGCTGAAAATATTTCGAAAGCCATTTCAAGGGAACAATCACATCCAGATTTATATATTTTCATCATTAATAGCTTTTGTGCCTAGATTGTGTCCTGTGACCAGATTTTTAAGAAATGACAGTTTTTTTCTCTTCCATTATCAAAACTTAGTACCATTAAGACTGCTTAATTGCTGCAGCGGAGGAGATGGAAATATCAGTTTGCTTTTACTGTCTTTGTCAGAAATACTGGCATTTTAATTCAACCTCGTAGTGTTACATGAAACTCAGCAGTAAAAGCACAAATATTTCTGTTCATAAAGTAGCCTTCATTTTAAGAATTTTTTTTTTAAATCTAGAAATGTTAAGATTCTATTTATATTATGGACTCCAAAATTGGAATAATATTCAGGAAATATGATGGAGAATTCTTACTCTGTTTTTTATTATCATACTTTGACAGATCATTACGAAAGTCTAAGCAGAGTTTTATCGCTTCTCTTCAACTGATACAGACACACAGCAAAAACCAAGGCAGGGAGAGTGAGGGGTTTGTCAACTATGAACCAATGATACTGGGATTGCAAATGCTAGCTAAGGATAGAGGAGCTCATTGCTCTTAGCTGTATCAGTTTGTGTACAAGTTAATAGTGGTTTTCAGTGATTTTTGCTCCATCTTGTGGGGTTCTTCAGGAGGAGCTCTGACGGTAGAAGTATTTCTTGGCAAGCTGACTGTCTTTACGATCACAAGAAAATCAGTGCTTTTTGAGAGCAGCCAGCTCTGCTTTTCATTTCTGTCCATGCTGAGTCACATGGATGGAAACTGATGATATTTCCTGGTCTCTACTTGGGAGCAGCTCACAGAAGAACGCGATGCCTTTTAAAATGCTAAACTTGTATATCGTAGAGAGTTTGGTTGTGGTTTCCTTTAGTAGGCATTGCTAATATTTCTGATCAAAACAGACTGCTCACTTAACGATAGAGGCTGACAAACAGTGTACCCGTTTGCATATTGAACAAAGATGCAGGCTTGCCGTTTTCTCTCATTCTGAGAAAATGTTCCGTTGAAAATTGCATCAGAGCACTTAATATTGCAGTTTGATATAGTGTCTTTTTGTGCCATTGAGCCAGGACTTGGAACATAATTGCCCAACAGTATTGATTTAATTGCCTAGGTTTATTTGTGGACTCCTAATTATTGACTGGAGGTAAATTTAATGGAGAAACCTTTATGAACACTGGGAAACTGCTGCTGTTGCTGTTATACATAATGAACTGCATCATATCCCTTTAGATCATTCTTCAAGCTAATTTTATCCCGCTGTGACAGTACGATAACATTTAAAATGTCATAGACATTTTATTTTTATTACTGACATACGCCATTTTACTGGTGCATTAGAATTTTGGCGGGGACTGAGGGAAGCACTAGTTGCTTTTTACTGTCATTTTATAGATTCCCCTAAAGTGTAATGATGAAGAATAGCACACCTCTGTTTTACATTTCGTCTGTACCTTTATTTTCCGTACTCTTATGACTTGAAAAAGTCTGTCAGCTTTACAAGAATGTTAATATTTCAGTGATAAATATTTTTTCATTCCTGAAGCTCACACACTGCAGTCAGAGATTGTGTGTCCTTATTTTATCAAGTACTATAAAAACACGTGTGAAGAAACTACACCACTGCTAAGAGGCTTGCAATTTGATAGACATCTCTGCATCAATATGTTATTACGTAAATAAGAACCATATAATAAAAAAAAAAAAAAAAGTCATGTTCTGAATTACACAGACCTGGTAAAAATCACGTGTTGTCTAAACCTGTGTTTTGAATGGTCAGTACCTGTTTTTTCAGTTGCCTTTTTGGATTGGGACATTGACATCCAATGACTAGAGTGCTCTCACTAAAGTATAAAAACGAAACATCTGAATAAGTGACATTAGGATAAAAGGAAAAAGGTTCTCTTGCCCTTGAAGAACTTGTATGTGGAGAGGCTCCACATGAGAGCACGCAGCTGTCTGCTGCCTGCACAGGGGTATCTGATTCACATGTACAGGTATCAGACTGATTATCCATTAGTGACGGGGCATGGGAGAGAGGAGCTGGCGGAGGTGTTGCATTATAGACCATTGAGTTTTTAGCAGTTCATGGTGTTGGGGACAGGAGGGATCAAGTATGGTTATCTTGTGCGTGCGTGTTTACAGCTTGCATGGCAAGTAATGAGGCTTTTATCTACTTTCTCCATCACATCTGGAGGTATGTGTCTTATTATTTGAACCTGGCACAGTATAGTAGCGCTCTCTTTTTATAATCATAAAAACCCCACACAAAACGAAACAAAAAAAACGCAACCAGACAAAAAACAACCACCACAATGAAACACAAACCACCACACACAAGACAGCAACCTTGTCTAGCTTTTTCCGGTCATAGGGAATTTATGTAGCTAAATCAAGATGATGACTTCTTTTCACATAGCTTAGGCAAAATTTCTTGTACCACCCAAGGCTTTCATTCATTGTGAGTGTAAGGAACAGCATCTTAGAACACTCTGTTAATAATTTTGTATGTGAGTAGAACATGTTATCCCAATCTAGGTTGTTGCTTGAAGTCTCTAAGAACTATTTTTTAATAAAATAGTAATCATCTGCCCAACTCTTCTAAGCATTGAACTAAATGACGTCAATTTAGCATGTCCCTTATCAGATGTACAGCAGTACTTGCCTTCCCTCCTTCCTCATATAGGTGTTTCAAGTACCTGCACCTGGAAAAGCAGCACCAATGCAATCTGAACCATATCCTGGGCACCACTAACATGGATATCAGACCATCAGAAAGTAACCATGATTTTCTTGTCATTACAAGAATAAGAGTTCAGTCCTCTGCACTGGCAATCACTTACAATATAAATCTATGTTTTATCTTATGCACAGAAACAAAACCGCATTACATCACTTGTCTTGGACTGAAAACAAGAAGAAATTGCCTTGATTACTCAGGATAGTAATACAGACAGGCACATGTATGTTTATATAATCACATATATACGGCCGTCACAAAGCAGAATGGACAAAGAACATTAATGAAGTGAAGCATTTCTCTAATTTGTTTTGTGAAGTTGTGCTTTTATTTTACAGGGAAGTTAGGAGGTTTTGGTCACTATAATCTGAGGTTTTTTTAGTTTTATTTCAGGCTATTCTTTGTGGTTCACTTAATTCAATTTGAGGCAGTTCTGCAGTGTGTTTGGGTAGTTTTGTTGGGCAAATGAATAATACCGATGATCCATTTGGAGAGATTTAAAATAGGTGTAACCACTAGTTCGTGTATTCCAGAAGTTAAATACCTTTATTTTTATGTCAACACATTTCAGATTTTGTGAAGTAGAGGCCCAATAACGTTGTACTCTGTGAGTGGAGACACTATGTCTCGTTAGAGTAACATTGCTTTGATTCATTATAAGTCTTTTCGCTAACAGATCAGTGTATATTTATGCAGTTGTGCTGAGTGAGACTCAGTCATGTCGTGTAAGGTCAATAAATATTACTAGTTTATTTTTTACAGAAGGATTCTCAGAAAGAAGTATACTGAAAGTCAGAATAAATAGGTGAGAGAAACAGAAATAACTACCAGCATTCCTGACTCTTCTGGATCATATTACTTTACAGTTATCCATACACGTAGATATCTGTCTGTTAAGTTGTGCAAGAAATAAGTCATTTCATTCATACGACTTTTTAGTATCAAAGAAGAAATCTATAATTCTGGTAAAGATAAAAAAATAAATAAAAATCCTTAAACCCACATGTAGTTTGTGCTGTCAAATTTTCTGAATCTATACAAATCAATTAAATACTGCTTCTCTTATAGCCTACCATAATGTGCTGATTTAGGATCACTATCACTGTTAATGCTTGCTGTTCAGATAAATTGGTTGTGGCACAGATAAGTGGAAAACATTTGAAGGAAGTATCATTCTGTATTAAAATATATAATTATCAGTGGTATAAACAAGCTTTCACTCCTTAGGTGTGCACTTAGCACTCACTGAACTCCCAAAGCCTTCCCCAAGCATATGGCAGGTTTGGAAGCTGGGATGAATACTTTGGAGTAGAGACATCTTCAACGGTTGTGGAGTTCTGGGGAGAAATGTAGCGGGAAGCTTCCCAGGGTAGTTACAGAGCCATCATTAAAAGTAAATCTGACAGGCTTCTATTAAAGATTAAGACTGTAGAGATCATCCGGTTTTGTGTGTCTGTGTGGAAAGAAAACCAGATAAAAACATATACCACTTTCTCTGAAACCAACAAATGTTGAAAGAATGACATAACATTCAATTTTCAAATGCTCCTTATTTAAATTATGATTTAAATTGAAAGAGTTCTTGAAAGATCACTTTGCCATGACATGGAAGCGACAGAGAGTAGTGACCAGCAAGTAAAATGTAGCTAGAATGGTATGAGCCAGAGGCATCAATAAGAATCCATTCATCTCAGGCACAACATTAAGGAAGTGAAATGTATCAGAAATTAATGTAGTCAAGCTAGGCAAGAAGAATTAGAGACTTTGAGGTAACGGTATAATGTTCTCATAAAAAACAAATTTAGATGAGGAGAGAGAGCAGTTAGAGTGAACAGGATGCTGGGGTCACTGTTTTTAAAGCACAGTAGCAAGTAAGTATCACAGAATTTCAGATACGATTGTGTTTTATATTACTCTGAATACATTTGTGCTTAGTGAATTGGATCCATGTATTCCCCAAAAAGTCATCACAATAGCATACAGGAGAAAGATGACAGTTGTAGATGACTACTAGAAAATCCTTACCATAGACAAAAGTTATTTATAACAGATGGAGACATGTCTGGCCAGCAAGTACCAGCCCTTCAAAACCCCCTTTCCTGTACAAAAGGGGAATAATGCATGTTATTGTCCTTTTCCTGTAACTGCAAAGTGAGTGTTGAGCAACATGTAGGGTTTCCATTACAGTCACTTCATGATAGATGCTTGCTATTAACAACATTTTCATTGCTACCATTTTCGATTTTTTTTTTCTGACTTGTTAGTAATTATAACTATCAGTATATGAATTAATATCTATATATCAGTTCAAACATTAGGCCAGCATTTGTATTTGATGTACTTTTATGTCTGGGGTTTTCTGTTTGCTTTGTATTCTTTGTTTCGTATGTCCAGGAAACAGGCAGTACTCTATCTGGTCTAAGTCCCATACAGTTTTCTCTTTAAGATGAAATATGGAAGTGAAAATATAAAATCAGAGCAGCGATACTCAGGTGTGGAACTAGAGACCAGTTCTACATACAAAGGTATTGCCTTGAGCTGCAGTTGTGAAAAGCAGAGGAAGCTGGTGACTGGCCTGCTGAACCACCTCCAGTATTTTACCTAATCTATTTCTGGTGGCCTTATTGAGGTGAAATTCTCTCTCCTGATATTAGCATCAGCTGTTACTTCTGATGTCAGACTGACCCCTTGGTCGCTGCTAGTGTCACCAGGAATTCAAAAAGCTGACAGAGGCTTTCCAAGGGTGGAGGAAAACTGTTCAGCTGCTTCCCAGCATACAGTGCGCTGATGTGCCATGGCTGTGAAAGAAAACCTCTTCAAGCTTTAAAGCAATGACAGTGAAAAATCTACCAAATCTTGTTCTTTGAAGACATCGGTTGTGCAAATACATCTTTTGTATCGGAGGAGATACAGAAGAGTTGTTTGCTTTTCTCTGTGAATATGTAAATACTATTTTTTTGTATCATGTTTTAGAGGAGCAGACGTTTGCATAATATCCCAGTCAATGCAACTGGAGCTTTTGGGGCTTGGGGTTTGGTTTCGTTTTCCTTTGGGGTTTTTTTTATTTGTAAGTTTTCATGTGTGAGTCTAAGGCAGTTGCCACAGCATTGAGGGCTGTACTCGTAGTTCCATCTCACCCTCCTGAGAGCAGTGAACATACAGTACCATTTCTGCATGCCCTAGAGTTGACTGTAACCTCTTATTGATCAGCTGATTGAAGATAAATGGCAGAGATGCTGGTACTGCAGTTTACATCATTAACATGGTCAGTAAAGCATGAGTTGTTCAATAAGGCATTTATCTTTTTTCATTTTACTCTGTTCTTTTATCATTTTTATTATAGAGAGCAAATTTTCAGGCATTAGCCAGACAGGTGAACATGTGTGCATGTGTGGTAGTTGTCAGAACTAAGTGAAATCTAACGGTTTAAAGGTATTTAATAAATGTTTTTCACATGAAGAAATAAAGTTAAATGATCATTTTTCTTACTATGTTTCTTTTCCAGTTTCCTTTTGCCTCATACTTAATGGATGCCATACTGGAAAAATTAAATGAGAAGAAGAAACTGGTAGAAGAGTACACTTCTATCATGAAACACACTGTATAACGTTGCTAAGTTGCTAAGACCTGTCTTTGCAAAGTGTGACTAAAATGTATTCTGTTTCCTCAAGTCTTTCCTCTTCACAGGAAGAACTGTCAATATGCATATTCAATACATAAGCAGAAACTGTGAATTAATAATTGTTGAACGAGAGGCATTAATTACGTTCCTATTTAGAAAGGAGTGTGGTGGTTGATTCCTGAAGACAATTGCTGCAAATCAATGCAAAATTAAAAATTATTTTCCTTTAAATGCATTAGCAGTGAACACCATTGTAGGTTTTGTAGAGAGAGGATGTTTTTGATACAACCAATACACATCTGTACAATTCAGAAAGTACAAAAAGCAGCTAAGTAACTCCTGGTTTTACTAGTGTGAACAGTAGAAGTAAGATTTACAAAGGAAGTGGGAATATCATTGAGATTTTGAATACCTAATTTCTTTTAGTTACTTTGTAAATCCCAGCTTTATGATAGATGGTACCTAAAACTATATGCTTTCTTTATGTTGGAAAAAATGAGAAATTAAATGGTTGTAGAAAAGTACATATTTAATGTAGAGTAATATTTCTGGGAAAAGCTGTGTTTTCTTCTAAGTTGGAGTGTATTGTGTACAATATATTTAATTGTATTTTAAAAATTCAATAAAATAAAATTATTTCTAGTGTGGGTTTTTTTCATTAGTGGTCCCAGTTCTTTCTGAGCTAACACCAAGCTGCAAGCCCTCACTTTTCTTAGGAAAATGGTATAGAGTTTTCATGAGTTGTCTTCTTCACATCTTTGATCTTAAGAGTGTGTATTCCTCTGGACCAACCCACCTGAAAAAAAAACCAAAATACTCAGGTTTCTGAATTCATGTGGTAATAGCATTTAGCTCTCAGATATGGCTCTTTATCTATGGATATCAAGTTGTTTTACAACAGATACCATTATCATTATTCATACCGGGTGAGGAACCAGAAGCAAGATCTCTTTGGCCTAAGGTCACTCAACAGTTGAAGGAAACAGGTTTTCTGCCTGTCCATCCAGTACTTTTCTTAGGATGTCACCATGCTTCTTTTGGTTTATGGAGTACACTATTTGGTGTCTCTAAGAAAATAATGAGGAAGGGAGGGCATTACAAAACTTCTGCTCAGTTACATCTGGTGGCAGCAGGGGCTTGAGAGAATTTTTATTGGAATTACTGAAAATCATGCAACCATATTCCACCTACACCTCTGAATTAAGACTTGCAACTAGTCCGATATATAAAAAAGAAACACATCTTTAGAAGTGGTCAGCCACCACCTTGTCCAGAGCAAGAAGTAATG
Organism: Pampusana beccarii; assembly: GCA_013399365.1. Taxonomy (NCBI): domain Eukaryota; kingdom Metazoa; phylum Chordata; class Aves; order Columbiformes; family Columbidae; genus Pampusana; species Pampusana beccarii. Next base: position 395,676 of record VWYH01004008.1, read on the forward strand.
GGCATCATATGAAAGTATCAGGTGACGTTTTCAAAGGAAGCAAAAGGAAGCCGCTCCCATGCAGTGGGAATTGAGCTGTGGAGCTATTTCCCTCAGAGTTTTACTGAAGCTAAAAATTTGCATGGGCTCCAATGCCAATAAAATTATGCCAGTAAAAATTATAGATGATAAATCCATCAAAATACATGGAAACCATGCTCTCGTGATTTCCAGCAATTCCAGCTAAATGTATTTGAAAATAATTTCAACATAACTTCTGTTGCTGGGCAATGGGAACAAAAGCTCTGTGAAGATGAGCCACTTTGTCTTCATTTCCATGCTCTGCAACACCTGCTGGTGCAAATCTGACTTGGTGCTGATCTTAATGCTTGCTGATCTGTTTTGTCTTACTGAAAGAGCAGGGGACATCGGCTAATTCACATAGAAAATGAAGAACTTTTGGGGACAGTTTCCCAGACTACCACCTTCTTCCCATAGCTTAAACATCTTGCTTTACTGGCCCTGTGAATTTCTCTATCTCCTGGGCACCTGGGTATGGAGAAAGCTCTCTTCTTCATCAAAGAGTAAACAAGAGCAGTGAATGCTGCAGAACCAAATTATTATCTTCTTCAATTGAAGAGAGAGAGTGTGCAAAACAAGATCCTTACAGATGGGGCTGGAATTGTCACCGTTTTTTCAAGTAATGGAACATACAGCAAATGTTATTTATTTGCCGCTGTTTCCCTTGTGCATCATATCACAAGAGACCCCAAAAATGCTCTACAAAAAAACTGTAGGCCTTAAGGGTGGGATTGATTTTCTCCTTCTTTCGAAGATTATCAGGGTCAATAAGTTTGATAAGCTTACTCAGCCAAAACATCGTACTTGGGCTCTACCAAAACAAGTTGTGCAGGATGCAGCTCAGTACAGACACGTCTTCACCTGCGTCTTCTGCAATTGTCCGCCACTCCTCTAAAGAGACTTTAGCTCCTTCACGTAAATGTTCAGTTGTTAAGGAGTGATCCTGAAGAGCTGCTGCCGGGGTTTGTGCTCCACCCAAGAGGCAGATGAGGAAGGCAGCGAGTCAGTGATGGCAGCAGCACGGCGCCTTGATCGAGTGAGCAGCAAGCTGGCTACGTGGGGACGGCACAGACCCTTCCCATGAGCTGTCCTGCAGAACGCCTCTAGAAAAGATCACTTAAAGGACTTTTGGCTTATGCTGTTGTCACAGGCAACAAAACAGCTTCATGTAGGGTAATTTCCATCAGTTAGCAAGATTTTAATTGCTGGTTCTGGTATTGAGAAAGCAAACAAATAAACAAGTGCTTAGGGCAGTCCCAGACCTGGTCCCACACGGGTCGCCTGCCAGCTGCACCCCGTGCCCTCATAAATGGGTGCTTTGTCCCTCCTGCCCGTGTGTCAACCTGGGAGCCTCACCACTAGACAAACTTTAAGGAAAGGTCTCAAGTTTATGCCAAGGAAGAACATGGTTAAATACTTGGTGTAAAGGCTAGGGGAAAAAAAAATCACAAAAAAAATCTGCAGTTTCTGCATTATTTTAGCTACCAAACAGATGTGTCAGGGTTTTGAGTGGGGTGGCAGTGTTCAGCCTGCTCTAAGCAAGCAGTCCATAGAGAGCTGCCCTGGAGACCTGTCTCCTTGCTTTGTTTGTAGGTCTTAATATGTGCTAGCTAATCCAGCAGCATAGTAAAATAAATTCTCAAAATTAATCATGGCCACTATAGTATCGCTTTTTGAGTTTCTAAATTTAGAAATAGAAAATATAGTCCATTTCTACCATTTGTGCTGTTCTGCACAGAAAAGCTGGTGCGCACAAGCCTTCTGAGCCAGCAGAAATGCAAAATGAATGGTTGCCAGATCTGTTTCCTCAGTCCCTTAAGCAGCCTGTTTCTGGCTGGTGCTTTCTCTCTAATGCAGATGTGTAGAAAGAGGAAGAAGAAATCTCTCACTATGTTTTATTTGCTGCACCAAGTTGTTCCTTCTGATGCAGAGAGGATTAACCTGAATTGTGTATTTTAAGAAATGGTTTTTAAAACCCTATCCTCAGCACTAATACCTTGCTACTTTGGCCCCTCTGAAATGTAAAAAAAGAACATTTTGAAAATAGGAGCATGCAGACTAAGGGGTGTCTCCCCTTGGATTCTGGTGTGTTTGGCGTTTCTTCTGTGGCATTTATCACTTTCTTGGGTCAGTGGTGTGTCTTTTGTCTTATAAACCAGCTTCCAGCCTCCAAGAACATCAAGCTGGGGAACAGGGCTCAGATTGTAATTCACTGTCTCAGTTGTGCAGTAACAACGCTGGATTAGCCTGTTTGGGTCTAGACCTATCCTAGAGCCTGGGAGCTCGGTGTGTCCCTCGCTGTGACTCAGGGATGCCCTCTCTGTGGGAAAGACGAGGTCTGGACATTGGTGAAATGGCTCAAACTCTGGCCTTTAGCCTTCAGCTCCTGCCTATAGACAATGCCACAGCACCCATAGCAAGAAGACATAGGTGGCTCCAGCAAACCAGTGCCAGTAGCAGTCACTCTTTAAAGACCACGAAATGTCAGTCATCATCTACTTACGAAATTCAAGAGTAAGTAACCTTATCTGTTCCTCTTTGTACATTGTACTGAACTGGGTATTCTGAGTCACCAAGCAAGATTTTTCCAGAGGAAGAATACATGCACTGTCAGGTACCAGTTTATCCCTATAAAAGCCTTGGAAGTGACTGGGCCAGGATGGGAGGAGGATGGTAATCACTTGGTAAAACCGATGTCTGCTGAGTACCTCATTACTATCCTAAAATTATCAGGCCTACTCTGGCAAAGATTTTCTTCCTTCCTGCGTTTTAAATCATGGTAGGTACAGTTTCCTGTATTTCTGAAGGGCTTTCTTAGTACAGTTTTTTTTAGGGTGAAAATGGAACTTAAGTACCCCAAAGAGAAAAAGGAAAAAACCCAAACACTTGCATTAGATTTTATGATGGAGAGGAAGAAATAAAACAACTGTCACTACTTCCCAGGTGCTCCTAAAATTATAACACCACTAGTCTTTCTGCAAACTTTGCTGGAAAGGTTGCCAAATACCTTTCAAGATGTTTCTTAGTCTTTTAAAGGTTTTTCATTGAACTTGTCTAATTTTATATAAAGAAATGAAAATGGAAGTATCAGTATTTTTCAGTGAAAAAAAAATTCCATCTAGTTTGAGGTATTTTTATAAGGAGAATAAGAAGGCTGATTTTATGAAGAAAACTATTTTTTACCTTTCTCTGTCAAGAATGTTGAATTCTGTTTCTAAAATGAACACATTTGGGTTTACTGCTTATTTAATCTTCGCTCCACCAGTGAAAGAAGAGAGAACTTCGAAACCAATCTTTCTTACTGTAAAAGGATTATAAGTACTTATTTTTATTGTTTTTATGAACATTTAAAAATCCTTTTGCACTGGAACCAGGTTCAGATTACACATACATGTTACTAATTTGTTGAAGAATGGATTCTATTTTGAGGATAGGTATCAGCTGACACTTTCAAGATGATATTGCCAACAAAGCTAAACATAAAAGATACTAAAGGCAGTGCTGTTTTGAACTAACTACACCTACAAACGTCCAGAAATGTCACTTAATCTGTTTTTCGTTTATTAAGATAGTCATTGTGTATCTTGGTGCTTCCTGATATGGTCTGTAGATGGCAAACTTTCACAAAAAATGGGTTCAGTGCAGAATTCTGGTGCAGCCCGGCCGGGATACTGGATTCCTCCTGGCTGGGAAGCGCCGTGTCCGACAGAGCTGTCACTCGGGCAGCAATCGCTGGTGTCTTAGCACGTAAAATATACCGACTATTTACAGCCATTATGTAAAGTGTCACAGGGCGAGTCTCTAATATGTAACAGCTTTTATATACATATATATATATACACACGCGTGTGTGTGTTGGGGGGGCGTATATGCGCACATGCGTATGTGTCTATGCATATATAAATATGAAATCTTCACAGTTGTTTAAATGTTCTAAGCCTTTTAAAAATCTTCATTATGTACTCTGAGATGTCAAAATTATATGTCAGAGCATCTGTCAATATCGACTTCTATATGTTTCTGTAGTGCCATATGTTTAACCCACACAAATTCGAACTTACCTTGACAGGAATCAAAGATGTGAGTCTTCCAAAATGTAGATTTCTTGTTACAAATGAGATCCATTTGCTTCTGTCCTGAGGATTCTCCGTTAGAGAGGACACTGTGTGTGTCTCCCCATGTACGTCAGCTCTTCCTCATTGTCTGAATAATCCAGTTATCTTCTGGGGTGCAATTTTTAAGGCTAGGTATTATTTACATTGAAGGAGACACTGTCTGGTAAGTTTAATTTTATTATATGACCTAATGGTCACAATAAATAGGAGTTCAGGGAGAAACAGGAGACTTTTCAAAGTGTTAATGTAGCCATCACACAGTGTCTCACTCTTCATATTCTTGGTAAAGAATAAACCTATTTACACCATTATTTTTACTCTGTAGTGCCTTGAAGGGAGATACATTATATTCAGTAAAACTAAATATTATTCTATGTCTACAAGACCTTGAACCCACTCCATTTACTTCCATGCTTCACTTTTTTTCATTATCCACTGTTCTCATACATGAGGGTTTGAGATTTCCCGATTTGAGAATTCCCAGGGTATAATTATTTGAAATTTCCCGCGGTATAAATGATTGAGAGGTCTGAGAATGCTCTCTAACTTCTGCTGTAATCACATATTTAGAAATCAATTCAGTTCTATTGCTAGCTGTGTTAAGTTTTTGTTGTTAGCTTCAGGAACGCAGACAGTCTATGGAGTCAGGAATGTCTGTATTTTAATTGTGGCTGTCATTTCTTTAGCTAGCTTAATTGCCTTTTCTGTTTCACCTCTGCAATTGAATTAATATTTAGCTAGCCTATAAGCTGAAGATCAGAACATGGAAAATGAGAGATACTTCCAATAGATGTGTGCTATTGTATACAGTTTGTACATCACCATTGGATTGCTTTGTATGATTAAAATTGGATATGGAACTACTATGTGAAAGGAATATATCTCCAAACAGGTCCAGAGCCAGATAAGCAAGGACTCTAGCTTGTTGAGAATATTGGCTCGATATCCTGAGTTTTTTAGGTCAACAGCCTTTCTGAGATGGGTGGATTAGTATTTGTATCTTGCTCAGCTACACTGAAGTACAGCTTTCTGTGAAGAACATTTTAGAGCACATTTAAATGGCTGACGAAACTTAAGGCTCATGCCTTTGTGAAAGGATGAGTTTACCGGGCTAACAGCCTATTCTGATATCATATCAGATGATACAGAGAAGAGGTTCAAGTGACTACAACCTGTTGAACCTATTGCAGAGCACAGATTTGACATCTTTCTGGAGCAGGATAACTCCTTTGGTAAAGGAATAACTCATCTGTAATTTAGCCAGTCCTAGATTTTGGAGGATGTTCCTTCATGGTTTTTTGTTGTTGAACAGAACAGAACTTGCAGCATAAAATGTTACAATTTGTATTTTAATAGGTATTCAACCTGGGCTGAAGAACTGATGTGATGGAGAATCCAGTCCAGTAGCCCTACGATCAATAACTCTCATCACTCAAGTTTTCCCATTGAAATTGTCTAGATTTGGTTTCAAAGCCTGGCATTTATGACTATCAACAAATCCCCCTTTGCTGGTAATAAAGGCTGTGAGTTAGGGAGAACTTTAATTGTAAGTAATGGTGAGCATGTCTGGGGAGGGGCATGGGTGGACCACAAGCATTGTAATCCGTCTTTGCTACATCTTTACACATTGCTCATTCTGCAGAAAAATTGTTTAAAATATGTGCCAAGTAATGGTCTCGCTATGTGATTATTATTCAAAATGTCATGTTGTTTCCCTGTTCTACTTGATCTTTCTCTAGTTGTACATGTAAGGATCACGTTTACCCTCTTAGCTACAACTTTGCATCAGGAACTCATGTTGAACTGGTTATTTCAAGGGATTAACCCTCATAATGTAGGTATGGCCAAGGTCTTTATTCTGTTTATGACCACACCTCAGAAATAACTGTAGTCAGCCAGAGCTCTACCTGTAGCTTATCAATGTGAAAATCAGGGTTTACAGATGTCAATTGAAAATGCAGTGATCTTTACTGTAAAAATAATTATTTTCTCTATGGTGTACCTGTTACAAATGTAAATGAAAGAATAATATTGACGTTATAGGAAAGCTAGGATGAATAGTTAATTAAATGCTTATTTATGTAGCTTACTATGTCTATTAAATTTAAAATGTTTATATAGTAAAGCTACTGATTCCGCATTTGATATTCAAAATTAGACTTTTTAACTTCTGAAGAAAAGTAATACATTAAAAATTAAAGCTGCTTGTAGTAGTGGAATATCACATACATAAGAAACTTACTGTTTTGGAAGTGCATTGCTGTGTTCTCTTTACAGTCTACCCTTGAGCAGCTGGCTCAAGACAGGAATTTCTCTTTTCTATTTCTTTTATCGTCGTGCATGCTTTCCCAGCACTAAAAAGGAAGTGAGTCTACTGGCTGGCACAAGTGAGACATGAGCTAGCCCCAGGGACCTGTGATCTGTTTCAGATAGAACAGACCAGCTTAATGGCCTGAAAACCCCAAGATGCTGTGAGTTAGGGCGCCATCCCATTGGCTTCCCTGGACCCTGCTGGGAGAGCAGGGTATTGACAGCCACCAGTTGAGTGGCAGGCCTGCAACCATCAGGCAAAGTGAAGTGATGACTCATGTCCAACATCAGCCTGGGAAAACCAAACATCAGTCTAACAGCAGCAAGAGGAGCGACTGGAGATAGGCACCCCTGCAGCACAGTTTAGCGCAGGACTGGTGTCCAAGCCTGAGCTCAGCTGGGCTCCTAAACTGAGGGGCTGGTTATGCTGAGTGAAGATTCCCAGAAGAGCCTCTTGGCGCTGACAGCGCTTTTTGTTGCTTTTCCTGCAGAGTAGAGTTCACTTCCCACTTCAGTCCATGAGGCTTCCGTGTGCTGGTCCTCTCAGCTTTGTGTTGATTCCTTGCTCTTTCTTGGCTCCCGCTTACATCCTGACATGGCTTTCCGCACCTTCACAGGTAGGGTTACAGGGCTGTGAAGTCAACAAATGTTCGTATGCCACTGATCTAGTTGTCGTTGTCTTCATATATTGTTTTAGAAGTAATGCATACTGGATGAGAATGCCTGCGAAACGTGAGCCTGAACTACCAGAGCCCATGAAAAAAATCTAGCATGTCCATTCGGCACTGACTGATGATCATCACCTTTAAAAGACAGCAAAATGAAATGCCATGGTCTTTTCCTCTGTCTGTCATTTCAAATAAAAAAATAACCAGTGATAAATTTTTTTTTTAATATTCTGTTAATAAAATACTCTCCTTCAGAGGAAGACTTTAGTGGGGCTTCTTGTGGAAGGAAGTGGTTACAGAATAGATTCTCGGTATTTTAAGATTGAAACAACCATGACCTCCCCTCCAAACAATGAATGGAGAGCACATTGTTTGCAATTGATTTGAACTGACACTAAAACAAATACAATTCAAATGATCTTTTGCTTTTTCAGGAGAAAGAATTACTCAGATCAGTGTGATTCTCTTCCTTTTCTGTGTTTAGCATTTGAAATTTGGTAATTGAATTAAAACTATAATGTTTCTAAATGATTTTAAAATATTACATGGGTGGATATTGGACACATACTCTAAACTTTCAGAGGTAAATCAGGAACTGAAGTATTGAAGAAGCAGAGATTGCTCGTTTTAGGTAAATGACCTTGTCTCTAACACTGGATGGCACTGAAGTACACTCTATGAAGACAAGTAGGGCACGGGAAGTGCCTAAGTTCCATTACAAGGCTTCTTTTTGCATGGAATTAACTGGCTAAGGGGTTTTCCTGGTATTAACATCCCCCAAAATAGCATCTGTATTTAAGGTGCTATGCAAAGAGGATTTATAAGTCATTTGTGAGGCTTGAATCAGAAATAATCCTGGCATTGTGACAGAAATTCAGCAGACACTTGGAACAGTGATGATTTAATAATTTAGGCTGAGACTTCAAGGCAGAGTACAAACTCATACAGTGCAGACTAACTTTCTGTGTGGTTTTGCATGACCATGACTTACCTGCTGACTGACATATACCGATTTGTTTAGAGTTGAATACATGCTCTCTGATGAAGCGAGATGACTTAAAGAAAGGTGCAACTTAATAACATGTGTTGTGTTTAGTGGAGCAACGAAAGGGCAGGATCTTCCTATTCTGAACAAGTCTAAGACCTTGTCAAGTCACTTGTTTGCTATGACACAGAGGCTCTTTGCAGGAGGTGGTCTGATTCCTTCATATGACTCCCTTTTTTAAAATTTTGTAAGTTGTAATAGGCAGTATTTCTTTATTTATTGTTCTTTTCCAAACCATAATGATTCATTACCATTTATTTCTACTTTTGTCCTTGGATATGTGCTGTTAATTTTAATCCTCGCACTAACTTGAAACATCATCCTATATTTAGCCAGAGATAACTAAAGTATCATAGACGGATCAGTTCATTAAATAAACCCAACATTTTCCTTGACCAGTAAACATAGCCTAGTAATAATTTTAATATTACAATTTTTAGCACAATCATTATCTGAATGAAGTCTCCCAGCTTCCTGTATATGCAAAGTCTTCAACACCTTTCCAGTGGCCTCCAGAACACCTTCTGAACTGGAAGATGTTCTGTGTTGCAGGTGTAAGGTAATCAAAGCTTAAATCTGACACCCTCAATCTAAGAAGCATCTTTGTTCACAAACTATTGAGATCAGTAAGTTTTCATCTACAGAGCTGGATGATGAAAACTGGCACATGGTGGCAGCATCTGGAAACAGATTAGCATCAGCATCTGGCTGGTAATTAATATTTAAACTCAGTGATAAAAGCCAACACACGGATACGACCTATCTATTATTATTTATGTCTTACATCTGAGGAACACTTCACAGCCAAGCAATTGAAATCTGGGGACAAGACTACTGTGTCTATCCGGAGATATAGAACAAATCAGTCGTAGCCCAAGTCAGGTATTAAATACAGAACCACGCAGATCACAGATCACAATCGGATATGGCAGCCTGTGGAGTTCATGTTTCTTTCAGCTGAAATGGGCACCCACACTGCTTTTGCTATGTTTTACTTCTCCCGTCATGCTGCTTTGCTGCAGTGTCCCGTGCTGGTCAGTTGTACTTCAGACACCCAAACTTAAATGACTAGTGATTCTGTTTTGCATCTATGCTCAAAGAACTGGAAGCCTGTGCAGATACAGTGACAAGGATGGGAAAACTGCAAGGAGATAACCTGAGAAGCACTTTTTAATAGCTGGATTATGTCACCTACAAACAAGTCCAGAAATTAAGGCACACTAATATAAAATATGTTTTTAAAAATATTTTAATCATTTAAAAATAGAGATGCAAAGCTGCTATAATTCTAATATAACTTTTACATTATCTGATAATAAAATCTGACATCAGGGACTCAGTCCTTCACTGCGTATTCCCTCCAAACTTCTAAGAAGATTTTGTGGGAGGGACAAACTGGCTATTCACTTTTAACCTCTACTCCTCTGAAAGCTGCTGACTGAAAAAGAGTAGTGACTCATTGTTCTTGTGCATGGTTCTTTACTGCATAACATTGGTTGATAATGTGTGAAATGCTACACATATAAACCAAAATGAACAGGCCTCTTGTTATGTTCTGTAGATTTGAGTTAGAAATCCTAAATTACTGCTAAAAATACAGTGACTTTCCAACAAGTAAATGAAGTGTCTCACCTTTTCATCAGTTGCTGATGTCTCCAAAGTAATCAATGACTTGGTTTAAAAGGAAGTGTGGATGGATAGAAAAACAAACCTCCCTTCTTGTGAAATATTCAATGGCACTTACTTTACAGGGGTTACACACCAGTCTATCAACACAGAGAGAGGAAAATAAATCAATTTTAACACATCTATAGATGGTCCCACAAAATAATCCTGATCAATGCTCATGAAATTTTCAGTAGAGTTCAACCCTGAGTAGCAGTAAATTGCTTCTGACATTGCAGTGGTTTATATATCATTTTTATTGGCTTAATGAAATATGCATGTGTATGTTCTCCCTCTTCTGGCCTTGGCTTTTCCTAATGAGCTCACCTTTTTGTAGCCTTCATTTGCCATAGCAGCCATCTTAACGCAAAGGGAAAAATATAAACCATTTGATAACTGCTGTGAGTTAAACTTGGTATTAGATGTATTCTAGTTATTAGGTATGTTCTAGGCTTCATGCAGTTGCCCACTCAGGACATCTGTCCTAATTCTGCTTATGAAAAAATATCAGGAGTCATTGATTAAGAAAAACACCAGAGAATATTATTTGGCCATAGTTATTCTGATCAGCTTACTAATTACTACTATTTATATTAATTTTTTGTAACCTACCATAAAACCAAGAAGCCTATCAGGAAGAAGTGACAGATTTTTAATGAAGAAGAAGAAGACTATGCTTTAGATGTTGATTCCTAATCAAACTCGTCAGGGGATAAATGATTGAGTTCACTCTGAGAATGGGATAACATTGACATCTTTCAGTTTAGTCAAGATGTTACGACCAAAGAGTGGCAATGTAGGATACCTTGCTGGTTGGTTATAATCATGAATGAGGTTGATTGACACCATGGTTTTGATGTAACTGGTAGCTGAAGGGCAAAGTGGACAGAACAGAACTAATTTATTTAAATTCTGGTAGTATTGCTAGGTCAGGATAAGCTCATCACTCTGAATCTCATTCAACTCCTCTACCACACTTTCTGCTTTCTGTTTTTGCCTCTAGTGTCTGATGCCTAAGTGCCACAATTGTCCAGCCTTACGCAGAACTCATTTAAGCATGTGGCTGATGTCATCTTTGTGCAGTGAGTGTTCATGCCTGATATTTGTAAACTTCTGAATTTCACTTCTTTCATTTAGGCATTCTTCTGGTGCTTTTTCTTTTATATTAAGAATTGACTTGGCCATATATATATGCCTCTACTTTTTCTTATTGTATGCAACTTTTACCCACCTAACCTTTCAGATTTGTTTTGACTGGAATAGAGTTAATATTACTTCGTAGTAGCTTGTATGGTGTTGTGTTTTAAATTTGTGGCTAAAACAGTGTAGATAACACACCAATGTTTTAGCTATTGCTGAGCTGTGCTTGCACAGCATTGAAGCCTTCTCTATTTCTCAAGCTGTCCCCCTAGCAAGTTGCGTAGGGGTGCACAGAATCTGGAAGGGGACACAGCCATGACAGCTGACCCCAAAGGAATTTCGCATACTGTCAAGCTCAGAGAAACAAAACAAAATAAAACAAAACAAAACAAAAAACAAAGCAAAGCAAAACGAAACAAAACACTGGGGTAAAGAAGGAAGAAGAGGAGAGGGAAAAAAATTGAAATATCAAAGGGCAAAGATAGCATACAGATGCAGTGAAATCTAACATGTGAATCAGAGAGCAAAAGAGCTGTCAAAAGGTTCAAGGGAAATTAAGGCAAAAATATAACATGGCATTCGAAATATAAGATATGCAGGGAAAGAATGATTGTGAAATAACAAAAATTGAAAGACAGTAAGAAAATAGCTTGTTGAGTGAATGAGGGTCCGGAGGAAATATACAAGGAAAGACAGCTTCCATGGCTATGACTTTGTCAAAGACTGCTTTGAAAATTTGTGTGAAAGACTGCTCTTTGAATGGTTAATACAAGTTGTGTACCTTATCTGATATACTACAGTTCTTTAGCCTCTTTTTATAATGGTGTAACTGGAACTACCTAAACACATGATAAAAGTAATGCTAAAAGCAATGTAATGGAGAGATCACTTAATAGGAGTTGGAAAGATCTGGATTTCTGAAAGATTTTGGATTTTCTCCTCAAAATAACAATTGTGGTTGGCCCTTTCCAACATGCTGTGAATAACTTCAGAAAGCACTATGTCAAGACTTTGGAAGTAATCTAAAATAAGAATCTGTTAAGACTCGTAAGAACAAAGCTGCAAAAAATTTAGCCTATTATTCTTTGAGCACAGAATCACAATATACAGTTGAAAGAGTGAATTCCTCAATGGCGGTTATTTCCCACTTTTTTTGCTTTCTAAGCAGACCCACTAATAGTGATGATAATGTGAGAGTTTACTGCACTAATGATTGTTCACTGTTAATGCTAATTCACTGACCTTAAGCAGCTTGAGCTGAAGATAGCTACAATTTGGCACTGCCTGAAGTCCTGGATATTGCATGGGAAAGCAATAAGTGTTTCCTCCGATAGTCCATTTCTGACTGCCAGCTTGGACTTTCGGCATGCCATCAACATCTGGGAGAAGCTGACCTATTTTATCTTGCATGTACTAATGTTGCCAAAGTATTTAAAATTACATTAGTAAGAATGGTCTGATGACAGTATCACGCTACATGACCCGTGATCCAATGTCAGTTTCCAATTTTAAAGCATTATTGTAGAGGCAAGTGCAGGGCAGTACCACTTTGAGCAGTTCTAGTGACTCTAATGGGTTCTGAAAGACCAAACAACAGATGGAAAGGAGTATGTAAAACATTTCTCTTCAGAGCAGGCCTAAGGCAAGTCACTGTTCTTCAGAAGAAAAAACTACACAAGTTTTTTATGGTTGGATTAGTTCATTGCAGAATCTATTTTGTTTTGTTTTTAATAAATTAACTTCAAGAACCCAAATGCAATCTTACGGGAAGACAATGATTCTTCACTGCTTCTGTTTCCTTTACCACAAGCCTGACTTTCTCACCAGGCTTAAAATTCAGTTTGCAAAGGAAACTGTGCACAAAATTAGGGATTATTAAAATAGGTTTTCCTTTAAAATGGACATTTGAGAAGCATAGACCAAGTGATAGAAGTAGAGTTCAGAGCAGAATGTTAATACTATGTTTTAAATAATGTGCTAAGCAAGGACTGTACCCCTGAAAGTTTAAAACCCTCTTTTAGAAGGTTCCTCAAGTATGTTGGGAGAGGTACTCCCTTTTATTAGATATCCAGACTGGAATACTTGGAAAAAAGAAGTCTTCTGCACGAAGCCATTGAGGTTTCTAAATGTACCAAAAACCTTCCTGATTCTCCCAACCATAACCTTAGTTCTAACAACCTACCTATAAAATATGCTCTGTGTGCATTTCAACAAAATATCATGGATACTCAATTATATACAGCTCACCTTCTGCTTACATACACAGTGTTTCTCTTTTATGGAAGTCTCACTTTGACTTCAGCAAACTATACCTTCATTTATTTAACTGGGAGGGGAGACACCATCCATTTTGTAACATGTTAACCATATCTCTTTTTCCTTTTACTAATTCACTTCTCTCCCAAAGCATCATCAACCTTCAATCTCTCTTCCACATTCCCACCTCTTATTCTCTTTAGATAGCAAAACACTTTCCAGCAAAAAAAAATTATTTTAAAATGTGGAATATTTATTACAACATGTTTTTTACTGATTTTGAGGTATTGTTTTGCCAGTGTAGAAGAACCTCAGTGTAAATTGCTGCTATATGTAAATGACAAATTTACTAATCAGTAGAGAATGTGTCATCACTGGTAAAGAGCACAGAGATCTGTCATACTGTGTACAAGCCCACAAATGTACAAGCCCACAAATTTCTTTCAACCTATGTGTAAAAGGCATGATTAGAAAGAGGTTTTTGCTTCTGAAGGTATCTTTTTTTTAAGTTATCTATTTATTTCAAGAACTTTTTTTGCCTCTTCAAACTTGGTATTAGACAGGAAATATAGATCACTTGTAAGTTAAGAAAAATCAAACAAGAAGCCGCTGTCTTCAAATGCTAAATCAGACTGAAGAGTATCTGAAACAGCTGTAAACTTAAAAAAAAAAAAAATAAAAAAAAAAAAAAAAAAAAAAAAAAAAAAAAAAAAAAAAAAAAAAAAAAAAAAAAAAAAAAAAAAAAGGATTCAAAAGGATTCCCCAAATAGTATAAAATAGGCAATACGAATTAAAAAGCTTCTTGTCTATTTCTTGTCTCTTTCTCTAATCATAGCTCTTCAGTCTCTCTTTCCTCTTCCATCATCATGAGGCTTCAGGGTTATTTTCATAATTGCTTAAATAATCCCTACATAATGGTTTGCAGAGTTTCTCTAGGGAAGGAATTGCATCCTGTGGGCTTATCAGATAAGTTGTGAAACCATGTCTGAATTCTCTGTCTTGAGAGCCTAACATTTTCTGGTATGGGTCAACAACAGGTTTACTCATACGAACTTCAGTTAGCAGCAAGTGGAAACACCTCTGTTTACACTGGTACCATTATGAAAAATCTGTCTTCTGCATATCTTTTATACTTTTAATACAATAAACAAATGTACTCGCCCCCTCCCCCCACGCTGTTTCCTCCTCTCTTCTGTCCCTAGGAATATTATTGACACCTAATTTTAAGCATTTGCTTTTTAAAAAGTCTACATCTAAGCTGGTTGTCCAGCTGTCTTTTAGAGTTCACTCAGAGAGCAGACATACCTGGAAGGCAATTCATGTCTCCTGAAAACAGACATATAAATCAGGTAACTTCTGCTCTAGAAGAAAATATCTCTCTTTGTTAATTACAAAAAAAAAGAGTGTGCAGAGATAGCTTAGATGTACCCTCAGGTGTGGTTGATACTCCCGAGGGAAGTGTTGCCAACCAAAGGGACCTTGACAGGCATGAGAGGTGTGCCTGTGTGAACCTCATGAAGTTCAACAAGGCCTAGGGAAAGGGCCTGCACATGGGCTGGGGCGATCACAAATGTGCATACAGTCTGGGTAGAGAAGAGACAGAGAGCAGCAAGGAGGAGAAGGAGTAATGGTTTTAAGACAAAAGAGGGTAGATTTACGTTATCTATTAGGAAGAAATTATTTCCTGTGAGGGTGGTGAGACAGTGGAAGGGGTTGCCCAGAGAAGTTGTGGATGTCCCATCCCTAGAAGTGTTCAAGGCCAGGTTAGACGAGGCTTTGCACAACCTGACCCAGTGGAAGGTGTCCCTGCCTGTAGCAGGTGGGTTGGAACTAGATGATCTTTGGGGTTCTTTCCAGCCAAAGCCATCTAATATACCATTTAATGTCTTTATCAATGATCCGGACGAGGGGATTGAGTGCATCCTCTGTAAGTTTGCATAAGACACCAAATTGTGTGGGGATGTTGATCTGCTGGAGGGTAAGTAAGCCATACAGAGGGATCTGGACCAGCTGGATTGATGGGCTGAGATCAGTTGCATGAGGTTCAACAAGGCCAAGTGTCAGGTCCTGCACTTGGGTCACAACAACCCCATGCAACGATAACGGCTTGGAAAAGAGTAGCTGGAAAGCCACTTCTTTTTCTTTCTTTTTCTTTTTCTTTNCTTTTTCTTTTTCCTTCTTTGTTTTCTGTATGATATGCTTACACGTATTGAGGTTGTTGATTTCTTTCTACCCTACGGATTTTCAAGCCCCCAGTAATGTAACAACTCCACGCAAATCAGGGTTGTACTTACAACACAGTGTGGGTTTACCCTTGTGATGCCACACTTGAACAGAAAGTCAAGGAAGGCTTATTTGTTTGCTAAATACTGTGTCTTTGACCGGATAATCCACCACTGAATAGTAAAAGACACTTTTTTTTGCCTAACAACCCTTTTGTACAAGGAGCTGTGGTTCAAGTTTTACACAGATGATTATACAAGAATAGACAAATGTCATTGTAGCATGTGGAAAAAAAATGCATGATTCTGAACTTACAGGTGGAAGTGGTTGTGAATCCCTGCTATAGTTGATTATCAAACCTCTGGGATAAGCAGATTCATTAGAATTAGCTAATTTCTGTATTTGCCTCAGAAAGCATCACTATTGTAGTCTGGAACAAGGATACTTGTTCTGGATGTATACACTGGAGGTGGGACAAGAACACGAATTTGTAATTTTTGGCTACAATCCAGATACAAAGAAACAAAATGAGCTAGCCAGTGCTTCAAAGAGACTACGTATCACAGGCTCCCAGAGATGATGTATTGTGAAACCTGGGCTCGGCCATAGTCATGACCTCTTTAGGCTTTTTATCAAAGAAGTTTGCACAGTGCTCAAGATTCCTCCTTTTCTGATTGACTTTCTGCTCCCATTCCTTGCATGGCATTTACATTTATTTTTATGGAGTACTGTACACTTGCAGTGTTATCTACATTATTGCACTTCCGGAGTTAATGAAGTCTAAATACTGGAGCACTTCTAAAGAAACAATGTGCTCTGCAGCATTCTGCTGCCTGCTTTTATGAGGCTGTCTGCTCAACAATGCAGTGCAAGCTCAGAAAAGGCATGCAGGAACTCTGCCTGTTTCACCCTACGTGCCCAGGTTGCATTGATTCCCTCATGCAGCTATAGAAAAGGTTATAAGAAAACACAGTTCAATAATCCCACAGCATCTTTGTGAGTTACCCTGTGACAATTTTGAGAAGAAAGTCTGAGATTCCCTGTAGCAAAGGAGCAGAAGCTGTACGGAAGAAATAAATTATCTTTGTTTCCACGGCATAAGACCAGAACTGTTCCTTGTTTTTTTGGAGTCAGTGGAGGTGGGGGACTTTTGTTTGTTACCTCTTTTGTTTTTGTAGAAGCAGCAAAATTTATTCCTTTTTCTTTTTACTTTAAGCCTTAACATTAGTCCAGGCTGATTTGTAATGAATTCTTATATATAAGTCAATTCTGTTCGTAGTATTATTTCACTGTAGCCACTGGAGGTGCATTGGTGGTCAATTCTTCACTTTCTGTACGAATTCTGTTGTAACTCGAGTACAATCATACAAATGGGACAAAAAATCTTATAGTGGAATTCTGAAAGCCCCTCTTGTTCAGAGAAAAAGATGGAATATTAATCATCTTGATAGCTGAGAAAAGTGTACTAGTTATTTAATTAACAGAAAGGAATTTCTAAAGTGCAAGCTGTGTGGGTGATGCCAAGCTTTGGTTTGGATGCTCTCCCTATTTCAGCTTCTCTTACCCAGAGATCTGTGTGAGTTTGCTCACTAAGGGGAGGGTAACACAGGACTGAGAATCTGCAGCACTCTAGGGACATATTAACACAGGTGCTCTCACAGCACCAAACCAAGTGAGTGTAGGAACATCCTATTTCATGGGGGCATGATGTATGCTGCACAGCAAAAGCCTCCTTCTTCCCTGTTTGAACATCAAGGCCAGAGAACTCAAGGCAAATGTGTTTGTGATTGAGGTCCCTGGCTCCGTACTGAATTGGGTTCCCTTACATGGTATAGTACATTGCCTTCCTAGGTGATAATTACTGCAAGGTTTTTAATGAAGCTGGTAATGTTTACCTACCTAGTGGAAAGAAAAAAAAAAAGACTCAGAAAGGAGGGAGAAGGATACAGGTGTTTCACTCACACTGTTAAATATCCAAAGCAGCATGTCAAAATCAAAATGTTACAGGACCATATTATTTCAGTCAAAGACTTTGAGCACACCAATTGCTCTTTCTTTGCTTCTGTTGTTCCTTGTCTGGCCTATTTGATCCAGTCAAAAGCCTCAGAAACATTCTTTCTGCAATTAGACCAAACTAATGGTAATTTTTAAGCTTGTGGAGCCATATGCTCGCATAAATGTCTTCATATCATTCTTGCATTAAGGACCGCTGGGAATAGGTCATAACATCTGTGAACTTCATTACTAATCTATGTCAAGGGTGTCAGATAATTCTTAGCACTACATCCAGTAGGTACAGATGGGATTGCCTCTGAACCCACGGACAAGAATATGGACAACTGGATGAAGTATGATTTTAATGCTGTCTGATTACAGTTATTATTGGGCATTTACAGTACAGAAGGACCAGTTTGTGCCCAAAAACTCACACAGATTTGTAGTAATACTGTGAAACACAGATATATGGGCAATAAATCATGTCTTTTGTTCTGACAGAGGTTAAGAGCTAATGACACATCACTGAACCAGAATTCACTGCTTCGGCTGCTGCTGCAGATCTGGAAGAGCTGGCTGTTCCTTAAAGACCACAACTTCATTGGAAGTGGAAAGTTGCTGTGCGAAGTGCTACATGGCGAGTTGCAGAAACCACTGAAGGACAAGGTGAATCAAGTCATTTTGCAGAGGTGAGAGCCATCCAGCTGGCTTTAGATATTGCTGAATGAGAAAAGTGCCCAATATCTCTATACTGAGTCATGGATGGCAGCAAATGCCCTGTGGGGGTGGTTACAGCAGTGCAAGTGGAGCAACTGGCATTGCAGAGGCCAACCTACCTGGGCTGCCATGTTATGGCAAGATATTGCTGCTTGCTAGAGAACTTGGCTGTAAAAGTATGTCATATATATGCTCAAGAGCCTAAAAGTTAGGCCACTGGAGAATAGCAGGCGGATCAGGCAGCTAAGGTTAAAGTGGCTCAGGTAGATTGAAACTGGCAACGAAAAGGTGCACTATTTTTAGCTTACTGGATCCATGATACCTTAGGTCATCATGGAAGAGATGCAAAATGTGAATGGACTCATGATCGAGGGGTGGACTTAACCGCAGACATCATTGCATAGGTTATCCGTGAGTATGAGATGTGCACTGCAACCAAACAAGCCAAATGGTTAAAGCCTGTACGGTATAGGGGGCAACGGCTAAAACATGAATATGGGGAAGCCTTGCAGGTTGACCATATTACACTCTCACAAACCTGCCAAGGCAAGCACTATGTGCTTACAACTGCGGAAGCAACCACCAGATGGCTGGAAACATACATCATACCCTATGCCACCGCCTGGAACACTAACCACCTGGGCCTTGAAAAACAAGTCCTATGGCAACATGGCATCTCAGAAAGAATTGAACCAGACAATGGGACTAATTTCTGAAACAACCTCATAGACACCTGGGCCACAGAGCATGTCATTGAGTGGGTATGTCACGTTCTCCATCATGCACCAGCTTCCAGGAAAACTGAATGATGCAATGGGCTGCTAAAAATTAAACTGAGAGCAATGGATGGTGGGACCTTTCAACATTGGGATACACATTTAGCAAAAGCCACCTGGTTAGTTAGCACCAGGGGATCTACCAATTGAGTTGGCCCTGCTCAATCAACACTTCCATGTACTGTAGAAAGGTATAAAGTCCTTGTAGTGCACAAGAAGAACGTGTTAGGGAAGACAGCATGGGTTACTCCTGCCTCAGACAAAGGCAAACCCATCCTTGGGAGTGCTTTTGCTCGAGGACTTCAGTGCACTTAGGAGGTAATACTGAAGGATGGAAAAGTCCAAGTTGTGCCTCAAGGGGATTTGATTCTGTGTGAGAATATGCAATGATTTGAAATTTATGATGTTAATTGCTACTTAATACTATATGTCATCATTACTACGGTTACTATAAGCCATACTAACAGTATGCAGTAAGTACCTTTCAGATTAACGAAGAATAAACTTCAATAATAAAACTGAACAAAATGCAGTGGTGATGGAACTAGAGCTGGCTTCAACAACTGGTGCCCAGCAACTTCCTTGAAACTGATGTCTTTAACTCACAGATCGTGGGATAAACTGTGCCAGATACACCAGCTATGAGTTCTGGATGCAGCATGCAGCATGCAGCAACAACGCAACACTCCAGCATCGCACACCATCTTCCTTGACCTGGGAGACTGTTACGACGAATGGAACCCAAAGTCACGGACTAAACGAATTCCATGAACATTTGAGAGGGATGGGATGATGCCAAGGACTAAGAGAATAGTATCTGTGTGTATATGTGTGTAAATATATATATATATACAGGAAAAGTGGTAGTAATTAACTGAAATGTATTTGTAAGTGTGAGACCTGAGCATGAAATAAATAGTATAGAATAAGGAGTGTAACATGTTGGGTTGGCTAGGATAAGTTTGATTTTTTTGGGTAGTATGGAGTTGATTTTCACAGGAAGCTGGGAGGGGACACAGCCAGGACAGCTGAACCAAGCTAGCCAAAGGGGTATTTGATACCATATGCCATGCTCAGTATAAAACTGAAGGAAGATGGCTGGGGGAGCAACTCTGCTTGGGCAATTGGTCTTTGCTCTCCAGGACAGGTCGTGCTGCATGGGCATGTTTAAGTGTGAGCTGCAGTCTGGTGTTTGTGACCGCTGCTTGAGGGATTGGTGCTCAGGAGTGGGCTGGGCATCAGTTTTCTGGGCTGGTGAGCAATTGCATTGTGTATCCTTTGCTTTCAATGTTATTTCCTTGTTATTAGTTATTGTTTATCTTTTCCCTTTGGCTGTTCTGTAAAACTGTTTTTATCCCAATCCATGAGTTTTACCTTTTCTTTCTGGATTCTCCTCCCCATCGCACCAAGCAGGGGGAGGGGTGAGGAGTGGCATATGGTCTTAGTTGCTCGCTGTTACTAAACTGCAACAAACACCTAAGTGCTAGGAACAACGCTGTTAATCCTGCTTCATGTTATTATTTTGGGTGAAGTGAAATTAAATGTCTCCTGTAATGCAAACAAGAGGATGTGGGTTATTGACATTTTTCTGTCCTGCTTCTTTCTTTGTTAGATGTTTCATTTTTCTCTTGCTTCAAACGTATTGCCTATGTCTTGTGTACCTTCTTACCTTCAGAAGCTGCCAAGGTATTTCCTAATCAATGGAGGAATTATTTTTTTAAGAGACAATGCAATAATGCTTTTGTTTGTTTGTTTCCTTTATGTCTCACACTTACATGGCCATGATGTTTCACCTGTTTTTTAATTAAGCATTGATTTGATGTTAATGTGATTATTCAGTGCCTGCTAATTCACTCCTTGAACTCACCATTCTTTGCTAGCTGCCTTGCAGTAGAGCAGCTCTGATTAGGTTTCAAATGAGGAATCTGATACCTAAATTTTATTTTCTGGCTGAATTTATGACTAAGCGACACAGTTCCTGAGCAACTGTGGGTAATTGACTAAACCTTCCCCAGAGCCTTGAATCTTGTAAAGTTGGTTTATATTTTTCTGTCTTATACAAGCATTGTGAGGATAACATCAACAAAGATTTCATGTACAGTCACTGACAGAGCACTATAAGTAACTTTAGAAATATCCCAATTCTTCCCCAGTGAAATGTGGCTAAACACTAAGTACATTTTGGTATTTCTGTGTTATTTTGAAAAGCTTGTATTCGTAATGCTTGATGGTTTCTTTTTCCTTTGATTATACTGACCTTTAGTTTCTCAATGTGCTTTTATTACCTAAATGCTGACCAGAGTGATTTTCTTTCACTGCACATTCTGCAAGTATCTAGAATATGCAGCCACACCATACTGTCCTGGAATTAGATTTTTGTTTTCTCTGGGTAAAGTACTTTTTTTCTAATGTTTTTAATTGTATCTTTAGCATTTTATTTTATTTTGGTAGTCAACTTAGTGAGGGATTTTATTATGCCTTACATCTCATTTGCTGTTGAAATATCAGCTGAGTTTTAAGAAAAAACAAACAAACTTCTAAAAAGGAGCTTATATCAAAAAACTATATGGATTATATTATTTGGGATCTACTGAAATGATTTTTTTTCCGCTTATATCGCAAAATGACTTTCAGAATGAGAACAGCTGAACCGCCTTGCATAGTAGCAACACATAATTTCTCAAAGAGATATTTGACTCGCTCAGAATTTGGATGTGAGGTTTACAAAGCAAACTCAGGAGACAATGTGCCGTTCTTCCTTTTGACTAAAGTTCTCCGGTATAAGTTAGTAAATGTAGCTGCAGATTCGGTTCCTATGGGCTTTAGTGGTCTGTTTTGTGCAGCAGAGTTGCTTTTTGAAATCATCTTATTTATGAAAGGGGTTAAAACAGCGTAGGGGCTATTTTGTCTCATGCCACTGATAGAAATTTCCTAGAGTTCTACCTCTATCTCTGTTGCAAAGACCTCAGCAGGTACTGCATCTGTAGAAGCTGAAGATGTCTGGAGCTCTGTGGTGCATCTTCATCTCCTGACGATGGAAAGCAGAACAACCCCCAGATCCCTACAGATGGCCTAGTTGTGTTAGTTGAGTTGCACCTTTACTGTCTCTCTGTAAAACAGGTTTAAGTTCCTGGGAGGAAAATACGAGAGAGAACTTGAGAATTAAAGTATCACTGTAAAAGAATGAAATGAGGATTTTGAGAAGCACTGAGCACTTTTAGTTTGTCTGTGCCCAAATGAAGTAACAGAAACATAAGACTGAAATCAGGGTGCAAAGTGAATGGGAACAAGGCTCAGACTGTGTATTAAAGAAAATCCTCATTACAGCCATCATTCAAATGTGGCAAAAAAGTAGTGGAACTGGAGTTCTGCCATTAGGCTGAACACTGTAGTGAGCTGCAAATTGACACAATGACATTTGGAAGGAATTTATTTACTATCTAGATAGCCATAAAAGATTTCTACACCATGTTTTGCTGAACAACACATTTTAGATGACCTACATTTTCAAAAAGGTTGTGGAACTTTGTGCATTCTGCTGGAGAAAGCCAAGGCACGGTTTTCAGAAATGTTCTGTCCCACTAACTCTGATGGCATTTACTTGTCAGAGGTTCTGAAAATCAGGCATCTTGAACCAGTAGCTTAACATAAGAGCTACTTCAANCTTTGTCTTCTTTAAAAACCTGAAGAGCTCATAACTGGGAAACTGGCAGGACAGAGAAGAGTCTTGTTACTCATAATTCTTCGGAATAATATTACAATGTCAGTTGATAAAAGCATTTATTTTATGATCTTTACCATACTATCAGCATTTACAAGGTCACATTACAGCTCTTCGGTAATCAAAAATACAATTATTTCTGTGAGATATATTTCGTATGTATTAGTCCCTATTGTACTGTCGTGACAAGTTTAAGTTAGCAAAGATTTTTGCTCTTGAAATAATCAGTTAATGCAAACAGACATTGCTAGAAGTAGCATGCAGTTCTAGATTTGCAGAATCAAACATGTGTTATGCAAGAACAACAGTGATTAACAACCTAAAGACATAAGAATGTGCACAAAAGACAGTATTAGGTTTGCACCTACAAAAGCTTGGATACGCAAAAATGACATTTTCTTAATGTATTTTTTTACTGTTAGAATTTTATTTTGTTATATGGAATAAAAATAAGTGCTTAGCCTATTACATTCATTAATGTATAAATGGAATTTGTAGTTGGAATATATACAGATACACATCCACACAGGCAAACATAATTTGTTGTTGTTAACTACAGTTTATTGAAAACAAATGTCATCTCGCTGAAGCTGATTTCAAAGAATTATTCACATAGACTGCTCCAGGAAACATTACAAATGACATGATACACTGAAGAGCAGACACTAAACGAAGTTCTTCTTGGCTGACAAATGTCACCATTTAATTTACTCAAAGTAGTTTTAAGTTAATTGACACTGACAAACATAAATTGTGTTTTAATAAAGATAATGCTTTCCACTCCCAGGAATATAGATGTTCTAGGAAAAAAAAGAAAAAGATGTGTGAGCACAAGTAAAACTGATGTGTTCAGACGTGAGAATATAAGTATGCAGAGCAAATAATATAAGGTGAATCACAGCATTCAACTACTATTTGGGGTGACTTACAGCCAGGCAGCATACTAGCAATTTCAGTCAACAGGAAGTGAGAGCTGCAGGGGCGTAAATAAGACCCTTGAAAATGAGGGCTTGTATCGCCAGCTAATCACCCAGAAACTCAATTTGGTGGACTTTTATATGCCCACATTTTCTCTTATTTATTCTTTTATTCATATAATTTTCACATAAAATTTGTAGCAGACAGGAATGTACTCTTTGAAATAGCGAGGAAATGCCAGATTGTGAAATGCAACCGTTCGATTCCAGTTATTTAGTAACACAGAATTATATTCTTCATCTTATATAAATAATTTAAATTACAACATCATTTTCTTAGGTCTACTTTCTACCTCTTGCTGTGTTTGCAAACTATAGAGCCCTTTCCCAAGTACTAGATAAAATGGGAGTTTTCTGACAAAAGCACAATGGTTAGCGCAAGAAACTCCCACTCATTGCCTGGAATCTCCATACAGTCTCATTTTTCATCCTTTAAAACAATACTAATACTAAAGTGAGCTGAAGTGTTTCTGTGCAGACTTGGGACTAGGCCAGAAAGTGATGTCCCCTACCGTGCCCAGGACTGGGCTGTTATAATCTCCCACTCTACAGTGAGCAGGGGGATATTCTTAGTTTGCCATTCTTCAGGATGAGCAACTTTGGTAGTACTTCCAACAGCACTGACGTGACTCGCATTCAAGATCCTTTCCCTTACCGCAAGCCACTTCCATGAACTGCAGTAAGTCGGTAAAACCGAGGGATCTAGAAGCATTGCTCTGCCTCTGGATGCCCAGGTATGTGGTGTGCTTGCTTCCCCCATAACTCCTAGAGCAGAGATGACATGTTGGTCTGAAGAGTGTGGCAGCGCAGCTTGGCTGGGTGCACCAAACCTGTGTGGTGCACCACGGTGAGTCCACACGGAGTTTAGAAACAGCTCTAGGTACTTCTGAAAATGCTGTCATCCCCTCTAACCAGCTTGTGTTGAGTATTTTGTTGTGATGGAATTACAAAGCCAACACAGCATGCGCGCTTTCAACCAGCTGATAAGAGCTTTGTGTGAATGTGCATCTTGCTTGTGCTAATTTGCAGCACACATACGCAGTGACTAGTCCAGCCTGCAGAAAAGGATCATTATGTTTGGATCTCATTGCTCATGTTGTTCAGGGTTTTGTTGGCAGAGCCTAATAATTGTTAATTACTGTTCTGTCCGTGTTTATAACACTGAACTGCTAGAGTACATGACTTTTTTTCTGGGTTCTAGGCTTTTACCTTCAAGCCAACAGCCACACCAGCAGGTTAGAAAGGGCAGGCTTTAGATCTGTTTTTCTATAACTCACTGACATTGTGATGGAAGAAGGAAAAAGCACTTGTGGAGGGATCCCAAACCGCCACGGTTCGACTACCATCTGTGGTCTGAGGCACATCAGACCTGAAGAAGCCACTATGGCTACAACTGTTTCGTCAGGTATCTGGACCAGGATGATCTTCCCTCTACCACTGCTCTCCTGAGAGGTGTTTCTCATTATTGCTCCGCCGATTCCTTCCCTTCGGGCTCATTTCCGCGGCTCATGTCCTGCGGGACAGGCGCACCCCTCCCAGCCAGAGATGCTGCGGAGGCGAGGCCGACGAGGGGAGGGGAGTGCGGAGGAACCCCCGCCTGTGACCCAGGCTGGCGCGGGGGAGCGGGGACGGCGGCCCCTGGGGGTCCCGCACAGGACAAGCGCGCACGCTGGTGCCGGCGGGAGTCGCGGGTGGGAGGACAGACCGCCAGGACCGACCGTCGGGACGCGCGTGTTGCGGCGCCACCCGCGGACTGAGGGGCCGGCGGGGGCGCAGGGCAGCGGTCTNCCACTCCGCCGCCGCCGTCTGGCAGCCTCCGCCAGCGGCGCCGGTGCGGGCGGGCAGGCGGGTGCGCCCAACACCGAGTCGCCCCTCGGCTCCGCTCGGCTCCGCTCGGCTGCAGCGCGCCGCCCTCGCCATGTCGGTGGCCGGGCTCAAGAAGCAGTTCCACAAAGCGACCCAGGTACTGTCCTCCCTCCCCCCGCCCTGGCCGGCAAGAGGTGTGCGTGGGGCGCACGCGTGGGTGCGCGGTGCCCGGCTGCGCGCTGCGGTGCTCGGCGGTGCCTCCGGCTGCGGGGTGCAGTGGGGTGCGCCGTGCGGGGCTGTGTCCGGCCGTGCGTCGTGCTCCCGTGCGTGTGGGCGCGCACGGGTGGGTTTGCACGCACGTGCACGGGTGTGCACCCGTGTGCGCAGGTGTGTGTTGTTCGTGAGTGCGCACGGGTTTTCATGCGTGTGCACGCGTGTGCGAGGTGAGCGGCTTTGCGCGGGTGTTGTGCACGGGTGTGCGTAAAACGCGAGTGTGCACGGGGGTGCGTGAGTATGCACGGGTGTCCGTGATGCGCGGGTGTGCATGGTTCGTGAGCGGTTCGCAGGTTTGCATGAACGCGCAGGAGTGTGCGTGGTGCGTGAATGTGCGCGGGTGTGGGTGAGTCTGCACGGATGTCCACGGGTTTGTCTGAGTGCGCGGCTTTCCGTGGGTGCGTGGGCTGCACGGTGCATCGGGCCAGGGCTTCGCCGTCCAGCCGCATCTCTCCCCGGCCCCCGCCGGCTCCGGCCGCGCTGCGGCAGGCGGGCAGGGGCTCCCGGGGTGCGGGAGCGGTTCCTGTACAGCCCCCGCGGGGCCAGCGTGGGCACAGAGAGGGCTTCGAGGCAGTGGGGGTGGCCCCTGGGGCTGGTACCCGCCGTGCGTCTCCGACCTTCTTTATAGAGGGCTGTGCCCTGTGTGTCCATCGGCCTTTCCTCAGCCTGACTTTTTACATCAGCAACAAACATGACCCTTTTTCTGGTTTCTGGCTCCCGAGTACAGCGGAAATCTGAATAATGAGGTTTGGTCCTGTTGCTTTAGGCATGGTGTGATATTGAAGGAAGGTCAGGATTTACCAGGCTTCAACTTGCTTCAGGAGGCTTCAACTTGTTTCATAACACAAAATCTCTGTGTTACAGTCCATAAGGGTACAATTTCTGAATCAGGTTCTGACTCAGCGTGCTTTGGGGATGAGTCTAAAATGGTTTCATAGAAGTCTGGGGAATTCATTTGTATTTAGAGATTTGAGATCAAGACCACTGTAATGTGCCTTTTTTTTTTAACATAATATAAAATCCCTGGTTATTTCCTGCTAATCGTCATTGCAGGCATCTTCAGGTAACAGTCTTGGTCACTGTAAGCAGCCTGTAGGTACTACCATGCAAGATACAGCAGCGTTAAGCTTTTCAACACCTGCGTTTTTCTCTTTCTTATCCATCTCATATCTTTCATCTCATCTCTTGTTGCACTGTGGGAAATATTATTGAAAGAATGATCCCTAATACAGGAATTTGTCCAAATTCTAATTCTCAATGCCTTGCAATTACACCAATACCTGTTATGAATGCAATGGGATATGTCAAGTCCTGCATGGGCCCATGCAAGCATTGGGTGACATTGCGTCTCACCTTTCATACCACATTGTGCTGCATCACTGGTGAAATAAGCTTCACAGAAACCTGCACTGTGTGTTGCTCACGACAGATGCGGTAAGCAGCAGTTAAGGGTGACTGAGCCCATCCTACAGCACCCATCTGCTGCTGCTAGTTTGTTATTTCTCCCCCTGCTACCTACATTTCTATCAGAAGCCCAGAAATCATCATTGCTGCACTGAGTTCTGGTACCAAAAATGATAATTACAGTGTCTGTGCCATCCACATTTAAGAAGTAGGCAAGATGAGGTTCACTTTTTAATAACAGAGGTCTCAGTTCTCTATTATTGTGAGTTAATGAGTATGCCTCCGCAGCAGCAGAGGTAAACATCGTTTTTGGAGAGAGCATGGTGTGAAAGGTCTGTGCGTGCTGGTCTGTCCTTCAGATGACACTCTCACACTGATTGTCAGCAATACTGTCGTTTAGAAGGAAGGGTTTTAGCTGGCTGGAACCAAAATATTAAGTTTCTGATGCCA